>NW_004624732.1:5264287-5319372 GCF_000247695.1 Heterocephalus glaber | reverse complement strand
TTTTTTTTGCATCATAACATTTGATAAAAATCTTTTGTTTTTTTTTTTGTTTTTGTTTTTTACTAAAATAAACCTGTTCAGGGGAACAGCTACTAGATGAATTTAAGGGTTTTATGCACCTTATAGAACTTATAGCAAAAATAGTTTTAGTTGATTTCATTATAAATAACGTTTTCAAGAACCTGTGCAAAACTGTCAATAATTTCCTAAAGCACAATTGATCAGAAAAATCCATGATTGTTCAGCTTTCACACCCTTCTTCACATAAGAACACCCTTCTGTACATCTGGAAGAGAAAGATAAAAGAGAAATGCTTTTGCAGATTCAGTATAACACACCACAAAGCCTTGTAATCTCTTCCTTGTTTAAAAGAGCTAAATGTTTGAAGAAGGCAGTGCTCATCACTGCAAGCAGACTGAAAGACACAAATTCTACGACTGATGGTCACTTCCAATGCTTTGACTCTGCCTTTCAAAGCTGGAATGTGGAAAATACTTGTTTCTCTCAGGGAATCAGACCTGAATTCACATGGGTCTCCAAAGATGAAGGGTGACGTTATGAAATCAATAACATATTGTTTCCAGGGCAATCCTGACTGAAATCAGGTTCCACACAGCTATTATACTGCAATATGCATGGTAAAGTGAAAAGTTTTTAAATTTGTGGTTCAAGTGAGAGTTGGGAGTAAAATCTTTTGATCTAAGGGCCCTAATTTTACTCTCACCATCAAAATATTGCTAATCTTATAGTTTATGAGTACTGGAATAATACAGAACACTTGTATTATAGGACAATTTTAGTACTCGATGGTCTCTGACGTTATGGATTTTGTTTTGGAAGTGAGTAAATATACATTTGACTTTGATGTAAAACACATTGTTCTTTTTGGACCGAACAGTGAATCTGCAAATTCACAAAATCACTGATTTTAGCATTTCAATAAGATTGGATGACTTGGCCATGATTGAAGCAGTTATTCTAAGCAACATTTTGATGAAAGAACTATAGATTTATATGATTTGTGCCCACTGCTATGGAGACCTTCCCCTCATACCTCACAGTTACTTATTGGGTTGGAAGGTATATGGAGAATGGTCATTAGATGTCTCTACAGCCACTTGTTGCTGACCACTCGCCTCCTACAACAAAAGGGAACAGATAAGACATGTTAGCAATGAAATCCTAACTCTGCTTCTTAGGCTTGAATTTGTTCAAGAGCGTAGATATTAAAAACAAGCACAGTTTAAGGAAAATTTCTTAATGTCATGCTCAAAGCTTCTAAGTTTAGTAATTCCTCTAAGTGGCTAAAATGTCTGACAGATCCCCAAAAATCTCTCATCCAAATGTTTGACTTGCCTATATTTTTTTTATCAAACAAATTTTTTAACTTCTTATTCCCTGAGGCCAGATGTCATTTGGAATTCAGTATCTTCAGACTTTAGAATCTGAGATGTAGTATGCATGAGCTGTGTTCATACAAGTACCACCAGCAGGGTCCAGGGCTGTACCTCATAGTCAAACATGCCAACAGCTCTAGACTGAAAGGCATGAAAAAACTCAGTATGTGGCATAAAGATTTTGTCTTGTCATAGTTCAAGCTGGGTTTTGCCATAGGCCAGGGTTTTTGATAAGTATTACAAAGAGAATTTTTATTTTCAATGTTTTTGAAAAAGTTTCAGAATTGCAGATAATTGAGCTATGGTAACTTTGGATGTCTATAATTGCATAATCAGAAGCAAATAATAGGAACAAGTCAAGGAACAACAAATAATAGGAACAAGTCAAGTCTTTCTTGAAAATGGAACCTTTGGGATAAAAATCAATTGATGAATTTCCTTGGAATTTTAAAGGTACTTTGCAGGAAAATGTTATGCTTCCTGTGCAATAATAATTCAGATGTCAGATTCTTCCATGCCAATATCTTCCATAATAAGAACTAAGATTTAATCACACTAGCAGCATCTATAAAACAGGTATCCTTTATCTGTTATAGTTGTATTATCTGTGTTACAGTTTTGAAATATCAGCTTTTCATTTTCAATAGGTATATGAATTCTGATTTTTTAATCACTATGATTACTGACAGAATCTTTCATATTAGGATTGTAAACTTCAATTTTATCTTAATGTTCCTTTAAGTATTGGGCCGGGGATTTAGCTCAGTGGTTTCACTGCCTGCTATGCAAGCATAAGGACCCGAGTTCGATCCTCGGTACCAAAAAAAAAAAAAGTATCATCTTGGAGTTAACAAGTCAAAACTTTGAAGGGGTAAGAAATGTAAGACAAACTTGAAAAACATTTCTGGGAGTCTTAGGGATGTAGCCTGGATGTTGTTATCCTATTTTGTATGGAGGGAACTCTATTTTATAGTTGAAAATAACACTAGGTATATACTCCTGCTAAAGTCAATTCTTTATGCAAATGTTTGGTTTTTGATACATTTTACTTTGAATTCTATTTTATTCACTCATTTCAAAAGCTACCCATTGCCAGGATGGTCACTGGATGGTCTGTACCCACCTCAACAGGAACGGCTGTTGTCTGCATGTGTGTGTACTGCGGCAGGTAGGCTCCTTGCATAGCTGATGTGGCAGGCATGTACTGAAAAGGAGAATAAGGTCAGGATGGGCCATGGTAAACCATGCAAAATTCAGAGTAGCCGGGGAATACTGAGATGGACATAGAGTATCTGGAAGTCTCAAAAAAGAAATTTAAATGGACTAACCTCAAAGATTAATTAGTGCTTTATTAAGCACATGGAAGCAAAGTCAATATTTTTGACTTTTTGAATTTGTAAAAAAAAAAAAAATCTAATGTTTCTTTGGATTTCCTAACAAAGAAGCACCATAGGTAAAATCATTAAAGCTTCTCTTCTCAATAATTCAATATTTTAGAAAAGTTTGTTATTTTCTAGCAGCTTCCCAAACTGGTAGATAGAATTATTTCTTTAGATGGAAACCAAAGCGTGGATGACTTACACACCTTTAACAGATCACTGCAGATTAGGCCCAGGAGCATAGCTTTCCTGATGCCAACAGTCACCATCTCCCAGAGGGAGAAGGAATTCTTAGTCTCAGGGCTGTGTGTGTGGCTATGGCTTAGCCTTCACATGAAGTTACAGCTGCTTTTGAGTGTAAAAAGGGAAAACATGCCATCTTTTGATCTTTTAAGCCACCATGGATACAAGCTGAACCACATGCCTTTGGTCATCTCTTACGATCTAAACCCCACACATATCCACCTGGAAGCTGATCTCATACAGCTCAACATCATTACCCAAATGAGTCCCCTGGACTCTGGTGAAAGAAGTCAGTATGAGAGTCATGATTAAGTTTTCCTAAATTCCATAAAAGAATTGGGAAACATTTCCTGCCTTCACCATCATTTATCACCTTCATCTTTTGCTTCATGAGATCAGAGCTTCAGGACACTGGTTTTAAAAGTGAGATGTGGCCATGGGTGAGTGCTATATTTTGACAAAAGAGAGAAATCCACAGAATAGATGTTCAGTTCTTCAATTAATCAAGAAATAACAGTACTACTCTGTGGAAAGCAATATGGGATGGTGATGAGAGAAGGTCAGACAAATCTTTGTCTTCCGAGAGCCTGTGATTTGATCAGGAAGACACAGGCTGCATTAATTTATTTGTGGAGGCACATGATATTAAGTTGCCACCTACTGTTCCGGTGCTGCCTAGTGAAAGATGACTCATCTGCTGGGCCAGAGGGTTGATCATGGATGCGGGCTGTAGTGACATGGTGTGCTCCATCGAGGGAGTTAGCACGGCGCCCTGGAGAGACGAGGCAAGAACAGTGTGAGACAAACTGAGGGAAGAGTAAGATTCTGAAATTACCTTTTACAAAAGAAATCCCTTTGTTGAGGAATATGAAGCAAAAATAATGTCCCTCAAACTTGCAAGTAGTATCATAAATAATTTCCTAAAATCTAGGTTGCTTTTCCTGAGAATTTCTATGCGGGTTAGGGGAAATGGTATTTTGGCAAACACTTCACAGAAATCCTGTATTAAGCTCATCCTTTCCCTTTACTTAGCTGTAAAGCAGGCTAGCCCAGCAGGAGGAGCTATACCTGAAACACAAGTTATGTATCGATTAGTGGATACACGTTACATATGAATGTGTCAGTATATGTGGATCGGTGGGTGTACGCATGTGCATGTACACACAAATATAAAAGGGTATATATCACTTAATACACAGACACCCATATATCACAGAGAGCTCTTCTGTGTTATCACCTAACCTTGTTTATTTGATGTCCTTGTCAAAGGTCATCTCAGTACGTCTTGCTCAGAACCTGTTATCCCTGGACTGCTGCTTCATACCCACCTTCAGGTGTTACAGTGTCTACTATAGGAGGGATCTTGAGACAAATTCCTATCTCATCTTAAGGTCAAGAGTTGAGTTCTTTTCCTAAACAGCTGCTCCATTTTAATCTTATAAATACTGTGAACTGTCTTGCTTATCAGGATTCCCATTTTGCAATGATTCCTAGAAAGCTTAGCTTCAAATCTGTCACCTTCTTGTGCCAAATGTGCAGATCACTGTGACCATTTTTAGCCTTATTTATGATTTTGTTCTCTACCCTTATTCTTCTACTTTTTAAGGCCCTGTTTTGCTTCAATAACTGGATTTTGTGAATCTTTAAAAATCACATTAAATATCTTATATAATAATGTGATGTACAACTCATTTTTAATGTATGTAATGTACATACATTAGAACAACAATTGTTTAAGTTACTTAAGTAATCATATTTATTAGTTAGCAAACAGGCTAAGTAACACTGATGAAAATCTCTTCCTTTATTTTGAACTTTATGTCTGCATTAAACAATTTAGAAGTATTGTAAAAATTTAGCTACTCAATTGAAGGATCTCCCACTGAGCTGGTATGAGTAAGAAAACAGTACCCTCCCTCATGTAGAGTATATTTTAAATTCTTACAGAAAATTTAATTTAATGTCCACTATTAATGTGTGGTAAGGCAAAAGTGCATGGATGTTTTACAATGAACTTGTAGATTTTCATATTCCATGTTAAAAATTTCTCAAATCCTGCATCACTTTTGAGAAATTGTTTTAAGCACAGACAGCTTACTTGCAAAACACAAGGCCTCTAAGATCAAAAACTTACAGGGTGCTGTAGGATGTATGGTTGAGGTTGCATCCAGGAAGGACTTTGCACCTGGAAAAAGGAGGGTTTTGAAAGAAGCATTGATTTTCATTGTAATAATTACCTAGCTCTCTAGAATTCTTTTTAATCATGTTAAAAATCTACAGAAGGAAAGTAAAGAAACAATACTATCAATGATTAAAAAGATTAAGGCAGTTAGAGTTCTTGGCAAGCTGGTCACTCTGAATGGGATGAAATGATTATTTAGAACCAATTTCTATTTAGCCACGTAAGCAGTATTCACTGAGTATCAGGCACCAAAGAGAAAAAGGTGAACAAGATATAGACCTCACTTTCAAGAAATTTAAATAACTCAAACAAATTAGTGAAGAGTGTTAAGGTATGAACTGGGTGTTTTTGGAATATGGATGAATGAAGATTAATTCCAGCGTATCTTATTAGAAACTAACCTTTACACAGTATGGAGCTATTTAATAAGAAAAAGCAAATTCAACTTATTTTGATACCCAGGACATTAGGTTTCAGAAACCTTGTATGGTGATCAACCATTTCTAGTTAGTGTGGAAAACAAATATCAGAAATTCAGATACAGGAAATTAAACTTCAGTAACTAGATCCTGGCATCTACCAATAAAAGGGTATCTATGCAGTGGACCCTCTGAATTGAGAAATAAAAGGTAAGGTCAGGTTATGGGAGGAAAGCATGTATAATCTGCCACTTAAGAGCCCATCAGTCCATTTCTTGATGCCCAGGGCTTTCCAGAGTCTATGTAATTTAAAAATAAGTTGCAGATTCCAATTCTTAGCAACACAACCCTTCTGTAGCCTATCTCCCAGTGTTAACTTTAGAGATGCTACAGACAAGATATGGGAAGAGTCATGAGGGAAGAATGCATTTTGATTTACCTTGATAGCAGAGCCCCGATACTTGTTTTCTCTGGTTTCCTTTGCCACCTAAGGCAGACCAAAGTTAAGTGCTTCTGCCTTGTTAACGTTTCAGTTATGTGGACTGCAGCCTTTCCCCAATGGGATACTGGTGCTTTCCTGCAGATGCCAATTTTTCAAATCCAACTACACCAGCATATGGTGGTTTAGTGGAGAAAGGCCCATTCCACAGAGTGTAGAGCCCTTATATGATAAATTATGGGAAGGCAAGCAGTTCCTTACGGCCCTCAATTTGGGCCAGATGTCCCATTTTATTTATGCTCCAGTGGTCTTAATCTAATTGCTTATACCATTATGGGGTTAGGGAGCTATGACATCTAATCCAATTTTCTTTCTTAAGCAGCAAATCAGCTGCTGTCAATTTCTATTCCTCAATGTTCCCTAATTATAAAATGGGAATAATAATCTATGATCAATAAACTCTCTACCAATGGTTCTTAACCTCTTTTGAATCATGGATCCCTTAGAAAACCTGATGAAAGAAATAGACTCCCCTGACTCTCAACTAATTACCCTTGTGCATGTATATACACACATGCACACACACCACTTTGCAAACAACTAAAGAGGATTGTAGGTCACCTAACTACAGCTTGTCCACTGACCCTACCTGGTGCCTAAATGTATGGGGTTAAGAATCTATCTGAGAGGCTAGGGCACTGAGTGTCAGGCAAATGGATTGAAATTCCACATGTATCTTAGAACAATACAGAAAGCCCAGTAGAGGAAACCAGACCTTCAAAATGATACATTATTTCCAGTTGGCCATATCAAACTGATTACCAACATTGGCCTTCTAATATTTTGTTCTATGAAATGATTCTGAAATGCATATTGCTTTTATATTAAAGAAAGAAGTAGTAAAGAAATGCTTTAGAAGTTGAAATAGCTATAGCAACATAGATTGATATTAATATACAAATCTTTGATTTTCCTAAGAGGAAGTTCCTATTTTTAGTGATATATAAATGACAGATGTCAAAATTCAGATAGTTTTAATACCAGATATAGGCATTATTTATTAGGGCAAATCTCACTGAGTCTTAATAGACGCAAGGAAAAGATAGAATCTTGTCTTAAAGCATTAAATGAGTGAAATTAAAGCAGCATTAAATGAGTGAAAACTATGCCTAGCAGATTAAAACATCAGGATAAATAACCTATATCTCAGGGAGAATAAAGAAATGAAAATGAGTGACAATTCAGAGGAAGGGGCTTAGAAGAACCTAAAAGTTCAGGGAGGTGACTACTACTTTAAAACTTCAGTTTTAGCACATCTAATTACTTCTATTATTCAGCTATTTTATTTAATTTTGCTTTAGACAGAACTAGCTTTAATATTGGCTTATGTTGACTAATCTATTATTTTAAAAGTACAATTAATATACCCTTACTATCAGCCAGCTATTAAAGATAATAATAACCATAGCTTATATTTATTGAGTCCTAATGATATGGCAGGTTCGTACAGAGCTCTTTAGGTAGGCAGTCTTGTTTAGTTCTTTTAATTCTCTCAAGCTTATGAGATAGGAACTATTATTATCCCCATTTTAAAGATGAAGAAACTGAGGCTTACAGAAGTTAAATAACACAGCTTTTAGATTAGATATTGTAGTCCCATAACCCTAGAAATTAGGACTACAGAATCCAATTTGTTTTAAAAAGAAGACACAAAAGTTTAGTCACACAGGATTCTAACAGTAAATAGAAGAAAACTCATCTCCCACAGGCAGGAACTGAACTCCACCCTGATGTCCAGGTGGGGCCAGGCAGTGGGCCTGTTGAGGGCCTGGTACAGGAGGAAAGCTGCATGGAGGCCTCTGGGTGCAAAGAGGGCAGGAGCGCGCTCTGAAGTATGGTGAGGCCAGTGTTAGGACATGGTGTTTTGTGAGACTTTCTCAGTTGCAGATCTGTTTTAAGGCAAAGTTCCCTTACAAAACAACACAAACAGGGAGGTACTACACCTTTTCGCTTTGGGGGAGAGGGGGCGCCGATCTCATCTTCATTGCTCACTTAATGATCCCTAATAGAGAAATATCTTTATGTACTAGCATGTTTACTGGTTCTTTGATCAGTTCTTGCTAATGAGTAAGAAAAGTAAGGGCACACACCTACTCTGCATTTTGCCTAGCTGCAACTGCCTGAACTTTCAATTTTGGGGACACATGGTGTCCAAAAGCTGGGCCCACACTGGAGGAAAATGCAGGTTCACCTCAATTCTGAGATGCTATGATTCCAAGGACTGACGACTGACAACCATTTCCCTGGCTTTACATTTTTCTATTCATAAAAGCAAATTACTCTGCCAGATTAAAAAGTAGCTTATTCTAAATTGGGTACGCAGGCTGCATAAAATTTGACTTAAAGTTTTCTTATAAATATTCAGAATTTTAAGACACATAAAAATGCAGCAGAGATTCATAGTGCACAAGTTGTTACACTGCGGATGAATCCTAAAGGTACAAACCTGGTAGGCAGATACAGGAGATGCAATATAGGGTGTAAGAGAAGTTTGAGTGATCATTCGGTTTGTAGCAATACTGTATGGTGAAGGATAAAATCTAGAACAAACACAAAAGCCTTTATTAAGTAATCCTTTAAATAGAGTAATTCATGGAACAAATGTCTTATATTTTCCACCTTCATTTTCCCTCAAGCCATTATGTGTTTATTTTCATGACATACCCGTTCTGTATAGCAGCCGTAGTTGGGTCATAAGTGAGTGTCATACTAGCCTACAGGAAAGAGAAGGAAACATAAATGTTCATCTAGAAAGGTGTGATTCAAAAACTCCACATTTTAAGAGTCACTGCAGCAGACAATGACAGTGGCATTTGATAAAGTGGGAGTTTCTGTTAGTCAAATATAATTACAAATTCAATAACATAATTAAGCTCTAAATCCTAAAATTAAATAGAAAAGCCAGTCCCTCCAGGGGAATAGCTACATTTCAATTGCTCAGGTGGCCACATGTAGCTAGTGGTTATCATTGGACAGTACAGATTCTAGAACATTTTCTCCAGACATACTTGGATCTAAACATTATTTATTTTTTAATTTTAAATTTTTAAAAAATTTTTTGGTACCGGGGAACAAACTCAGGTCCTTGTGCTTGCACAGCAGGCGGCAAAACCACTAAGCTACATCCTCGGCCCAACATCATTTATTAATGAAACAATTTATTGAAAATAAATATAGAGAAGTGGAGGACCAATATTTTATGAAAGATTGAAGGTTAAAAATGATACAAAAGAATGATTTAAAAACACAAAAAACCACCAAAACCTAAAAACACCCTCAATGACAGTTATAGGCTATTTAGAATACTTTCTGAATGTTATAAATGTAAACCTCTCTAAAAGGTTACATTTAAACCATGACAATCAAAAATAACCCAAACATTTGTGCATTTTGACAGATACTTTTAGAACCCTTTTCCTTAGCCATCATTAGCTGATAAACATAGCTGTGTCCAGCACCTATATGTCCATGTGGAGAATCATCACATTTTAGTGTCATATACACTGAGAAGGATTTCCATCTGACATCCCTTGAATCATAACATAACAACGCGAAGAAGGTTTAATCTCGGCACCTATTTCAGAAGCATGGAAGCCAAATAGATATGCTTTTTGTGTAACTCTTCATGGGAGGTTTTGAGAGCACACCCACACTGAAGTTTCAAGAAAGGACTTACAAGTCTCACCTCTCCTTCTCTATGCCAGGGTCTTCCATTAGGGATATATTTGTTTGGGTTCTGTCTTTTCTTCTGTCCTCCATCTGCAAACTTGCACAATAATGGTTCGGTGGGAGCTGAGTAAACAGGGAAAAATAATATACAATAGCAATTATATGTGTGTGTGTATGACAAAATGTAATGGAATTTTTTTTAATAGAAGCGGTATTAGTACTATGAGGGAACTGACAGAACACTTTACAGGTAAAGCTTTCTCAGACCTCTATACAATTATCCATTGGTAAAAAATACAGTATAGAATAATACACTAGTTATTATTTCCAAACCAGAGTGTCATGACATTTAAAGAACCTTTTAAAGAACTATTTTGCTGAGGAAGCAAAGGAATCTTCCGATTCACTTCAGTGCTTTACGTGCTTCTTTTTAGTCTGGGTCCTCTACAATTCCACCTCTACAGTCACCAAAATAACCTTCAAATGAAAACAAGACTGTAACATCCTGTCTTCCCCCACTTAAAACACCTCCCTAGTTTCCCGTATAATTCCTCAGGGGACCCCACTTCTCCCAGTAGAAAGCAACTTCCCGTTTATACCGCTTATACCATATTTTTATTTGGAGCATTTAAAACACTTTGAGTGTGGTTACCGTTTAGTTTCTCATTGCCCTTGTCTGTTTCATTGTTATTGCATCCCCAGTACCTAGGTGACAGGCACTTTGACACTACACCATGGTTGAATCAAGGTATGAATTTAAATAGGTCTCATTTGTTTGTTTGGGGACACAGGAGCAGAGGTAGCTGTTGGTGAGAAAGCCATAAACACCTGTGCATCTATTTAAAGGTTTTGTGTGCCTGGTGGTGGTGTTTTCCTATCTACCCACTGCACAAAATGATCCAAAGAAAAACTTAAGAAGCAAATATAGAGAACCAGAAGATGCAGAGACTCATTAAAGGATATAGTTAAGGGGAAGAAAAAAGGCACAGGCGGTACAACAGCCACCTGTGACTTTTCCTTTTCTATGATGGAAACAGTGGTGTATTCCTGGAAGTTGTGCATTTTTCTGTATGTTTCCAGTTAACGTAATAAAGGCATTCACACCTTCCTGTCTGGTTCCCACATTCAGTCCTTTGTCTACTGCAGAACCATGATTACTACTTTCAAGTTTTGTTTCAAAGTTAAATAACCATGAAGAGAAAAATATTACTTGTGGAAAATTTACTCCTTTCTTCTTTGCCTCTTATTATCCTAATTCATCTCTTATTTTATATCACCATTACCCACCCACTAATGACAGGGTTGAAGCAATAGTGTCTCTCAACACTTCTCTGCCAAAAAGGAAAACAAAACAGAGCACGGAACTGTAATTCCTTCTCAGTGAGCTGTCTAGGCTGTTGTGTGGCACTCTTCTCTTCTATGAACCACTCCAGAGGGATGGGTTAGGATGCAAGACACTTCTGAATGGTAACTGTAGTACAAATATGCTGTGGTGCTCTCCCAGGGGTTCATATTGGGAGCCTGGTTCCCAGTGCGCCATGCTAAGAGGTGGGGCCTAGTGGTAGATCCTTAGGTCACTGGGGTATGCCTTCAGAAAAAGTGAAGATAGTTCTCCTAAGAGCAAGCCCAACCCGTGAACTGCTCTCTGGCTTCCTCTTGCAACTTTCCTCTCATGGACCACCTGCAATGTGGTCCTCAGTGGAGCCAGGCTGGTGCCTTTGAACTTTCAGAACTGTGAGTTAAATAAACTTTTTCTCTTTATAAAGTTATGCAGCCTCAGGTATTCTATCATAGTAATAAAAATGAACTAATACACAAAGTATAGGGTGTTTACAGTAAAAATGTTAGGTGTCTGGGAGAATATCAGCAAGCCTTGTCCCTAACCACTACAAAGTCTCCCTTTATTTACTTTCTGACTCTAACCTTCTCTATCTGAGGCTTTCCTAAATAAAGAACTTCCATGTAAGGCAAACTGGTATGAAGTGAGATGGACTGAAGCCAAATCTCAGAGGCAAATGAATTATACAATTTGTTTTACAGAACAGGTGTTGACTCTATTTTCACCATCACAGAAGGAGCGATGAAACCAAGAAAACCTTCTAATCACTGATGATACTTTTGATTCTACAATTGGATCATTAAGGAACAGATGGAAAGTCAGGCTTAGAATATAGCACACATGCAGAAGGAGAGAATAAAGGATAAATCCTTCTGAGAGTAAGGACTTATCACATCGGCAATTCTCCCAAGTTACTCATTTTTGAAGGCAACCAAACAAATGTACAGCTTAAAATTCCAGTAGGGAAACTCCCATCAATCTCTGGGTCAATGTCTAGGCATGCATGCGAGCATGCCTGGAAGGGGTTGGAGGGTGCCCCACCTTGACAATTAAGGACAAATAATGATGTCAGGTAAACACAAATGACATCTTACTCTCTGCAGGTCTAGAAAGGTCCTTACAATATTTAGCATCCTCTCCAGTCAAATTTGAGGTTATAAGCTTTTTACACTTATTTCCATTGGGCAGGAGAGAGTATAATAAACCCTGAGGAGCTGGCACTTTGTGGGTGTTCACCATGAGATACTTTTACCTAGAGGCTTTCTAAAAACTAGCTCTCAGACTGAAATTTAACGTGTTTTTTGGGGGAAAGAGTCTGCTTGGCTCAGCAAGTGATGAAATTTTTCATTAGAGTAATTTCTTCCAGAAAAAAATGGACCAGGTTGGACTCATTCTGGAAGTTCACACTGGGCTGTTAAAGCAGGCAGATGTGAATGAAAGCAGGCAGGTAGCAAGACCCGGTGCACACTGAAGCGCAGCATTTGCTGAAAGACCAGGGTGCCTATCTGAGGATGTGCTTCCAATACACATTCACTCATCTAGATGCTGCCCTGTCAGAGAAAACAAATCCCAGGTGACAATAAAGCCTGTGAAAAAATGTATAGTGGTAAGGTAAACATCAAGTGAGTGATGGCATGTTTGTAAATACATCATTAAAAAAAAATACAGGGGACAGGATGTAGTTGAATCTTTCAAAAACAAAAGACTTCAAAATTACATCATTTTATCTTCTCATCAAGATATTTTTCCCCTCTGAAAGCAAAAAGGCCAGTAGTTAAAACAGTGTGTATACTGGCAGGTATCCCTTTTCTTAGGCAAGCAAGATTTTTATTTTAAAGGACTGTAATTGGTGAAATGATACACATTTCATGTCTTTTAATGGCTTGTTTCAAATGAAATAAAAGTGCCCAAGTATTCCACATGAAGCAATATAAAATTCTAACAACTTTTTCTCTCTGAAAATTCTCCTTGGTTTATTTAACAGTGGAAATTTTTGTTAAGTGTCTACTATGTACCAGGAACACAGGAGCTGGTGATACAGTGGTGGATAAATTAGTCTCCATTCTTCCATGGAGCTTGTACTTCAATGAGCACGAGAATGTATCTGATGCTATGAAAACTTTGTATTTATTTATAGGACAGACTCTATGCAGTCATTTGAGTACAAATGTCTGACATTAATACTGAAAATCACTTCCATGATGCCTGCTTTGAGTAGGCACAATGTACACAACATAATCTTCCACAAGTCACCTCACTGAACTAAGCAACCCTAAGGACCTGGAGCTCTCTGTAGCTGCAACAGGATGGACTTCTCCTCAGCATGTCCAAAATGAGGTTTTCCAGTGCTTTTTCCCATCCGATGCTGACAGAAATAATAGCTGGAGATTGTTCCTTCTAAGCTCCCATTTTTCTAGCTGTCCAGTATTTCATCTTAATCAACATTCTAAGAAATGTAAACTGTCCATGACAGAGCTTTTCCATCAATTTTGGAAAATCAGTCCACTCAGCAACT
This sequence comes from Heterocephalus glaber, assembly GCF_000247695.1. Next base: position 5,305,730 of record NW_004624732.1, on the reverse strand, counting down.
GTAGTTTTCTTTTTGTTAATGTTGTCTACTTTAAAATGGGTTCAACTAACATATGTAAGGAACTACCTGGGCTCTGCTTTTAAAAATTCCAACCTAAGAATCCAGTAAATATAAGGTGTGATCAAATATACAAAGAATATTTAAATTAAAAAATTACTATAAAAGACACATTGCCATTAACTCCCCTCAAAATACCCCACACCCTGCTTCGAACACATGTATCCCTTCATTCTTGCTACTTTCTGAAGTTCTGGAAGATGTCTTTCATGTATTTACAAGATGTGATCAAAGATACAGTGAATGCTGCTGCTGCATGCCATTCAATGGAGAAGCAGTCTTGTGGAAACACTAGAGTGTCTCTTCTTCCACTTTATCTGGTACCACGCAACTTCTGGCTCCTTCCCAAAGTCAAAATGATCATGAAAGGCAAACATTTTGAGTCAATCCAGGACGAGACAGCCACCACAGTGCAACTACAGATTAAGAAAGGCTTCCAGAACTGCTTCAGAGAGTGGGAAGAATGATGGCGTAAGTGTGCTCAAAGCAATGGGGAGTATTTTGAGGGGGATTAATAGCAATTTTACTCTTAAAAATTTTGAAAAATTTAAACTTTCACTGTATTTTGATCATGTCTCATATACATTTTTTATGTGCACAGTGTTGCTTCCTGTTTCATCCTCCTCTGTTTCTAATGAAATTCTGCTCCTTTACCAACCAGCAGCACATTTATAGCCTCTCTTTGTGAACAGTATTCCTTCTAGGCCTGCTTTGTTAGGAGTTGGTCTCCCCTCCTTTCCTTTCCCTTACACAGTGTTTCCAGCTTCTACTAAGTTTGAGGAGACAGCAATACTTGCAACTTATTCATATGTTAGCTTTATTTCTTCTGGATTTGATTTTTTTTTTTACAAGAATTCTTTTTTCACCTCATTTTCAACCCCCTCAAAAGGGTTATGTATCTCTAAAAGAATGATTAAACAATATTAAAGACAGGTTAAAAGAAAGCAAAAACTCAATACCATCTCATCTCCCCAACATAAATATTTTAATATTATACTTTTACTGCCTTTCTAAGTCTACACAGATACATTTATTTTTTTCACACTTTCAATGACAGGTCTGTTCTTCCCACCATATACATATATTGGGGACCTTTCCTTACCTTGTTATAGAATCATGTGTCTAGTTGTCACATTGCATTTTACTTGAAAAGGGGTCATGCATAGTGTAACGCTGTATGAAAATCTTATCTTTGTGCCAGCTGTTATATGGCGGTTGCACTGTATGGTGGTTAGGACACTGGCTTCAAGGTGGGTCAACCTACGTTTGAAATTAGCAGCCAGTGACTCTGTGCAAGTAACTCAGTGTCTGTAGTTTCAAATGTGTGAAACAGGGATAACAGTACCTACTTCAAAAGACTGTCAAAATTAACATATAAAGTGCTTAGAACAGTTCCACAAGTACTGGAGCTATTGTTATTACTTCTTTGACAACAGCGGGAGCTCAAAGGTTCGAATTATGGCTCTTCCCCTCACTTCTTAATTATTAAGATAAATTCTCAGGAGACAGACTTGTGGCTCAGAAACTAAAACTGTTTTTTGGGACTGGCTTGCTCTGCATGGGATTTGATTCTGAGGGATTTAGTGGGCTGGCTAGGATTGCTGCCTTAGCTTCTCATTGAATGAAGAAATGTTCAAGTTATAGTTAAAGATGAAATTACTGGCAAACACCTTTTAGAAAACTGTTTCATAGCAACACCCACATCTTCCACACAAGATCCTTGTGCTTTAATAAAATTACTCCAGTATTTACTGCTTTGCACTGGGAAAACCTGATAAAAACTTTGATTTGTGGGCTTGCTGTGGTGTGTGATCAATGGTGATAGCAATTCCCTGAAGGGAGTACCGTCACAGGCCTGGCACAGCACTCAAGGCATCTGAGGATGAAACACTGCCATGTCTCTAGTTGTGGTCCCTTGTCAATTTTTAAAATGAGGCTTTCTTCTGTGGTATAGAATCTGTTCAAGGTTTGGATCCACAAGAGATCCCTTGCCCCACCAACCACCGGGGATTGTTCTAGCACTTCTGCTTTCATGGCAATGATCCCTTATTACAGATGACTCTGCAGTGCATATCTCATGCTATGAACACTTAGGCCCTGTTCTTCTGTAACAGTGTGTGAGAGACATGTGAGCAGATAACAGTCTTAAAAATACAATCACAAGGTACTAGGAGCAAGATCTTCAAGCACAGTTATCCCTTGGTATCTGCTGGGGATTGGTTCCAGCACATTCAAGTTCCTTAGATGAAATTGCCTATTTACATGAAACTTCTGCATATCCTCTCATATATCTAAATCACAGAGATTACTTACAACATATAAGAAAATGTAAATGCAATATAAATTGTTGTTGTAATGTATGCTGTAGGGAATACTGACAAAGAAAAAAGTTTGTACGTGCTCAGTACAGATGCAACTTGTTTTCCTGAACAGCTTTAATATATGACTAAATAGCAGATGTGGAACCTGTGAATATGGAGGACCAACTATATTTTGTCCTAGAGCTCCCAAAATTTTGTTTTTATGGAGTAACAATGTTTAGGACAAATATTAAGGAATCAATTGGGCAATAAAAAATCTGTGAAAAATGTTCAGGTCTTTTCCTAAAATTTTAATCCCCCACCCCCAGCATTACCTCTTCTGTCTCCTGGAATGGGACAATGCCCTAGCCATATCACTAACACAGAGAACTAGGACATGTGGGTGAGAGTGGTTTTCAAGTCCTGTTAGGCACATACCCAATCTGAGTAGCCAAAGGACACCAAAAGCGACACAAGGTGAGCAGCCTGGCAGCAGTCACAGTGCACGCCACTGGAGCTACTCCATGATGTGAACAAAGCTTTATGCCTCCTGACAGAGTGATCCAACACATCACAGAGGTTAACAAGCCTGATACCTAGGACTAGATACTAAAACAAACAAACAAACAAACCCTGCCCATAGCACTCAGGGACTTATTCAGACTCCATTAATGTCATGGAGAGGCTGAGCGAGATGGGTTATCACATCCTGCAGTACTGAACATACTTACTGAGCTTAGTCCTTGGGAAGGCAGGGGTGGTGGCGTATGTCTGGATAAGCAGGATGACAAGAGCTGTTCTTAGCTCCAAGAGAATTCCAGCTTACACGTCACACACATCTGTCTTCCAAGAGACTGTCCTCTCTTCCAGGAAAACACTAGAAGAGCATTTTTAGAGACATCCCTGAATCATGATCATGACCAGTGTTTCTGCCTGGGGGATGATGTCTCCTGGTTTGGATGTCAGTTCTATGTAACTAAAACTTTCCAGCATTTTTTTCCTAATATTCACTGTGTGGGAAACTATCACCACACTATTTCTCCATCATGGAATTTTTATTAAGCAAGCATTAGGCAGTTAATGAAAATCTTTATGGAATTCACCTAGGTTGTCTCACAAAGAAGTTATGGGTCCTTTTACCCTGGTTAGGGACTTTCTAAGCAAATCTGACTTACTTTATACTAGTCAGAACTTAAAACAAAAGTAAATCAAAGTAAGAAGCAATGCTCCAGCATTTTCAGGGAAAAATGAGTGACTAGTTGGGGAAAGACAGAAGGAAATGTCTTATGAACAACCCCACCACCACCACCACCCAACAAACTATGTATCATATACATTTAAAGCATCTGCTGTAAGAAAAGATAAAAGCCTCTTTAAAATATGGTAACATCAGACATGAAAGCACCAGATTTTTAAAAAGCATTTTAGAAAAGACATTGCATTAAAAATTGTAATGTAGTACCTTAGATTTTTGTAGAACTCCAAACAAGTTCCACATTATGCACCATGGCCTGGGCCAGGGCGGGGAGCAGCTGGCACAGGGAAACTCAGCTGACACCAGGATTGAATGAGTGTGAGCAGGAAGGCGGGTGATGTAGGAAGAGCAACTTCTCAGGTTCATAGCTGACCTCTTTCACTTAGCCACCAGAGATGTCCTTAAGTGTGTCTTGATTAAGATGAGTTCAGTTTATTTTCAGAAAGTGTCTTTAGGGACTATGACTAAAATGCGTTTCCTTTTTTGCTTTACAGGGGATGTTTCTGACCTGGGCGCTAACAGGGGCACTCACTGCCCCCGTCAGTGAATCACGGCCAGCAGATTCTCTCCGAGAACTCCAGCACACCAGGACAAGAGCTGTGTCAGGATGTGACTCTAGTCTCGGCTCAAGTAGGTTTCTTTTCTATACTTGGCTTCTGTCATAGGCAAACTGCCAACTGTGCAAGAATCCAAGTACTCTGACAGGAACTATCCCAGATAATTCTGCTTATGCCAGCTAAACAACATGCATCATTAAATAAACCATCCTCTGACTGTATTTATGAAATGTTATGTCTGCCTAGCAATGAGCCTACATTATTTAAACATTCAAATGGTGGCTCATTCAGTTTACCCTTGCCTGACATTTTTATTTTTCACCTGGTTCTGATAATAATCAAATGTACTCCATATAATTGATGTCATATGGTAATCATTCAGGTAATAAGAGAGGGGAGAGCAGTAGCTAACAAACCAACTAGTACTCAAAGATAATTTTCATATTATGTGAACAAGAAAAGAAAGAAGTCCAGAGAAGTTAAAAACTATTTTAAATCCTATCTGAGTTCTCAAGTGCACTGGGTACTTGTTTTGGGGAAAGCTGAATTCATTACAATATTATGCTTTCAAGTCCTGTATTGTACATTTCAAACTCAGCCTAAAGACAATTCAACCTCACTTACACGCAAGAAGGTACCAAAAAGGGTCTCCAAATAGCCATGATTATTGGGATGAACTCTACATGAAATATTGTCTTAGAAACCACTTGGTAACTTCTGCTGGTACAGAGTGATGCATAGGCTTCCAGTGCCTGGCAGAAAATTAAAAATGAAATGCAGCTCCTGAACCCTCAAAGAACTTGCAACCTAATGAGAACCAAGACTAATGCACAGGTAGTATCACTGTTCAGAAATGACACAAAATTAAGTACTGATTCAGAACTTAGAATACAGCTTGACTGCAAATTGCACCCCCTGGAACAATGCTCACCATGCAGCTGGAACTTGTCTGTTTCTTATGCCTCATGTGTCACTTGGCACAACTCAGAAGAAGCTGTTCTCTACTTGCTCCAGTGCTGCAGAGGGTCTTACAATCACTGACATGTGGTTTGGAAATCAAGGTGGTTTTTTTCCTCCCTTGAAGGGGTGTGACCAATAGTCTATGAATTCACTTCAAAGGAAACAGTCAAAGGACACAGTCATAAAGTCCTCTGGAGAACAAAGGAGACTGTGCAACCTCGATCTGCTACACCCTAAGATCTACTTCACTCTGGGAACTAAAAGATCTTATCTCAGAATAACACAACATCAAAACAAATGTGTCCTGGTTGGTCTTTCTTCCTGAATTTTTCTTGCTATCTGCAAGAATAAGCCAAGAAAGAAGAGATGTCACGCACAGGTGGATAAGCAGCTCTTTAAAGGACCTCATGCTGTGGGGTCTGGAGAATGCAAAGGATGACTCAGAGAAAGCAGAGAAAACCCAGTTGTACAGTGCTGAACTTGGGAGGCCTCCCAGGCCAAGGCTTACAGAAGGCTCCTTGGCCTTCACTTGGGTGGAGGCTAAAAATACTTCTTTCTTTTTCCTTTTCTTTCAAGTGTTGCTGGTGGGAAAATAAAATTACCTAAAAAACAGACAGGAAACTCTCTCACTAGGTTGAGTTCTTTGGTATATTGTCCTTCCAGGTCTTGTATTTTAAGCTCTGAACTTGTGCCAGTATGCAGTTCACCTTCAGATACAGCCACAGAAGCAGTGCGCTGTCAGGTTTTAGTGTTACAAGATCAAATGTTGCCTGTGGTATTGCACAGACTTACAAATTAGTCCATCTATGAAATGAAACTCAACTGGATACAGAAAATTAAAGTGATCTCTAATCGTCATCATCAGTCATCCAGTTCAGGATGAAACCCTGAAGCTACAGGAGGATAAATACTGAACACCAGTCACACGCGCACAACCTTGGAGCAACTCTCACTTCAGTGACTCCTGGAATTAATCTAACTTCAAAATACCTCAGTGCTCGCTTGCGGCGTCTGGTTTAAGAAATCAGGATGCATGTTCTGTACAGCCTCTGTGCTTGCTTTCTATAGGTGGGCCTTGACCAATATTTTATGTTACTTAAGTTCAACTCACTGGATCCCTTTACTTCAGTGTTACATATCTTTGCATATACAAATTGGGAAGGTAGCTGAACACACTACCAGAGAGGGGGGCTATATTTGTCTGATGGGGAGACCTTTTCTTATTTTCCTGGGTTCCCCTGCAGTTGCCAACTTCAGAGGTAAGCACAAATGCCTGCTCCCCCGCATGACTATTTGGGTAAATCCTGTTGATGTGGCTGATGCACTGAAATACTCCACATGCAAGTGGCTAGGATAGCACAGTAAAAGACCCCCTCTCCAGATCTCTATCCAACTGTGAGACCCCAAATTTAACCCTAGGGTATGCACAGGTACAAGTAGAAAAGTGGGGCCATTAGATGAAACATCTAAGGTTTGGTAAAGACTTGCTGATTTAGATATGGACTGGGAATTAAAACTGGGACGTTCTATATCAGGTAACATAAGACTAAAATTATATGGGAGAAAAGATAAAGGAGTGGATGTGGCTTTTTCTCTTTTTTTCCCATTTCACAATCTCAGAATCTCTCTTTTAAAGCAAGGTGAGGTGGTTTCTAAATTTTGAGACTTTCTTCCTGCTGGCAGGCAGCATGCTAGGGGCTGGCTGCAAATCAGAAAGTATTTCAATTTTTTTCCCCATATGTGAGCTTGTTAGGAGATAGTCCTTCCTGGGTAATATAATGTAGTAAAATTTATCCAAAGCTAACAAACATTGGTTTTTACTTAGTATAGTTCAAGCACTGTGTTGGACATGCATTTAAAAGATTCTGACTTCTAGGAGCTTCCAGTTTAGCGGGATTGATGCATGTAAACACAGTAAGTGCTGTGATACCAGGTAGGTACCCTCAGGGTGCTCTGCAGACACAGCATAACCAAACTGGGTCAGAGGAGGTCCCTGAAAGGAAAACACATGCCTTGAACACAGTCTTGTATGGTGAGGCAGAGACTGCCAGGTTAAAGAGAACCAAATAGATTCAAGCCATTGGAAACCACAGAGAGAAAGCAAAGAGAAATGATGCAGTGTGGTGCATTAAGAATACCACTTGTTGTTCAGTACTGGAAAAGGAAAAATAAGAAGGCAGACAACAGAGAGAGACAGAATTGAAGGAAGCAAGACTCCAGTCACTTTTGGCCTTCATCGTCATGCTAGGAATCCTAGATCTTTCTGTCTGGAGGTAGAAAGGTGATTGTTAGCAGAAAAGTGATGAAGAGATGTATATTTTATGTCAATCTTTTTCTACAATCAGGAGCTACCTGAGGGACTTAAGATTAGACGGAGCAGGCAACCAGGAGGCTATTATCTTGGGCTAGGTGGGTGATAAGAGGAAACTAGGAAGTGTTAAGAGGAATGGTGGCAAAGAGGAGGGTCTAGAAGTGATTATGAAGAAAAGTGTAAAGACTTAAATGGTTATTTGTATGTGAGAGATGAAAGATAGAGGTGACTTGGGGGAGTCCAGTCCCAGCTTTCTGGTGCAGGGTCCCGGGTGGATATTGGTTTGACTAATAAGATGAAGAGGACAGGGTCAGATGGGAGGGGGGACTAATTTAGTTTTGGAGAGGATGAACATAGGGTGTCTGAGGCTAGGCAGCCTGACAGTCAGGGGAAAAGCTAAGGCAAGAGATGAATATCTCAGAGCAATCTGAAGTAGTAGTGGAAGCCTTGAGAACAGATGAAGTCTATTAAAACTGTGAGCCAAAAATGGAATTCAGGAAAATACCAAAAAATTAAGAGTAGATCAAAGAAACTAGTCCACAAAAGAGAAGGAATAAAAGAAATAGAAATGGGGGTAAGTGGACACAATTCAAAGATGAGTGAAAGACAAGCAGTTCTAAGTCAGATACAGCACAGAAAAAGTCTCTAGGTTCAATAATAAGAAGGTAAGTGTTATGGGCTCAATTGTGTTGTTCACTCTATACCTCCAAAATAAAAGGTATGTGAGAGTTCTAACCCTCTAGTAACTCAGGATGCGACCTTGTTTAGAGACAGGGTCTTCAAAGTTAAATCGAGACCATTACGGTGGGTCTTCATCCAGCAGACTGGTGTCCTCATAAGAAGGGGAAACGTGGACCCAGAGGCAGTCACACATAGAGGGAAGATGAGGAGAAGGGACACAGGAGGACACCACTGCCAAGCCAGGTAGAGGCCTGAACATGCCATTCCCTCACGCCCTTGGAGGGAACCAACTTCACTACACCTGGATCTTGGACTTGAGGCCTCCAAAATCTGAGCTGCTACATTTTTGTTGTTTAAACAACTCAGTTTGTGCTGTTTTGTTACAGTTGCCCTAGCAAACAGATATAGTAAGTTTACCAAATGTCAACTGCATGGCCTAGGGAAAGTATCAGGTTGGAGAGAGCTGAGGTGTGAGTAGGAAATAAGGAAGTGAAGACTAATTTGAAAATGTTTACATGAGAAGGAGTGAGAGAAGAACTAATTTCGATCATAAAGACTTGAATGAATTTAAACACAAATGGGGCTCTTTCTCTAAAAATTTTGGGCATAATGCAACTCATATATTCATTGAATTCTACGGTTTCAAAAATGTCTATTGTAGTTATAGTCACATTTTTTTTCTTAGTATTGTTTGTACATTTTCTCAACATTTAAGCTTGCCAGAGATCTGCTGTTTTACTCATTGAAATGTTTTCATTTTGTTGGAAAAAAATGAATTCAAGCAAAAGAAAGAGATTGAAATTATATAAGAGGGAGGTACTAGCAGGCAGAGCAAAAGATGGTTTTGCATCCTTGTCCTTGAGGCTTCAAGGAAGGAGAGGGGAAGGGTGAGTGTAGGTGTGGGGCCCTTTGCTGAGGGGATGCAGAGTGACAGTGTTTCTACCTGGCGATCTCAATTCTGTTCACCACATGGGAAGTGGAGTCAACAGCTCAGAGCTAGCTAAGGGTCCACACAGGCTGGTGACAAGGAAAATTAGAGCTGCGAAGGGAACAGGGAAGGGCAGAGTAAGGACCCATTGTGCCGAGGGCCTGGCAAGCTGAAGACACAGAATCAGCCATAGTGTCAACCTTCAGCTACCAGGTGTCACAGGAGCAGTGAAAGCAGACTGCTGCAGGATCAATCCAGTTTTTCGTGTTAAGAAAACTGTAGCTGTCACTAAAGAAATGGTTTTAGTGCTCAAAAATGGGGACCACATTTTGTAGAGATGGGAAATTGGCAAAGAAGGCCCAATAAACAGTGAAAATGGAAGGAATTCTATTTCAGGTCAGGTTTCCTGGGCAAGTGAATGTGACCTTGGCGTGAAAAAGCTCCTGAGGTGTGGTGTTCTTGATAATGACAACACAGATAGAACAATGGGGGAAGGTGACAAATGTGGAGTGGACACAAAGGTCACAGGAGCTGAGGTCCAGGCACTGCTGGAATGGAAAGACACCATGCTGCTCAATGGACATGCCCAATGATGGGAAGCTTCCTGAGGATGGCAATGAGGTAGGTTAAAGCTGCTACACACCACAGGGAAAGCAGATGCGCTTTAGCACTGGGTCTACTGTGGTTAATACTCACAAATCCAGTGCTCAGAAAAGGGTAAAATTTAAATGAAGGAATACATTTTAAGGAGGAAAATGAGACTTTTGTTCTCAATATAAGAGCCATCATGCGCTAAAGGTATACAAACATTACATAAAAGACTGCTGATAAAATTTTAGACAACAAACAACATACCAGAAACTCCTGGTGGCGTCTTAATGAATTTCCCATTAAAATGACCAATTACAGCTTCACATTTTTCTGTTGATTCCATTCTATTAGTAAGAAAAAAATTATGAATATTTACAGGTCTCTCACTTAATTTTGTTCTGTGCATGCAAAAATATTCTTTTAGACTTTTTGGATACCAAGAGACTTAGCAAAAATGTGAATATGATAAAGAAAACCAGAGTTTATTATTTTATTTAACTGTTCTTCTGTAATTCCTACAGTAAAATAACTGGTCCTAGAGTACATTCATAAAGGAACAAATTATATCCAGAGTGTTTAATACTAAGCATATAAGCACAATTTTAGTCTAATTGTTGGAAAATTGAAATCAATACATAATTGCTTTCTTAGTCGTGGTACTGAGTTAAAAACAACAGTTTAATATATGAGTGCATTTCCTACTTGCTAAAATATTGGTCATTTTAAAGATAGTCTTTCTTTTTATGAATTTACAAAATGACAGACTTAAGAGTTATGGCAAAAGCTAGTAAAAATCACAGGACGTACCTTACATTCATGTCAGATTTAAAATTAAATTTGTGAAGTCAATTATGTACCTTTTTTGTCATCTTGACTTTGAAAGAGAAATTAAAGGCTGGAACTTAGTTTTACAACTTATTTTATATCTGCTGGTGGCCAAAAATATTTGAGAAACAGCTCTGAGGATTTAGATTACTTGGATTTAGTTTTCCTTAATGGAAAAAACACTAAGTAATTACTCAAAATGTACTATACTGTTGGATGACCCACAGAGTCACACCTATATCTTAATGGGTTTTGTCTTTGGGTACAGAAATTGCACACTTGATCTGCCTTCAGGACAGCCACAGAAGTGATGAGATGTCAGACCCATTCAGAGTCTTCTGGATTCTTTTAACCAATAAAGTACATGATGGAGATGCTGGCCTTTGTGACTAGTACTGATAGGTTATTTTTAGTTTTATTATGAAACTGTCTAACCTATCAGAGCAGTAGACTAAAAGCCAGAAGAACCAAGTAGGAGCCCTTGCCTTGACTTGGCATCAAGGTGATAATGGAAAAGACCCTTGTTTGCCTCAATTACAATACTAACATGTAATAATGCTTTGTTGATATCACAGGTCTGTGTAAGGTGTGATTGTCATATATATATGAAAGTAAAATGTCACCCTGTTTTCCTCTAAAAACAAAAGTTGATAATTTAAAATATGCAGACACTATCTTTTACTACAGTATTAATACACTCTTAAATCATGCATTATGTAAAATCAGCTTTGTAGATGAACTTTAGGATTAGAACTGTGCCCCAAATTAAAACTCTTTTATTTAACATTTTTTCTTTAGAAACCAAATTAGCTAATACACTGAAGTATCTTTTCTGGGGAGGAAGGCATAAAAATTAATTAGAACATTTATTTGTTTAAAAAAAACTGAAGCAAGAATAGTAAAATATTAATAGTTGTTAAATTTATGTAGTGATTACGTGTGGTATCTTTGTCTTACTTTTTCAAATGTTTGAAATATTAATTTAAAAACATAACTAATTCACTTTATTGATGATAATTCAAATTTCTATTTCATGAGAAAAAATGTTCTGATTTATCTAAGAAATTTAGGAAACCAATCATCATTTTTTTTTTAAGAAGTTAGAGATATTCTAACTAATCAAATATAAGGACACATACTTTTAGAGCTATTTCTCATATGATAGGTTCTTTGTATGAGTCAACCAAAATTAAGTGTGCTCAGGTTCAGGACTCCTAATGAACATACAAAAGATTTGGAAAATTTTACATGTAAACTTCACATGATTTAAGTTCATGATGCAACTGGATCCCACAACCCTGTTTTAATTTTCTCTTGTTGGTCAATTTTTATTTTCCAAGATAGTAGAATTATTGTCATTGATATAATAGATAGAGCAGTGTGCTTACCTGGCAAAGCCAACACCACGACTTGTACCACTGGAATCACGTAGTATTCTTGTAGAAATAACCTGTCCAAAGGGTTTCAGCATATTTTCAAGTTCCTGCTCATCCATGGACAGTGGCAAATTAGAAATATACAAGTTGGTAGGATCTTGTTCCTGTTGCTAAAGCAGAACAGAAAATTGTCTTATCAATTTCCAAAAGAAGTAACAATATTTATATTAACATACCAACTTTTATGTAGACACGCTTCTTGTTCGAGTCCTTTAACAGTACTAGCTAGTGAGACCTTGGGATCTGCAGAACACCCAAGTCATGCTGGACACTCGATGACAGTGTCTGAAGCCTGGACAGTCTGCACAGGCAGACATGATCCTCCAGAGCCCCTCCCAGGAGACGTGGAAGCGGCAATGCTGGCAGGCACCCCTGAGTTGGAGAGGATGCCTTCATGAAACCATAACTCTCAGTAGTTCGCAATGTTTCCCAAAATAAGCAACCTCTCCTCCACTGCTATTTTTAGGAGCCCATTTCAGGCACACTATTGCACAGGAGGCTATTACTCCTAATAATTCAGTTTAGAGAGATACATGAAGGATTCTGGATCAAGTCATGTGAAGTCCAGTACCAGCTTTGTGCAAAATGCCCTCCTCTGCTCTATGGCAGAGTCCATATTACTTTTGAGTACTGATCATCAATAGAAAAAGGGGCACTGCTAACAACCCAATCAAGAAACTCAGCCATATAAAATGATGAACTCCAGGCAGAGCAAATTTTAGAATGCTGGAAAAGCTGAACTTGAGAGTATATTGGGAGGGCAAGTTTGCAAAATCCTTGCTACACTAAGAGTGAGCCAGGGGCCAGTAGTACTGGAATTAACATAGCAGCTTATTAGAAATGTAGTATCTCAGGCCATACCTCAGACCTACAGAATCAGAAGTTACATTTTAGTAAGATGTCTAGGTGACTTGTGGATGTAAAAGTTTGAGAAGCAATCCTTAGATCATTTCCCATCCAACCTTCCTCTCCTGGGGGAGAGTCAGCCAGAACGAATGATATATGATTCAAGTTTCCAAGAACTAGTAACTGTTATATGCATTTATGAAAAGTACAGTATTCAAATCATCAAGGAAAAGCTTGCCTAACAACTGAAATAATCTGATCAAGTCAAAGTTCACCTCTGCCATTTTAAGATTAGCACTGACATACTTCAAAATCAGCCTTTCTTTTGATCTCATTAACCAAGTGTATTGTTACATATTGAAGCACACGAGAGCTTCTGATTTTTCTTCAGCAAGCACTGTTTGTAAAGTCATTAACTGATGGCTTACCCTTCAGCAACAGAATAGCACAGTCATTATAACTTTCCAGATTTCTGAAATACATGGTGCTTTAAACATATATGACACATTATGCATGTCTGAACTCTGTTTAAGTCTTTCCAATGTATCCTAGTATTAATTAAACCTAAATGAAAATTTTTCTTTTATATAATCTGCAAATAAAAGGGAACACTGACTCGCTGTACTGTGGCTACCTGGTAAGACAGATTTAAGCAATAATCTGTGTCTGGCTGGGGGAATGTAGCTCAGTGGTTGATCTCTTCCCTAGCATGTCTGAGGCCCTGGATTTGACTCCCAGCACCACAATAAGTACAAAAATAAGTAAACAACAATCTGGCATAGGGAATGGTGAATGCCCTGCTATTTCCAAGAGTCAAAGTTATCAAAGGCCAAGAACTGTGAGCGATAAGTACTGTCCCTACAACTTCCTGGCCCCGCCACAGAGGAAGGCAGTGTGTAACCAGATCTGTCACCAAAGCATAGGGCACAGGCTGCTCCAGACCCTCAGGGTGTCACTGGATGGTCCGAGAAAAAACTGAATTTTTCTAATGCTCAATAGTAAGCTAAATACCGAATACTAACCATTCATAGGCTAAACAAAATGACAACCATCTTTGCTTTTAGCTGAAATTAGATTAAGTTCAGTGTGGTACCACTGATTACCTTATGTCTAGCAAAACCTTTTATTGTTAACTACGTAAAATATACCTTTAATATCTGAAAATTAGCAATTGATTTGTTTAATAGTTATAGGACAATAATACAGTGTTTCTAAATAGAGAGACACGCACTTTAGGTCTGAAAGTTTTCAAATTCTTCTGAGGTGAATTAAGAGGGAGTCTTTTATCCCCTTACTTTCACTTCACTTGCTCCTTGGCCAGCTTCACCCAGCTGACTGCATGGTTGTAAGATTAGCTGTCTCATCTGGCCCTAACTCCAAGTCTCCAAAGCTTTCCTCAAAGTGCACGAGGATATTTTTTTACTATGGAAATCTGGTCCTGCACCAGCCAATACAAACAGGGTTCTTTCTCCCTAAAGACATCCCTGAGGGGACCTGGGGCCTCATTCAACTCAAGGACATTTCCAGTATATCTTGTGCATCCCAACCTGTTGCTATAAAACAACTATGATCTGAGTCCTGACTTCCAGGCACTTACTGTTACGTCTAGCCACTTACTGTTACTGTCTGTGCTATTAAACAGCACAGACAGAAACACATATTATGAAGGCTGGGCTGTGCAAATCACAATGGGAGAACGGAGAGAGGATGACTGTTGTAGGGAGATGAGGGAATACTTTGTTCAGAGCACATGGGACTTAGGGAACAAGCAGAGGTCAAGAAGCTGAAACCAGCCTGAAAAGCTGTTTAAGGAGTTTGGTTTTTTTAGTCAGGGCTGCTTAGACTTTCTCAATGATCAAGTGCTAATAACACGGAGAATGACTAAGTGTCCAGAAAAGTCTGCAGGCAAAGGCCTTGCCTGAACTGAACTGCAAAGTTTACTGGAAGTCTTGCGCAACAGCCCACCCCCTCCAAACAAACAAAACAAAACAAAACTAATAGAAGAAAAGGAAAAAAGGGGTGGGTAGGTCATGTAAACTTTGTAATCCATTCTTTAACAATTGAAGTTTGTTTTAAATAGAGAAACAATGTTTCTGACCTAATACCATCAAGCAACACTGATACTTCAGGAAGATAAATCAGGTCTTGAGATTTTCACATCCCTTGAGAGATGAGTGAGGAGTAGGAGGAAGGAGGACTGCAGTCTGAAAGCCACACCCTGAGAAGTAGGAAGGTTTTGGAGGCACAGTAGCAGGGGAGTAACACAATCAAGTCTATCTTAGAAGTATTTCTGAATCATGCTTAGTCAGATTCAGAATAAACCTGGGAAACTCCTTAATTAAAAGTTATTAAAATACTAACTGGGCAAAGATATGACATGAAAAATATTACATAAGAAATGTATATTACAATATTATGGTTTTTCTTTTAAAATCACAATTATGAAGACCTCAATGACTAATATTTAGGAGTGCTCATAGGAAAAATTGTTATATATAAATTATTTTTTAAAAGCAGGTAACAATGTAGGTATACTAGGTACTTCCTACACCTATGTTTTAGCTGCTTCTATTGCTAAAATATTTTTTAAAAATTACACATTCTACAAGGTTTCGATTCAGTGTGAAAGTTTACCAATGAAGACAAAAATTTTTAAAACTGCTAAAAATCATAATCTAGAAATTGAGGTCTTGAATCATTTTTAATATAGTGGACTAATATATGTAAACATTTCCTTTTTTTTCACATTTGCTTTTGATAGCAACAGTCCTGTCAGGTTTCCTTATTTGGGTTGACCATTGGAGGTAATGTTATTTTTTTCGAATTGCTCAACCTGTACTGCATACAATGTTCACAATGTTGTAACAACTTTAATGTTAAAAACAAAACAAAAACAAAACAAAACAAAGGAATGGGAAGAAACGCTAAACTGGTAGCACTAGCCACAGAAATATCTAATCCTCAAAGTGTCCATGCATTCTCAGTATTATACATTTGTAGGGAATGGGACATATAATCCTGGAAGTCACTGGTATTGTTTTCAATGAAGATAATTTAGTTCCTTTAAAACCAGTGACAATGATAACTCTGCTTTATTATGTCTGAATAAGAAGTTGCTATGTCTGGAAAAAAGTTATTCCATTAATTACAGGTGGCCCAAACAAAACCGGGACCATCAGGCCTCTTTATGTCCCTAGGCACAAAGAGTTCAAGGGCTTCTCTACCAAGTGGAAAACTAGATCCCACATTGGCCGTGAGAGGGGACAAACGGCTAACTAATGTTCACTTGAGTAGAAAAGCAGGGCTCAGAGGTCCCAAATGGTGGAAAGCACTCAAGTCATCATCTGAAAGAAATTAACAAAAACCTCCCTGTGCATGTGGAATGGTTCCTAAAATGCAGAAAGGGACTTGGCAGGAAGAGCAGACATCTGTTTTCTCTTGTACTGAATAGGTTCACCAACCAGCAGATAGCCGCTCATGGGCATGTGACTACAAACTGCTTGGAGCATGGTGGACCTCTAAGTGGAGGGGAGATTAAATTCCTGCTTGTTTGACTGCCTATTTATTGGAAAATGGACAAGCATACCACCAGCCAAATACATCTAATGATCTGTTGACCATCAGCATGCCTTAGGTACCAAAGACCTATAAAAGTCTCTGTTAACAGATATCAATGTTGATTCACATTTTACATTTTTTATCTTGTTATCTGAGTTTCATTTCTTTTTTCTTTATAGAATCTGAGCCTTTTAAAATTGCACACATTTGAAACATCTGCCAAATTGAACATATATCGGCTTTTCCAAAAGGCCCAAGGTCATTCCTATTTGATAAGTTTCATTGGGATACTCTGTGAACATAACTTTAAAATGTCCCTTTCTTAATTTTCAATATCTATCTGAAAGTTTTTCTCTCGCCTGATTTCTTTGATTATCAGAGAAACAAACACATTACTCACCTTAAGGCAGGTACCAACCAAATAAGACAATAAAAACTAAAACATGAATAAGGAACAATTACTGGTCTTTAATGCTTTTCACTAGCAGTTCTGAAATTTAGCTTTGAATGTCTGTGGGATCCTTTCTCAACCTAGCTAACCAGTGTCCAACATTATATTTCCACCTCTCCTCAACTGAATGCCCCTTAATTTTTTCTGAACTTCAGAAAGCAAGAGTTTAATATGTGGGATTTTCAGCATATTATAAGATTAATTCCCTAGTGGAAAGTGGACAATTAGGAGTCCTTTACTACCCAACCACTTAAACTTCCTTTAAAAATAGTCTTCCCAAAAGATATGGACTAGGTGCTCCTTCATCCAGATAGCAGTCCAGATATTTAAATCTATGATTTTTATGCTAGACAACAAGAGATCCACTAGCATTTAAAATGTATTTTGTAATGTTAAAGATATCATAAAAAAGAAATTAGATCCAAGAAACAAGTCATTGTACAGGGACCTGAAGAGATCTGTACTTGTAGAACATTAGCACATGGCCAGCATCTCTGAACCTGGATACCAGTCCTCCCCACAGATAACAGAGGAAAGGACCATTTCTCCTAGCCAATTTACAGCATAAAGCCTACTAAGGGGGTCTCTGAACAGTGCTCATTATCAACTCATGGGAAGCTGGCATTCAAAGAGTACCACTGACATGTCATATAGTGCCAAAGCATACCCAGTCTCACTTTAATTAGATGCATTGCAAAAACTTCTTCAAAAGTAAATACTTACTGTACTATGCTGCTTAATATTACAGGTACTGGAAATGAAGCCTGGGTAAGGGTTCAGGGCACTACATTGAAAAAGGCCTCTTTCAGGGCTGGGATTTAGCTCAGTGGTTCTGCCGCTGCCTGCCTTGAAAGTGCAAGGTCCCAAGTTCTATCCCTGGTAGCAAAAATAAAAAAGGCCTATTTCTTTTTCAGCACAGGCCACAAAACAGTGGGTGCCAGGTACTCCCACATTCCAGAGTGGGAAACCAGACCACCTCAGACAGCCTACCAAGAGCTGGCTGAAAACTGGCTTGGGATGATTAGGTGATCACCTACCTCCTGTGTTTAATGGGACCAGAGAGTCTGAGAATGAGTGTAGAGTCTGAGAATGAGAATGAGAGTGAGAGAAATGCAGCACGTTCTGAATCTCAGCATGTTGGCTGCTCCCTTCTCATTACCAGACAAGCAACAGGGGATCCCACAAACCAGTCAGGAAGTTGATCCATGTCTCATGGGACTTACTGGATACAATAGTTCATGTCTACCTCAAAAGCTGAGTGGTCTAAAAGAAGAAAGGCTAGTTGAAGTGTGGTTGGGAAATAACTACTGTCCTAGGGATGGTTGGCAATGGTAGATCTGAAAAAGGCCACACAGGAAGAGTTGGCCCTTCATTATGCTAGGAGGAAGATTACCTGGGAGAGACAGGGAAATCTCAGCAGAATGGGCTGAAGATAGGCCATTCCATTATCAGGAAGTGAGAGTATGGGCCCAAGGACAAGTATTCTCTTGGTTCAAGGGACTGAAGAGAATGAAGTTGGGGGACTAGAGAGAAAGCTCAGAAAAAAGTCTGAAGCATTTCATGAGAGAAAGTATTACCTTGCTGGCCGGCCAGATAAATCAACATCCCATTACATCATTCTCAGGTCAACAAATTTTCCTATCCCTTTGCACTGCTCCAACCATGGAGAGGTTAGAAACCACAGCTAGGGAGCTGATGGAAGAGTGGGAAGAACATATACTCTGGAAATAAAAAGAAACAAACCATATGCCCATTCCACTATAAGCTTGCTAACCTGACCTAG
Source organism: Heterocephalus glaber (assembly GCF_000247695.1). The sequence continues at coordinate 5,287,191 of NW_004624732.1, read as the reverse complement.
AGGAAACGATAAGCTTTACTGTTATATAAATACTCATAATTTTTGTTAAATAAATAGGATTAGACACTGAAATTACAAGTACACCAAATTATCAATAATTTATTCTTGAAAAGCATATTCAGCATCAAAATGTTAATAAGATATTTCCCATTAATTTAAATGAGAAAAAATAATGTTATTGCACATCAGTCACAACCCCAGCCAATCTTCTAAAGTGTAACTGAATTTATTTTCCTACAAATCCCTAAACTGTAAATAAATACATTCATAACATATCTGTGTGTGAATACATACATACAATAAATTATGTTGGGAAACTTAAATATACTGCTTCCTGTCATGTTCACCAAACACTCAATATAGTCATCAGTAAATAATTGCTACAGTATGCACAGGTAATGTCCAAGTCACAATCCCTTCTGTGGACTCTCAGCAGTTTCCAAAAACTCTGCACATGATTGCAACATTCTACACACTGTATTTGAAATATATTTGTAACTTGAAGCTTTTTCCATACGACATCTTGTTTAAAGTATATTGAGGTTGAATAATGTAAATATAGACATAAGTGGCTGAAGAGATATCTATGTTACATGAAGATTAGTTATGTAAAAAAATCAAACCAAACCAAACAAAAAACCCTAAAAACCAACCAAAAATTTGTGAAATGAAAGAAGGGACCTTTTGAAATAATGAGAATGTCTGAAGAAGTCATAGAACCTGCCCTAGATTTTATGCAAAGAGAAAGCAGGAGGTTGGCAGAGTGAATTAGGATGGACAGAGTGGAGGACAGAAGACAGTGATTTTCTGAATGAGTCCTAAGAGTCCTGCTTACAGAATGCCTGGTCACCCCGTATACAGAGCTAGATTAAACATTCTGCCAATGTTTAATATGCAGAACATATAAAAATTTACTTAAAATCTCACTGTTTTCCAGCAGTACCACAGGAAACTTCTCTATTATGAGGAACAAATAATCTGAAAAACACAATGTTTACAATTTAGTTTCTGCTTAACCTGTAGGAGTTTAAGAAAATCCAAAGTAAGTCCAATTTAATGTGAAGCTTCAAAAATATTGTAGGGCCTGAATTACATTAGAAAAGTGATCTCATTTATTAATTCTTGAAATCCTTATGTTGATTCTTTTATTCTAAGCAAATCTCTACCTTGGTAGCTTCAAACATGTTCTTCAATAGCCCTTAGTAGGTAATGTCTGGGCTGGTAAGATTTAGGTCTTAGTAGGTAATTTATCTCTTCAGTAGAGTTCTTTACTTTCCATAAACTTTCTTATCTGTATGTGAATGCTCTGTAGGAAATGATCGTGTACTGCTATTTACAAGTAGCAGAGGAGAGTATAAAATTACTGTCCTCTATACTTTATGAAGCCAAATAATATAAAATTATCGCTCGTTTGGAAAGAATAATCAAAATAGCCAACTGCCAAGTTTCAGGCTTGAAAATATTTCCCATAGCAATTGAAGAACCAAAAATGGGGGAAACATCTCCACAGTTATATAAATATCTTCATAAGTGCACTATAGGTACTAGATATTAGGATATAATCTCAGCTTACATTTGGGCAATAAAGGTGGAACATAAGTAGCAGTTTAGTTGATGCATTCCTAGATCTGTTTAGTATACAATGGAACATCTATTACAGAACATAAACACTTAATAGATGTATGACAATTCAAGGGTTACTCTCTTTTTTGAATCTCAGTTCTTCTTCCTAAAAAGATTACATCCATTTCGAAGTGGCTTGGAAGTACATAATCTAAGTTTTTTAAGATTTAGAATTATGACTGCACTGGATTTAGATCATGCAAGGCCAGCTTATCTCTGTTCATCAAATCTATTTAAGGCATCATGACTTTTGAAAAAGACTGGGCATCTTAAACTGTCTAACTTAGATAATAAACCTGAAGTAAAAAGAAAAACAATGACTGGCTGGCCAACTTCATTCACATTCCTAAATTATGATATTCTGGATATTAGATAAACATCTTAGAGGGAAACTACCATAAGACAAAAATGTTTAAGGAAAATATTATGTCTTAGAGTAGTGAATATCCATATGTACTGTTCTAAAACACATATTAAGCATAAAACTTATGTGTACATTTATAATTCTTGAACAGTCAGGCATATTTCTTACCTAGAGAATTTTTCAGAAATATTCCTTATTTGGAATGCCAAAAATTCATCAAAAATAAGTCTTGAATAAAGTCCTTGTAAAACTGCTAAAGAGTAGACTTGCATCCCATAAATAATGTGTAAAAATTTCTATTATATAGGGAAAAATAGCATGTATAAACTACTCATTTGTTTGTGTAAATCAGTGTATGTGACAGTCATATATTCCTTCCAAAGATGCAATGCTAGTCAGGCATGGTGGTGCATACCTGTAACCCCAGCTACTTGGGAGGCTGGATCAGTAGGATTATGAGTTTGAGGTCAGCCTGGACAACTGAATGAGATCTAGTCTCAAATTAAAAATTAAAAAGAAGAGAGGCAGCATGGTGGGTATAGCTCAGTGGTGGAGGCCTTCACTAGCGTGTGTGAGACCTTAGATTTAATCCCCACTACTAAGAAAGAAAAGATATGTGCTGTGAACACTTACCTTTTAAACTTTGTCTAAGATGGATTTACTCCTTGAGCACTGAACTTTTAAAATTATATTTTAGAACACAGTGCAGTTCTTAAAGACTTACATATACCTGATTATCTGAGAAAAAAAATTCATGCTATTTTTCCATTTGCTTATGTGGTTACAAAATTTACTATGTAAATTGTATACAGTTTTAAATTCTTCACACATCAAATTCTGAGGAATAAATAAGTCTTTGTCACAGTCACACTACTGCATTTTTGGAGGCACAGGACCAAGGTCCAAAGGAACCGTGGCTGGTGGAAATGAGTGGGAACTGCAGCCAGGGTTGGGAGAGCAACCGCGTCAGGCTCCAGAAGCAAGGCTCTCCACTCACCTTTGCCATCTGAGCTTGAACCCCACTAGCCTTCAGGGCTGACACAGCTTTCTGAGCAGCTGCAGGACTGTCGAAGTCAACAAAACCATAACCTGAAAAGCAAAATACACTTCGTTTTACACCATTCCTTCATGATGATGTAAAGGCTAAAAGAATGACTTTACTTGGTTTCTCTTGCAGGCAACAGAAACAAAAATGTCCCCACAGAGCTCAGGTGTTCACAGCTGCCATCCAGTGGCTTTCTCGGGTCTTCTTGTCATCTGTCCCTGGTTGGACAAGCATCCCTTCAAAGTGGGGATGGGTGGGGTGGAGGGAGAGAACAGCTTTTTCCTATTCAAGATCTTCTCAGGAGTCCTGCAGTTACTAGGAAAAAAATGACATCTAAGCTGCCAACCAAGGATTAAAATAAGGTGGTAGTGGGAATGGAAAATAATTTGAGAGAGAGAGAGAAATAGTGTTTTTGATGATATGGTAACAATGATGAAGCCATCCTACTGAGCTGACAAATGACAGAAACAAAAAATATGTTCATTCAGTAGACTAAAGCTTACTTTTCAAAATTAAAATAACATATGACCATTACATGTCTAAAACAGAAAATAGTCTAAATTGTAGTGCCTGCTCAAATGTACTCATTTACCTAAAATGCAGCTCATCATATTCCTTCAAAATAAGGAAGAAAGGAAAGAAAATTCCTCCAAATCCCCAAAATAGTTATTTGGAAAGTTCATGCTCTAAAGTCTGAAAACAAAATGCAATATAACAAAGCAACCACCTAAGAGAGGCTGTGGTTTACAGTTTCCCAAACATTTTTAATGAGCTGTTTATCTGTTTTCCCAGGTCACAATAAATCAAAACAGGAAATTAGGACAAAGGGGCCTGAGGTGAGGACAGGGCTACAAAGCAAGCACATGGATGGCATCTAGTAGTGAAAACTAATAACAAGTCACAAAAGAGAAAAACTATATCAAGAGCAGAATTTACACAGCGTAAGTGCAAACAGCCCCATGAATGTCAACAGTTTCCATAAGCATCATTATAGTAAAACAGACAAGCACAGATTTTTCACTGTGATAACTCAACTTAAAAAGAAAAGGTTGCTGTATTTAATGCACTATTTAAAGGAATAGGCTCTAACACAAAATATCAAAGTTTTTCTCTGAACTGAAATCAATTATTATAAGATTAATTTAAATGAATAAGTATGTCTTGAAAAAGAAAAGTACCATTTGGAGGTTGTACAGAAGAGGAGCCAGCCCTATTGATTTCCAGATATTATGAAGAAATAGTAACGTTGTTAATATGGCAGTAGTGTCAAAACAGACAAATATACAGCAACAAAGTCAAACCCAAGGTCTCTGAAATAGTCCAGTCAGTTTTGCAGCATTAATACTAAAAATATTGCCGGGTAACAGCCTAAGTTGTAATGAAATAAAGTAGATTACTGATTACAGAAATAGATGTTTTAGGAGAAATGAATGTTAAAGCTGAAGAAAGAAGCAGCTTCCTTACATGAGTTGGAATTGGACTGAAATAAGACTTAATTTGATTTAGACAGCAGAGAAACTGCCAGGTTGGACAGAAAAAGGAGGGGGATGATCCAGACCAAAGCAGAGAATGCTATTCACCTGCCAGGTTAGAAATCAGGTTAAACATGTCTGGGGTGCTATTTAGAAAGCTGCTGTCAATGATAATAAGTAATACTCTATGGATACACAGGCACACACACTCCACCCCTCTCCTACAGTACACACACGAACAGCTGCTCACACGAAAGTGACACAGCTCTACTGATGGATATTTACATTTTTCCCACCACCTTTGCTATTGTTAATAAATTACAGTATGCAGATCTCAATTATGTTATTGTATTTGATGCTGTGATCTACTCTGGGAATCTGAGCATTCTTTTATCTGTTATTTTCTTATTAAAAGAAATACATAATTGTTGTATTTCAGTTAATTGTTTATGTCCTTTTCTGGCCGTTGCTGAAGCCTACTATACTATAACATTTCATAACCATTTGCTGAAGACAGCGTAACAGGTAAGGATAGAACATTGAATTGTTTCATATTGTCCATGTAATATTAAAATAAATGTAAGAACATATAAAACATATATTATGTAGAGTCTATGGATTTAACTATGTAAGTGTGTACAAAGATGTCTTTGAAGGTAGAGTTTACTGAGTAAGACAGCATTCTCTCCCTAAGTTTCCAAGGAGAATTCCTGGCAGGTCATAGGACCAGAAATAGTTATAGTAATCTTGCTCTTCACAATGTAATGATTGAATTATGGGAATAGTTATGTTTTCTATTTTTGCTTTTGCTACTAGGAAACACAGGAGTATGTCATAATAAAACATGGTATAGTTAGATAATATGTTACATTGGAGAAGAATGTAAAACAGTGGTTTTCATTAGAGGACTGTGGAATTCAACTAGGGGACTCTGGTCCTCTACCTCACTTAATGAAGGTAGCTCTGCTTTTTAGCAAACTGAGCTGCTATGCAGGATTTCTCTTGAGGTAGGGGAAAAAAGCAGGGGAAGTAGGGTAAAGCTAAGGCTAAAACCACTCATCTACTGTGATGCATCTCTTCGTTTGAAACTAGTGTTCAAGATCAGCTTTCTGTTTTATGCCTGCAAGAGTCTATTTTTCTTTAAAAAACCAAAAGACTTTTCTTTCTGTGTCTCTGCTCCCAAATCATTTATAAATGTTAAATAAGACGAATCTTGGCAACTAAGTGTATGCATTTCAGTCTACAATTTGACTCTCTCTAGTTTAATTCATTTTAAATATTTATCAGATACCACTCTACATAAAGCACACACTATTCACTGTCCCAAGGCAAAACTGCCTTAATGTGCCATGTTGATTAAACATGGGCTTAGATATTTGCCACAATAGCTCCTTTAAATCTGGGTGCTTTGAAGAAGAGACAGAAATACAATGAACCACTTCAAGTTTAGATTAAAGGAAATGGCTGGCTCACAAGGAGAGGCCCTACCATAGGGTTCATTTATGTTCGTTGCCTTTTTCAAATTGTGTTAAGCCACTACCCCAACGCCAGTACTTGAAAAACTGGGGTCTAATTAATGAGGAGATTTGCCTTCTCTCTCTGCCTATTCTTGTCAACTTTATTTCAATTCATGGGGTCAATAGTTAGATTCAAAGTCAGCTGACTCCATTCTTCCCTTTTCCTAGAAATCACATGCCTATCGTGAAGATGCTAGATCATTAAAAGTCAGAACTGCAGAGCATCGTGCTGCCTACTGTAGACACCTCCTCTTCCAGCTCACGAAGCTGGATGAACTCATCCTAATTACATGGAAAACTGAAGGTCAGTGCATCAAGTTAATGCAGCAGCATATTTCAAAGGGGCGCATGACCTCCCCTCCCTATTACAAATTTGGTCAGTGAAAATGGTTCTCTCCTCCTTGTTGCCAATATTGTCAACAGGCATTCAGCAGGGAACAATTGGGAGTATTGAAACACGTAATTAAGTACTGCTTAAAACTACTCTATTCTAATTAATAGAGCCAATTTGCACAATATGTAATCTTTTCAGTTCTTTAGTACAGTCCAATGGTCTTCAGTAAGCAGCTCTAATCTCCTCAGGCTCAGGAAAGAAAAGCTATTTTCTAACTCTACTCCCCCTTTAAAAGCAGGGGCTAAATGCCAACTAGTATTGTGCATGTTAACTCTACTGGTGCCAAATTTGGATTTCTGGCAAACAGCTAGTAGCTGTCGGGTTTGCAGCCAAAACTCAACTAGGGACAAAACAAACGTAAGCAATATGCTGATATTGTGCAAGACAGAAACTGGATAACATGTAAGATTTGGTTTTTAATAAAATGGGAGTAATTTTGAAACCTAAGATCAGGTTTAAAACTCCATCATTCGCATTTGTTTAAGGCTATGATTTAGCAACTAATAAGCCATAAAAACATACCTTTGCATTTGTTTGTTGTCTTATCCAAAATTGCCTTTGTGGAGACTATTTTCCCATATCTAAAGAAGCAAAAGAAAAACAATATGGAACTCTTATTAATGTCTAAATACAAAGAACACACACACACACACACACACACACACACACTTCAAACATCTGCAAACTTTAAAGTACAAAATGTTTTTTACTAAGGGGCAGGCAAAGAGAATTCTAAAAAAAATTAACCTAAAAAAAGGACACAGCCAAACTTCCCTCTGAATCTTTGCATTAGTTTGATGCTTTGCTTTGAAGAACAGGCACTTACCTGATAATCTTGGGACACAAACAATGAATACAAGCTTTATAAAAAATATTTTCTTAAAATATGAGAAAAGGAAAAAAATGGAAACAAAGTCTTTGCAAATAGGGAAGGGTGGAGGGGGTGGAGGGAAGGCAGGGAATGGGGAAAAAATAAGAACCAAGATACATCATGTAACGGTACAAGATCCCAATGACGAATGTAACTGTATTTTATACCTAAAATGTACCAATAAACTTAATGGAAAAAAAATCAAATAAGCACTAATGCAATAGTAGTGGGGGACCTCAATACCCCACTGTCACAAATAGATAAGCTAGACAAAAATAAGCAACGAAATACTAGAACTCAAGCAAACTCTTGAACAAATGAACTGAACAGATGTTTACAGAGTGTTCCACCCCACAAAATTAGAATACACATTCTTTTCAGCTGCACGTGGGTCATTCTCCAAAATAGACCACAAACTCGCTCAAAGAACATGTTTAAGTTAGTGCAAAGGAATTGAAAAAAAAAATTTTCTTCTAGTATCACCATGTCTGTGGTCAAATACAAAGCCAAATACAAGGGTGAAGAATTACTAAAGTTCTATGACCCTCATAGGTTTTTTTTAAATGGTGGGAAAACTGCTTGTATTATTCTATTCATTTTGGTTCTACAGATAGTGCTACGTAGCTGTAGAATGTGATCATGGAAAGGTGGAGGAATAGTATATATTTTTTTAACTAAAGGCTTTTACCATTATTTATAGAGATATTAACACAATTTTTAACTAATAACTGTACAGTATACTAAGCGATGTGCAGGTGTAAGAAGTGGATAACTGAGAAGACAAAACAATGAACCAGGGATTAATCATTAACTTTATGAGGGTATGTATGAGAAATATGTTCAAATTCAAATTCCTTAATGTGTTTCAGAAGTAGGAGGAGATGGAAAACATGTAGAACTAAAATTTAGTGCACTGCTACAGAAAATGAAGTAATAGCATATTTTAAATATATACACTGAACCTATACCCTCTAAAAGTATAGACCTGGAGGAAGAGCACTGTTATCTATACCTGTCATCCAAAAGGGTGGGGAGGGGGGGGAGTTTGAAAAAATTTCAAAAAATTTTCCTAAAAGCAAAGTAAAACTTTAGGAGATAGAGATAACCTACTTCATGTATATGAGACTCAAGTTTTCTCATTTATACATGGTAAATTACAAAATTCTAATTCCTTACAAATTAACTTCAAAAAATTCTACATTTGCTTACCTACACTTTTCTTGGGATTGATTTGGAGAATTGAGTCTTAGGAAATATAAGTGTCTATAGAATATTTTAAACCACTCTGAATATTGTAGATTTTTCTTTTATGCATTGAAATCAGCTGAAACATATTTGTCTGGAGAAATTAATGGTCATAGCAACCTTTCTCCTTTGGTTAATTTTCTCCATTTTCACTCTGTGTAACCATGTAGCCAAATGCACTAAGTAAGCATTAAAGATAATTTAAGGTTCAAATAACAATTATATCCAAAAGGCATAATGCTTCACAAGCACTTCAATCCCCTGTAGTGATTCTGAGGATTTATAACAATATTAACACAGATCACTAAACCTACAAAATATTTTTTAAAATGCACAAATGATAAAAAACAAGTGATTTAAAGATTACCTTTTGGCAACCACTTAGCTACCTGACTTTCATGCTTGGTATTTACTGGCATTCTCTCACTTGTACAAGTTTTCAATGAAAGTATTTTTTTTTTTTTGGTACCGGGGATGGAACTCAGGATCTTGCATTTGGAAGGCAGGCACAGTGCCACTGAGCTAAATCCCCAGCCCCTGAAAGCATTTTTAGATTGTATCCCTACTAAATACTTTTCCAAAAGCAGTGGTAAATGTTGGTATGACTCCAATTCGGAATAAGGGGATTGAAAATTGCAGGGATTAAGAGACTATATCTGAAGTCTCAGAGTTTATGGCTTTTTGTCAATCAACCAGAGGACATTAGGAGAAAGTACAGGGGTGGCCTTCAATACCCTGGTTCTGCTTTCAACATTTAATGATAAGGGAGATGGAAAGAGATGGGGATGTGGGAGCAGAGAAAGAGAAAAAATTCTTGGCACCACTGACTCAATGCCTGCCACCCCTCCTTTGCTCTTGGCTCTCTTTGATCTTTGCTACAAGTGACATTAGTCCTCACTTCTACAACTATGCCAGGTATACTTCTCTTGGCCTGTGGAGCCTGGTACTGCCTGATGTGGACTTATTTCCCCTTTCTGGACGTTCTTCTGGGATCCAATTCAGCCTCCTCCTCTTCCATCTTTACTGAGTATTTCTGTGGAGTTTAACATTTGAACCCCAATCCTTCCTTTCCTTAGGCTGATAGCACAACTGTAACTAGTAAACCTCCTTTCATGATGCCAAGTTCTTCCTCCTGGTTTTTGTCTCTCCTTTTTGGTGGGGAGGGGGTAGTACTGAGGAATCAAACCTAGGGCCTCTGCACTGGTCTACATACCCAGTCCTTTTATTTTTTATATTGAGACAGGGTCTCACTAAATCATGGGCCTGAGGCATCTTCTTCCCTCGCCATCCCAGAGTGCTAGGATTATAGGCATGCAGCACCACACCCGGTATGGTCACACACACTTCCCATCCTTTCACCAAGTTCAGGATCCTTGAGACAGCATCAAATCAGTCATCCCTGAAACTGGTCAGTCAATAACTCTGCTGAGGTTTGTCTGTGATGTTCCCAAAATTCACTCCTTCCCTATACTGTGTCTAGATTTAAGCAAGACACACTGAATAGTTCTCCGTGCTTCTGGTCTCTAGTCCAGGCATGTCTAACCTTTTGGCTTGCCTGGGCCACAGTGAGTGAAGGGGGAACTACCTTGGGGCATATATAAAGTATATAATATAGTTAGTGTATACGTGTAACAAAACGTTCTTCATTTTTAATATTTGTTATTATACCATTAAAGAAATAAGAAGGCAACTGGTGGTTGGACACACTTGCTCTAGTCATTCCAAGAGGACCTATCTGCTGCATTTAACACTCAAACACTGCTTAAACATGTTCCTCCATCTATATTACCCCATGCTACTCATGCTTGATCTTGAAGGACACATTCAAACACTGTATTTTCCATGAGACTGGCCCTAATCTTCTCAACCATTTGAGTTAGTTCATTAAGAATCCAGAAAAGAGATTATATTTATTGAGTTTCTACTTACGTTCTTGGCACTATGCCAGATATTCAGCATGCTGATGTCACTTAACTTCCTAATTTCCTGAGGTAAATGTTATTATCTGCATTTTTTGCAAATGGGGAAACAACTTAAAGAAGTTTTGAGGCTAACGCTTTGTCTAAAATCCCAAAGCTCAAAAATGAATAGTTTTTAAGTGCTCACTGCAATGCAGCTATGAAGTTATTTTGAGGAATAATGTTTCCTTTATATTCTCAGAGTATAAAAGGAGAATAGAATAGATAGCCTCTTCTGCCTTCTACTGCTCACTCAAATAGATTCAGTTTTCAAGCCCAAGCAAGTTTTTGTTTGTTTTTATCATAAGAAACCATCAAGTGGCTCATGATTAAAAGAGGGATAAGGAAACAGAAGAGAAATTTCTGAATTTTATCAGCTTTACTTTCCATTGTGGTTTTCATCACAATTTATGGGTTAAGAATGAGAGACTGATTTCACAGAAAGTCAGAAAACAGTTTTCACTCTGTCCATGGGACTATGGCATATTGGATTCCTTCGAGAAACGGGGTGGAGGAAGTTGCTTGCCTAGAGTTACCTGAAGGGAGCTGAAAGGGCTCTCTCTTGCAAAATACCTTCTGTCTGGGGCTGTCCACTTAGTTACATCATTTGCAAGGCAAGAGGCTCCCATTAAATTCAAGGGCCTACAATAAATACAATAAAATTTTTTAAAAATATAGGCCCTGGAACTAGAAGATGTAACGCTAAATCACACATGCCCTGGTTGGCTTAGTAAGTGACTTAGCCACCTTACTGTGGGAGTAGGTTGAAGAAGTAGTTCTGATAGTATAAGAAAAGGGCCAGGAATAAGCCCAATCCAGAATTCGGGGAAAGAGTCATAAATCAAATGGTATCTCATAAGGGGCAGCAGAGTGGAAAAGTCACCATCTCCCTTTGCTAGTTTTACCTACTGTAAGATTTCATAATAGAGGAGATAATTAATATTTAATAAAATTGTACTGGCAACAGAATTCTGACTGGCAGAATTCATATTCTAAGAACATTAAGAAGGTGTATGGGTGAGAAAGCAAATCACAGAATTTTATAGAAATAAATGTGTCTATGCATAGTCTTTGGGTTTTATTTGGTTACAAAGTAACAGGCCTCAGGCCATAGCCCTAGTTATCCAGATTACGATGTTCTTGATAAAAGTAGACAATCTACTTCAGAAGCAGCTTTGGCAGTAAAAAGATAAACAGCAATTAAGAGATGTGACTACATAACAATTACAATTGCAAAGGGAGAGGATGACAAGTTAAAAAGTCCACATCTAAACCTACTGGCCCAAGTGAATATAACAGATAAAACCTTCTGCTTAGGATGTATTAAAATTTCTCTAGCTTGAACCATAGCTTCACTCATTTCTCTCCTGTTTCCATTTATATTTCCTCTTTCATCTGCTATAATATAAAATCAACATTTTAATTTGCACTTAATCAAAATCTTCTCTTCCCGAATTACTGAGTCCCTCCTAAATTCTACCTTTCCTGTTAACTTATTATAATTACAAAAGTAACATATGCTACTGTAATTAGAAGATGCAGAAAAGTAGGCTGGAAAAATTAAAATCACTTGAAGCCCTGAGTAGGCATACTGGTGCGTATTCCTACAGACTTTATCTACTGTATGTTATGGTATTCTCTCCTCTCTACAAGGGAACTTGGAGCCTTTGAAAGTTCCCCTTTAGGAGACAAGGCTCTAGAAGGTGGAGTCCATGCCAATCACCACCAACAGATGGCGATAATGAATGATGAGTTATTTTAACATTGGTCACTTTAGCTGTAAATTCATGTAAGGGACCATGGGGCCATTTGCAGCATTTGTATTAGTTTTGGAATATTTAATTAAAGCAATGAGTGTGTTTGTTAAAAACAACAGTAAGAAGGGTATACTTATAATGTAAACAAAAAGGACACTTAAAGTTTGAGAAAAGGTCAGATACTGCTCATACATATAGGATGATGGTTTTTGTGTTTTAACAGCAAAAGCACTTCTGAAGGACAAAGGACTTAGGCACCCTGTGAAAGATTTTGTGTCTGTGAAAATGACAATAACCAGTAAGAAGAAGGGACAGAGAGTGAAATGAGAAAAAAAATGAAAGTCAAAATACTGGAAAGCTAATGACCTAGGGAGTTAATTTTAGGGAATAATCAAAGTAATAACTTATATTTATACAGCTCTTATTCTATGTCAGGGACTTTTCTAAGTGATCTGGGTTAATATTTCAATGTTCACAACTCCTTTTGAGTAGTAGATGAAGTATCAGTCCTACTCTATTGATGTAAAAAACTTAGGAATATAGAGAATCTAGTCAAGGTTACACGGCTAATAAGTAGCAAAGATGTGAGGCAGGAAGTTTGCTTTGGAGTTTAAAGGCCATGGATGTTGACAGTTGTAGAAACTTTGGTCACCAGTCACAGATTGTTCCATAGATTCAAAGCAATTCCAGGTGAATATGCGCAGCTCCAGAGGAGAAAGTGCTGTCAGTTACTGCTAATGTCTCTAAGGCAGATGCTAAGGACATTCAGACAGGTGTTTTCAGCCTCAAGGCTTTCTGGATACAAGAAATTAGTCTGTCTTGGAATAAGATTCAATAGAACATAACCATCAGTGAGGAGGCGGCTTTTGAGGAGACTCTTTTCCTGCAAATAGTGTAGCTGAGGAATGAATTTGGCGACTATATGCCAAAAACATCTCTTACTATTTTGGAGAGAAAAAAGGAAAAAAAAACTCAAGAAACTTCCACCTCCATGGCCACATCCTTACCCTGTTGTACACAATTGAAATTATATATGTTTTCTAGCTTGTCTTTTCTGTTGCTCCATTTTTTCAATGGCCACTCAGGAAAAGGGGATTTCCTAAAATTTGCTATCCCTCTTCTATCAGTCACTGGACAGAGGAAGGAAAACAAAGTATGAATTACATGTATTTAGCTAACCAGAAAATTTTGTTGGTGTACAAGGCCCCAAATAAAAGTAGGAGGAGTGATTTGTCCATGTTGCTTTGAATCTTCACTACCTGGAAAATTTTGTATTTTTTTTTATTTGCTTGGTATAGGAAGTGGTAAGCATGTGAAGATGAAATACAAGATGTGAAATTTTTAAATCAGGCCATCAATTTCAAACAGATTTTGTAAGATTTTAACTTTTTGGCTCTGATAAGTTTCACAGTTTCTGTAAAACTTCAAAGACATAAAAATATTAAGATTACAGAAAGATGTTCCATTTCACATTTCTGTTTTTGGCTAAACTCTCAGATAACTACGCTTACACCTGTGTTGTCTGGCTGGGTGCTCCCTTGTGAATAGATGATTCCTGGTATAAACACAACAGAAAGCTACATTTTATGCAGCTAGAGAATTGAAGCCTGGGTTTCAAGATGAATGCTTGGCAAGAAACATTACTGTAGACGTAAAGGTCAGAAACAACTGAAAACCTCATGTTCAAGGTGAGTGGATCACAAGAAAGATAAGAATAGCAAGAAAGGAGAGAGCAAATCAGGAAATTAACTTATAACATTTATATACATTATGACCTTCACCATACAAGGTATAGAAAATGTACAGTATGTTATACCTGTCATCAAAGCAGATAATCTTATGAGGAGCGTAAAGAATTTTTAGTATTAAAAACCATCTTAGCACTAAAATAAAAATAAGAGACCTTGCATGGCAAATGCTAAACAAAGGGGGACATACACATAAGAGAAAGGTCAAGTTGGACAAGAGAGACTTTAAGGAAACCAGAAATCCAGGAGTGCTATGGAGAACAATGAAAAGAAGAATCTGTCTAATGCAAACCTATGTGGGAGTACCAGAAACTAGGTGTGTAAAGGTCCTGGAGGGCCCCACATTCCAGGAAAACAGAGGGAACAGGAATGTGACTAGAGGTTTTGCACTGCAGAATGAAATGATGACATCAAGATTTAAGTAAGATTAATGAAAATCTTACGCCCAGGATTACCAAAGAGGGGCACTGCATCTTCTTTTATTTATCTTTTGGTTTTTTGTCCCCTAGCAATGACAATCATGTTCACACAATTAAAACAGAGGGATGAGGAAAGCTTGGAAAGGGGGCAAGATGAACGGAAAAGTTCCAAAGGGTTGCAGGAGATTTAAGACAAAGAACTTCTCCGAAGAAGTCTTCAATGTACAACTTGATATCTGAGAATAATTAATATGGTGACTGTGCTATGGAGAGCCAAGGGCTTGCTCAATGAATTCAGAAGACGGAGAAAGGCAAACACCAGGTACTTTTCTGAACTGTCCCAGAAAGGGCTGTGATTTCAGCTGCATTGACGGACCTAAGGCTTGCAGATGGGAGATGACTGAGCAGAAGCACAGCCCATCCTCCAGTGGTCTCACCTCTGGCCAGCCTGGCTCTTCAGAACATGTGAACTGATGGAGAATAAACTGCAGAGCTTTGGGATAAAGTACCAATTCATATATATTTTTTTGAAGAAAAAAAATCCGCATACACAATTTTTTAGAACACTGAAATTTTAAGCTAAATACATCATTTGAGTAAAAATGAAACTGGTCATTTGCACCCAGATTTGTGGGACTAATCTTTTTTCACTAAATTTAGGTACATTCCCGCTAATTTGCTTTATCAACCTTCCTGGATAAAGCTAAAAAAGCTACAAAAAGTCAACAAGTGATGCTATTTATTTCATGTACAGGTTGAACTAAAATTTTCATATAGAATGAACATTAAAACATCCCATTAAAAATGGCCAAGATGCATTTTTTGCAATATTCTATGAAAAATGTATTGCTTCTTTTCTAAATAAAAAGAACACTAAAAAACATTTGATTAATTACACAGATTTGCTATTATAGATTAGTATCAATTCTGTTATGATCTACAATCAAAGTAAAGTAGCTTTACACTATTTTATGGTTTTTTAAGAGCACACAGCACACCAAAGGTCATTCACATTGTCTTATGACAATATTTTTACCACAGGTCACTGTACTGAAGTACTTAAAGGTGCAGTCATAGATAGCCAGACCCAAATTAATGCTCCCACAAGCACTAATATGTCAGAGGAAAATAATACATGTTGAAAATGGAACCCAGAACTTTGGAAATAAAATGTGTATTACATATCATAAAAATGAATCCTTAAAGTCTCAAACACTAATAAACATCCAGCGTCTAAAGAAAATATAATCTGATTATAGAAAGTGGTCTTTTATTTCTGAGTTGAACTTATGAATGAACACTGATTATTTCTTAATTCTCCTTCTCCCCTACCCAAGCCTGAAATGTATTTTCTTTGCTTTGATAATCTCATCCTTATATGTATACAACACTTTGCTTATAAGCAAGACATGGTTATAAAGGCATGAAGAGAAAGTTACAACCAGAGAGACTGTCCTCAAATGCTATATAGCCAATAACCACTTTTGTGACTCTGGTGTATTGCCAGGCCTCGGTATCATCTGTGAAGTCATCCAGTAATAACTTCCTAACAAGGGCCAGTGTAGTGCTTGATACATAATGGATATTTGGTCACTAATAAATGCTACCTTTTTTCTCTCCTCATTCCCCCATAAGGATATCACTTGAGAGTACTAACCCAGACTACCTTTTTACCTTCCTATCAAAATGGCCCTGTGGCACAAAATGTTGAGAAAAAGATTTTTCAGCACAGTTAGTTGAAATACATTGGTTGAATGTATAATAAAATACAAACAGGTAATATAACTTTCCCCCATTAAAAGTGTTTGGTGATAGATATGGGTCTAAAGATGCGGGGTTTTTTTTATAAAATGGAGTACTACTCAGCCATAAAGAATAACAAACTAGAGACATTTATAGCTAAATGGATGCATATTGAGGTCATACTCTTAAGTGAAATAAATAGGACACACATGTAAATACCTAATAGTTTTTCTAGTGTGAGAAACTGAAATGTAAATAAGGATTAAAATGATCAAAATGAGTAACTGATAATTTGAAATAGGAAGAAAAGGTCCAAAGGGATAGGGGAAGTGGTAGGGGAAGGGGAAAGGAAAGAAGGGAAAGGAAAAATTATGAAAAAAGAAAAAAATGGAAACAAAGTCTATGTAAATAGGGAAGGGTGGAGAGGGGGATGGGCTCACAGGTAATGGGGAAAAAAATAAGAACAAAGATACATCATGTACAGGTACAAGCACCCAATGATAAATGTAAATGTACTGTATACCTAAAATGTACCAATAAAAGAATTTAAGCAAAAAAAAAGAAAAAGTGTTTGGTGTGGTATGGAAAAGGGAAATAGGACATTTTGCCTTTGAAAATAGATATGACTTTGAATTTTATCCTAATTTTGCTTATAAAAACATTAGTGGGACTAATGAGTCTAACGTGGAATTTAAAAATAGCATGAAAAAGAAAACTAAAAGGTGGCTGGCGGTAAAAACTCAAGTTTTTTTTCTTCTTAAATTATTTTTCACATCACTACATTTGTTGCACTTTTTGAAATACCTCAAAACTGGGCATCTTACACACATAGACACAACCAAAGAACTGAGTCAGAGTCTGTAGAAATGGAATGCATTTAAGTTTCAACACTGAAAACCATAAATGACTGCTTCATTCAAAACAAGAGCAGCGTGACAGAGTAAAAGTAAACATGCTCTCTGAAGTAAAACAGTTACCTGAAACTATTAAAACAGAGTGTGCAAAATTACCCACAAATTTCTTTTGATTCTGACACAAGCTAAAAAGGCAGGAGTCAAATTGGATATTTCCTGGACTAAACACTAATGCTGGCTTTGATCCAAAACACGGCACTAGTGCACTGATTTCCAAATGTAGTCCATTCCTTTCTAAAGTGAAAAAGTGATAAATCCCAACCACCTTTTGACCTTGAAAACCAAGGTTAAGAACAGACTGACAAGGAAAAGGATATCTATTTTACCCACTTCACCTTTAAGAAATTTGGGAATACAATAGAAATGTATTACTAGTGAAAGACACGCTTGGTCTGCATAAAGAAGGAATGGTAACACTGCTGGCTAGCAGTGCTGACATCTCTAAACTTAGACCTTTAGCTCAAAGGTCACACCTGACAATGGTTACAGCTCTAAAAGCAGACCTGCTGGAGAAGGGTGAATCAGGCTCCTGTACTGATTTCTTACTGGCTTGCCTCTAAGTGAAACTCTCCTTAGATAGTGCAGATTAAGATGAGCAGTCACTCCAAGGGGCAGTAGTTCAGATCCAAAAATCTGGAATCTTAATACTTAAGAAAATCATAGAGGAATTGTCTTTGTGTGAAAGAATATAACTAAAGAGAAACAAAAGCTTTAAAATCACTTTAGTATCAGTTTTACACAACTACCATATCCCACATGAAGGGAGTATGTCTCACTCCCACGATAGTTCAAATTCATTCAATTTTCCAAAAGTATTCTGATTCCACTTTGCAAATGAATGGGCTGTGGACAGAGATGGGGCTGTAACTGCTTCTTATCTACATGATTCAGTCAGTAAATTTTTCAAATCTTGCCCATTTTGAGAAATCTTACATAATGAGAGGGGTGCTGATGGACCATAAAATGCCATCTTGATTCTTTGAAAAAACGTAAAACAAAAAAACCAGATTTTAGAAACTAAAAGCAAATGTTAATTGGTAGCAAAATTCTATGGTGGATTAGTAAATAGGTTAGAGAGACTTGGAAAAAGACCTAGTACCAGTGAAGTACTTAAGAGTAAGTTATGCACATTAAACTTAAACTCTATTTTGGGTGATGGTGAGGAAGATAGGGCTGTTTAGGGATGGTATGCATTATTTTTTAATTTGAGGTAAATAAAAATAATTATTTGTTCATGGACGTGACACAGGGCTCTGTTTTTGGCCAGTACTTTTAAAAAACATTTTAAACAATTACATATATCAAGTAATTGGTGACACACATATATATACATCAGTGTTTCAAAGCTAAGGGAGATGGTGATGGTTAAGATATCAGAACTAACACTTTTAAATTATTCTGACAAACTAGAAAGAATATTTGGTCCAAAGCTAATACAGAAATATTTAACATGGAAAAATCCATAGTAAAACTTTAGAAAAAGCCTTGGCTTTTTCCACATAAAAATACCTGTATTTTTGTTGTTTTTGTTTGTATTAGGCACAAGCTCAAGTTCTTCCTGAGTTTCACTGAAAAAAACCCTAACCTGATGACAGAAAGAAACGCTCTTGGCCTTTTTGCTCACTATTCCCCAACATGTACTATTAGGGGTTGACCTCTCACACACAAAAGATGAATCAAAATCTTAATATCAAGGACCTCTCATCTTATTTGAAAATAGGGCCTTTGCAGATGTAATCAATTAAGATGAGGCCCTTCTGGCAGATCCTAATCCAGTGGTGGTGCATCTATGGCATGTGTGTCACATTCCTCTGTTTGTTATCATTGAAAACTCTAAAAGGTTCATCATCATTGCCCTGATGCAATGTGATTGGTGGTGTCCTTGTGGGAAGGAAACCTGAACATAGAGACACAGTGAGAAGACAGAGACAGAGAAAGAAGACAGGAGTGGAGAGTGGAGGGTTGCAGCTGCAAGCCTAGGACACCAATGCTGACAAACTGCCAAAGCTAGGAAGCTGTAGGAAGGGTCTTTCCTTAGAGGTTTCAGAGGGAGTATGGCTTTCCAGGACACCTGAAGTTTGGACCTCTAGTCTCTGGAACTGGGAAACAATATACATTTGTTGCTTGAAGCTACTGTTTGTGGTACTTTGTTATGGCAACCCTAACAAGTGAATACACTTGTAGCTTCATCCACATTTCCTGTTCTGTAAGATGCTACTTCACCTGGGAAGCTTAGTGTCATTCTTCAAGACTCAGTTTATGGCACTCTCCAGCAGCAAGCCTTTCTTGACCTTCCTGGCCCAGCGCTGTGCCCCAGTTGTCTGTCCACACAGGTGGCTTGGCCACACAGCACTGTGGGGCAGCTCTCAGCATGCTGCCCCACCTTCTGCAGGGCTGTCATCCTCACTGGGTTTGCACTCTTAGACTTTATTTTTCCCTTTGGATATTCAAAATTCAGAAGAAATGACTGGAGGAATAATTAAGTATCCATAGCCTGTCTCCTTTCTGCATTCCCTGCAGTTATTCAAAACATCCTTTAATCCAGCCTTCTGGGCTTTTCAAAAGAGACTGAGCACCACAACCAAAGATCTAGAAATCATATCCTAGAGAAAGGCATAGCTAAAGGTCCTGCAAATGCTTCCGGGAAAAGGAGACCATCTGGAAGGCCTTTTCTAGTGGGGAGAAGTGTTGGGAATTTGTGCCATAGAAGTTTTTAGCAGAGGTAGGTAACTACCTGGTGAGAGATGGTGCTTCAGGGCAGTGCTTCACAAAAGTGTAAAGGGAGTTTGTCAAAAATTAAATGTATTCTGTGATTATGTACTACTGACATTTTTTTCGTATCAAATGGCCTTTCTCTGTATGAAAGATGGTACTAGTTTCAGTTTATGTTCTTTTTGTCAAAATAAAAATTTAACTCAATACTGGATCCCTAAAGCTATTTTTGTTTGGCTTACTA
This sequence comes from Heterocephalus glaber, assembly GCF_000247695.1. Next base: position 5,267,165 of record NW_004624732.1, on the reverse strand, counting down.
GTATTGAAAATCAAAAAATCTAGGGAAGCATTAAAATACAGTGAGTTGGTCAGAGGGAGTTTGGTATCCCAGCTTTGAGAAGAGGCCTAGAGTGGATGATCAAAAAGATTAATGTCAATAAGAATGAAGATTACATGGTACAAAATTACCGAATAAAAGAATAATGGCAAAAATGTTTTTAAAATATATTTTTAATATATACCTTAGCATTCAAATTTATTTTAATTTCAAGTTACAAACTGAAACAAAAATAACTCAATAAAATCTTGTGAAATATGAACTGACCATGTCACAAACAAAAATCCATAGGAGAAAAAAAATCAGACAACAGGGAGAAGACTTTTGGCTCCTTTCCTTCTTTCTAGGATTTGGCTGAAGTGGGCATGTTATCAGCAATGGCCTCTCCCCCTACTTCCTGTAACCATCCTGCTGAAGCCACAGAACACAATCCCCACTCCCCGGTTTCCTGCTTCCTGCTTCCTTTGCTGCTTTGGTCAGGGTTTATTTAATGTTACATGCTTTAAAATAAACCAAAGTAAAATGTGTCCTAAACATGAGGGTAGTGTTTTATATAAAGACCCTTAGGAAAGGCTGCTTAGACCCAGAGAGAAGTGAATCTTCAAAAAGGACTTGAGATTCTAGTGATACCAGAAAATCTCTGACAGCCAGAAAGCACCATTACATAACATAGTTTAACACATACATAGTTCTTTTCAAGTAAGTATAAAGTACTTTATACTTTCAGGAGTAAGTATATCTCTCTGGCATTAGCATGAGATGATATATAGTAAAGAACATGGTATCTGTTTCAGAACAGAGATAAAACAAAGGATACAATCTTAAAGACAAATTAAGTGCCTTTCCCCACTACTTAACTGTTCAGAGCCAGGTTATAAAAATATTTGTTTTCTTTTACTTAGGTCAGGCCCCACAAAGCCAGCCTGGGGCTTTCCACAGGCCAGAGCCCGTTCCAAACCACATCCAGAGGAAGGTGATAATTGCCCCCTTAACACCCAACCCTGCACTGGGTTCACTAATTGCTCAAAGCCCTGCTTGTTTCCTCTCACAAACACCTTAACTAGGAAAAAAGGCAGGGAATGCCCTTAAAGCTGCAGCTCCCTTCCTAGACCTGACTCTTAGCTCTTCTCAAACTGTGAACTTTAATAGGACAAGGGCATGGGTAGGGGACTGGAATAAGCACTTTTAGGATCATTATATGAATGATCAAATTTCCTTCTAGTGGCTTAGATCTAAAACACAAGTGATAATCACAGAAGAATCAGAACCAAGTTCTGAAGGAAACAGATTATAATACACTAGTTTCTCTTAAACTAACAGAATGATAAGCTATATAACTCTTCAGCATAAACTCTGAATAGTTAACCTTAAATAACACCTTAAATATAAAGTGCATTCATTTAAAGACATGCAACCCGAATGGTATACATCTATTCCAGTACAGTGTGTAATGAGATGCCCACACTTATAAATCCACTTTGACAATGATTATTTTGAGAACTCAGTTCTATAAATATCTTCCTCCTTTCAAGAAGAAAATCCTCTATTACTATTCATAGAGCATTCCGGTACAGTACCTAGTACTATGTAGTTTCATTTTTCTGACATAACATTATGCAAAGAGGATCTGCAGAAAGGAGAATAAGATCTGGTGATGTACTTTAGGTTTTCAACCAAATATTTTTGAATAAACGAATGAGCTAATGAATGAGGAATTTGTATTTCTAATGAGTATTCAATGACCATGTGGGTAGATGGGCTATGAACAAGGAAAGAAACTATGACAAGTACTTGACTTGATAAAACTTTCAAAAGCACTGTCACATTTGACACTTTATAAGGGCTTTCACACATGTACCTTGTCCAAGCCTATGGTGACGCGGCCAGAGGAGGTACCATTAGTCCTGTTCTATACCGGATACAAAATAGGCCGAGAGGTGCATAACTCATCTTTCCACTGACCCCCAGAAGAATAAAACCAGGTTATTTGGTAAGTCCTTGGTAAAAGCAATGTGTCTGCATCAGGTTCCTCCTGGAGCCTTGGAGTGGCCACATGAGTAAGAATGCGTGTTAAGGACACTGTTGCTGAAGAGAGAAGAGACCGTCACTAGAGCCAAGATGGGTCCCGTTCTATGAAGGGGGCCGAGCCACAGAAATAATGCATCACAACCCACTTGAAGAGATAGGAATAAAATGTTTCAACCAAAAATTCAACTCTTCAGTTACACCATCCCAGGCTAAGTTTAAGTCAAAAGTTTTAAATTTATATCAATAAAAGTAGCAACTTGGGGGTGATTCTGGTCTAAGAACAATCTAAAATAACAGTATTTGAGCCAACACATAAAGCTATAATATATACCTGATTTACCTTTAAGCAAAGGAAAAAGAAGACTTTTATTCCAGATAAAGGGGTCAAAAATCTCCAACTGAGCCTCCATCCCAGGCTCCTAGGGCAGTGAAGCTCAGCCAGTCCCAGCACCCGGAAGGAAGCTCCTCGCCTTTATACCAGGCTCCTAGGGCAGTGAAGCTCAGCCAGTCCCAGCACCCGGAAGGAAGCTCCCCCGTTGCCAACCCAAGCTCCTAGGGCCACGAAGGTGAGCCAGTCCCAGCACTGGGAAGGAAGCTCCTCGCCTCCATCCCAGGCTGCTAGGGCAGGGAAGCTCAGCTGGTCCCAGCACCCGGAAGGAAGCTCCCTGCCTCCATCCCAGGCTCCTAGGGCAGAGAAGCTCAGCTGGTTGCAGAACCTGGAAGGAAGCTCCCTGCCTCCATCCCAGGCTCCTAGGGCAGAGAAGCTCAGCCAGTCCCAGCACCGGAAGAAAGCTCCCCTTCGGCCATCCCAGGCTCCTAGGGCCAAGAAGGT
>NW_004624732.1:5197412-5261242 GCF_000247695.1 Heterocephalus glaber | reverse complement strand
AAGAGGAAAAAAATGGAAACAAGGTCTTTGCAAATAGGGAAGGGTGGAGGGGGTGAAGGGAGGGCAAGGGAAGGGGAAAAAAAATAAGAACCAAGAGACTCATGTAATGGTACAAGATCCCAATGATGAATGTAACTCTATTTTATACCTAAAATGTACCAATAAAGTTAATGGGGGAAAAAAATCTCCAGCTGATCACATAACAAAAGCAAAATAATGAGTATTAAAATCTATTCCAACCAAGTCTGCAGAAGACAGCAAAAGAAAGACAGGTGTAGAATCTAAAGAATAGAGTTTGTACATATATTCTTAGTGGAAAGAAGTAAATGGTTTCTGGAGAAAGGGTATGTGATTTATCTGTCATCACCTGAAAAGGGAAAGAGAAAATGCATAAGATACAGTATCATTTTGGAGAAAAATATTTTTTGGGGGGATACTGGGAGTTGAAACTGCTCTTTAACCACTGAGCTATATTCCCAGACCTTTTTATTTTATCTTGAGACAGGGTCTCATTAAGTTGCCTAGGTTGGCCTTGAACATGTGATTCTCCTGTCTCAGCCTCTCAGAATGCTGGAATTACAAGCATGTTCAATCACAAAACATATTTTAAATATATTTATTATCAAACTGATGATCAAGCAACGAAACTGCAAAGGTGTAACAATTTGTAGAACCATCAAACTCTACTTAGAATACTGAGTGTCCAGGAGAAGGAAGAGAGTAAAATAATGTCTGGGAGCATCCAACTGATCAATTGGCTGGGCCACTCTTATTGTTACAACTATGTGGAAAGCCCAGACATGACAATTATAGGACAGCAACCTTGTACAGGCTGTGTGTGAAAAATGTTAATGTGCTGGAGACAACAGTGATGATTAATTTCTTAACATAAACTTGTTCCTATTCTTTCTAAATAAAAAGAGGGAAAGATAAAGTGTGTTCAAGATTTCTTTTCATTTCTTCTGAAGTTCAGAAAGCATAGGACAGATTTTCATGAACCCCTGGCTAATTGGACTTGCAATCCTGATGTAACTATATCCCATGTAGCCACACCAATTAAAAACTTCCCAGTTGAGAAGGTCTCTTTTCCCCAGGATCTTCATTATGTACTTCGAAAACTACAGGTAATGCTAACTTTGTTTCTAGGGCACATCTATGAATTGGTTCCCTCAAGATTCACCCTGCCAGGTATTCCATGCAGTTTAAATTATTTATTCCTTATGCTCTTCATGGCTGACAAAGAGGACCAGACATTCACTTAAAATGTAATCAAGAATGGTCACTGGGTCTCATGTACTTCTGCGTAGATGGCAAATGAACTCAAATTTCTATCCAATGTGAGTTATGAATAGATGAGAACAATTACCAAAAAATGAAATTCCCAGTTGGAGAGAAAATGGTAAAACAGGCCTACATCTCTGGAAAAAGAAAATAGGTCCCACCCAGAAGGCAATCTTGGCCTTTTATAGCAATGGCTTTAAATCATTTCTCTTAAGAAACTTTAAAAAAATGTGTACAAACTCTGCTATAAAGACTATATAGAAAAACTGGAAACAATCAAATTACTAAGAAAACTATACATTAGCTACAGAAGGAAAAAGCATGTAATCAATGACATTGTATATCCTTGTTTCGGGAGGGAGACAAACCATGTCTCCAAAATCAACCAATCAACCAAACAAACAAACAAACAGCAAGCAAAAAAGGATATTGTATCTTGTAAAATACAAACTGTAAAGAAACCATATACATACTCCCCCTCGTTTTTCTTAAAAATGTAGACCAATCCTGTCCAATGGAAACAGAATGCAAACCACAAGTGCAACCCACATATGTAATTTAAAATTTTCTAGTAGCCGCATTAAAAAAACAAAGAGATGAAATTAATTTAATAGTATTTTCTTTAACCAAATCTATTCAAAATGTTATTTAAATTTGTTATGAACATAAAATGTTGATGACTAGTTTAACAATTTTCTTACTAAGTATTTGAAATCTGGCACTACATACTTTATACTTTTAGCATGTCTCCACTTGAACCAGGAACATTTCAAGCAATCAATAGCCATGTGCAGCTCATGGCTGGTGTGATGTCTGAGTGGATCTAGATGTTTATGGGCTACTGCTTCTTTCACAGTTGAACATTTTCCTTTCCATGGGAAATAGTAACTTGGCGCCATTTATATCTTAGGAAAAGTAGTTACTGAATACTACCTTAGATCATTTTTGGAAGTTGTTTTAAAGTATATACAAATTAGGGTAATTATCCAACTTTCACACTTCTGAAGTTACTCTTTTGTGTTTTTAATCTTGGGTATAAGGGAGACAATCATTCACTTTCTGGGGCTACTTTTGAGAATGACTATCTGAACAGCAAGGTCTACTAGGAAAGTCCCAAGAGCATTTTCCTTTTAACTTACTTGGTAAGGGTTCTGTGCTTAGTCTCAGTGTAATGTACTGCAGACAGTGTAAATTAAGTCTTGATGCAGAAGAATGTTCCACAATTATTCCCTCTTCATCCCCAAATCTTGGGGGTTCGAATGAGCTTTCATCATATATATTCCGAGTAGAATGAATAATATATAGTACCTGTGATCCCATGTCACAATGGTACATTTCTATTTGATTAGTCTCATTTTAAGGGGAAAATAGGGGAGGAGGAAGCCAAATACCTATTCACTATATAAAAACAAGAAGAGTAAATCTGAAGCCAATCAACCTGGCTGATCTCATATATCACTTTTCAGCCAAATGCTACCATGTGATGCCAGGGTGCAACCAAGGCACTACTATTCTTGAAAGCACTTTTCTTGCAAATTAGAAAAAGACACCCTCAAAAGAACGAGGCAACTCCTCAAGTACAGGACTTTGTAACTGAGCGTAGGGTAGATTTCAGCCTTGTGCCCCTGGACAGGCACTTCTGTACAGGTGACAATGTCCTAAATTGTGGAAGGGGTCTTAGGAAGAATATCCCAGCTGGCACACAATAGCAGACATGGGTAAAAAGCTTTGGAGACTGTAGTGAGTTCAATGTGTAGTTTATAGGTTTCCTTCTGGCACCTCAGTCCCAAGGATGGCACCCTTATTAAACTGTCAAAGGGTGACAGCCCTTCTTAATGGAAAGGTGCGGCAGAACATGAGGAGTGAACACACACACACATACACACCACCACCACCACCAATAACAACAACAACAACAACAACAACAAGTTTTTCATTACTATATATGAAAGCTGGAAATTAAAATTTTGAAACATCAAGCATTTTTTTTTTTGGTACCGGGGATCCAACTCAGGACCTTGTGCTTACAACATAGCAATTCTTAACATAAATACATAATAAGATTAGTAAAAATGATTTCTGTGAATCATTGCAAGAGGGTTCATCTAATAATATAACTGGAAAAGTTAGAGCCTGTTGATCACAAACTTCTTTCATTCTTTCATTACTATAGTGACTATAGCAGAAACAGAAAACAGTATTATATATTTGACATAAAAAGTCATCACATACTCAACAGTCTCTCTAAATAGGTCTAAATCAAAATACTAAATAATTGCAAGTCACTCATCTCCCCAACCACATTTGGTTTTTCTTATACATTGAAAAAGCAGCCATCATATTGCTATCTCTCTTATCTATGTGCTTAGCTGTCCTGTGTCTCTCATATATAGTTTAATCTTAAGGAGATGAACAATGTCTTTTACATTTTTTTCACAATGTTCTCTGCTATCTACCATAATGCTTTTAAATAATAGTATCTGATAAATGATGGTTGGATTGACTGTTAATATAAAAGTGTTAAATTGTGAAACAACAGAAAAAGTAGTGGTCATAAGGCAGAGACAACATAATGTGTACAAAAAAGTATCTGAGAACCACTCAGATAGTAAGCAAAGTTCAGCCTGAAGGGAAGCGAAGAGAAATCTGGTCCTTGTTCCAGGCCTTATTTGCTCCAGGTACCATCTTGGAACTTTCCATATGTTCATTCACTTACTCCTCACAGCAGGCATTATAGCTCCACCTCATGAACTGAGAATGCTGAGGCCAGGAAGCAAAAGCATCTTCCCAGCATCATGCAGCATTATGCAGGCAGCTAGGATGTGAGCAGGCCTTTTCCCTGTCAAATCATTTCTTTTTCCCCCAGTCTCCTCAGCCTGCGGGGAAGAGTGGTTAAAGAAGCACCCAAGAAGCCAGCTGCTCAGACTCAAGAAGAAAATTCTGCTGCAAGTTATCCAACTAGATAGTCACATTTCCTCTTTTTCCTTCACTGTAACACATCTTGTCTGTTCAAGTTTATTTCCTTGTTTTAATTATGAACCACATAATCTCACTATAATTCTAAACTGATGACTAAGTTACTTTAATAACATTCGTATAACATTCGAAGAAAAACACTCTGAGCTCTCATTCCTGTGAAGTTTATGGTAGTAATAACGATTTGGTTACTAGTTTTTTCTATGTTAATGACGTAGTTGGAAACAAATAGATGTCAAAGCTGTGTTGAAACTCTAAAATCATTTGTGGTGACCTGAAAGTTCTTGGAATAGCATTTGTAAATTAATTTTTGGCAACTAGTGTCAAATCTCAAATGCTGGGTATATATATACACCCAGTATTGCTATAGAGCTTTAAATATGAGTGTGAGATGCGATAAAAGACATGTACACAACAGCTTCAGTTATTAAAATAAACTATAACAAGGTATAGTTAATAAAAGTTAGGCTAGTTTTTAGTTGGCAGGGTTTTTATTATCCAGAAATATATTTTAAAGGTATTTGTTTTATCCTTGTCTTAATGAAGTTTAGATTACCATTAGTGCTCACTGAATGCTCCTAATATTCAGTTTGCAATGTAATTCTATGTTCCTGCCTTCAGAAGCCCCTGATATTTTAGTTCTAATGTTTCAATCATTCTCACTCATAGACATACACATGTAAAAATTTGGTGGCCTGTTATGTAGGCCTTAATGAACTAGTTGATTTAGGTTGACTAAATATACATATTTTAAGGGCCAGGGATTTAGCTCAATGGTTTTACCACCTGCCTTGTGAGCATAAGGTCCCAAGTTCGATCCCCAGTACCAAACCAAACCAAACCAAACAAAACAAAACATATTTTAAGTACCAGTATCAATCAAACTGAGAAGGGTTTAGCAATGGGACTACTTTGATTTTTAGTTTCTTCTTCATATTTTCCTAGTTTTTCATGTGTATGATTACTTGTGAGAGAAAATATTAAAACATACCATTTCCTTTATTGTAATTTATTAGTGAAACAACATGATTTAAATACTCCTGGTCAAATTATTTAAAAGAACAGGTGATACAATTATTTGAAAATATCTCTAATCCTGTTCAATCCCTCTGACAGCTCTTAAAAGGAACACTGCACAGCTCAGGTTCTCACATTGAATATGAGACTGTCAGGCATTAGTAGGAAGAATTTCTCAAAACACACTCCCAGGAGGCCCAACACCAGGTTTCCATTCTCCAAGGAGTCATCCAGTAACAGTAGAAACCCAGCAGCTAACCTCAGGTTACATGGGGGAAAGGAAGAAAGGAAGAAGCCCTCTCAGGATCCAGTGGTAGAAAATTACAGGATGCTTAAGGGTATGTAAAGCCAGCAACACTTGAACAGATCAAAGCAGATAAAATTCACCAAGAAAGAAATGTCGATAACCAGAATTTTCTGATACACAAATTATAAGAGATAGTTAAACTATAATCACTATCAGGGTGGGGGGGGACTTTTCAAGTCAGAGTTGAAGAAATTTGTTGAATGCGTCCATCTGTTACTGAAAAGGTGACACTTCCAATTTAATCCTTTAGAAAACTGGAGTACTCATTGTATCTTAGTAAATATGTAGTTGCTATTTTACAAAGCTTGCTACTGTAAAAAAAAAAATGTAAGTTTTAGAGGAACGATTAATACCTTTAAAAGATTTCAATATCCAACCAATAGAGAGGGTAACATCCCTGAAACAATGATTTTTTTAATCTGGTGATTAAGTACATTTTCAGTCTTCTGTCCTTTTTACCTACCATTTTTTCCCTTTTATGAAACGTTCTCTTTTGTTTTCATTGTTTGTTTTTTTTTGGTACCAGGGATGGAACTCAGGACCTTCCTTGCACTTGCAAGGCAAGCGCTGGAACCACTGAGCTAAATCCCCGGCCCTCTTCTGTTTTAAATTATAAAGCTGAAGTTATTAGATTTCTTAAGAGTTTAAAAATATATATGTATTACTGGATGGATAAATAACAATGTCTATAAAAGTTGAGATTATACTGAATACATCTTTTTCATTAAATAATATAGAGAGAATTTTTTGTCATACTCTTCAAAAGTCTATAACAACATATTTTAATAGACACATTATAAATTTATTATTTCCAAATACTGAGGTTGTTTCTAATTTTTTAATATTCCCAAAGGTGCTGTGATCAGCACCCATTCACTGGCCTCCTCAGCCTGGTTGTCACTTCTCCCTCTGTGAAGGCCCCATCCACTCACTGCCCCTGCAGACCAGGTAAGATTTCTGAGTCCTTGGCTCCACCATCAGGGGCACAAAGTCCCCCTCTTGACACCTCACAATGGTTAAGGGAATCTCCTCCACAGAGTGAGACAGAGTGAAGACTTCAAACAAAAAGCAGAACAGAGTGGGCAAACCATAAATCTAGTTACACTGCCACAAAAAAAAAAAAAAAAACATACTAATTACTGTCTGAGGACAATTTTCCTGTTCTTAAGGACACTTAGAAATGGGTGTTTATAATTAGGGAGGGGCTAGGGCATTTGTACAATGCTACCATTGGTTTTCTGTTTTAAATTGAACAAGCAAGGTACATTAAAATGTCGAAATAATTTTATCTCCTATTTCAACTTCCCTTCCACTTCACACATTGGCATGGGTAAGTGAATAAGTTAAGAGTTTTAAAAGATCCCTGTTTTCTATTGTGAAAGGGAAAGGACCAAGAGATGGAGGGACAGGGTAGGTTGGGGAGGGAGGGGTTGAAAAAAGAAGGAACAGGTACTATGTACATGTGCCAAGTCCCTAGGAGGAAAGCAATCATGATGTATGTACAATGTAAAAATGTACAGATTATCTTATTAATAAAAAATAAGCTCTGAAAAATAAAGTTAGACTTTTATCCCCAATCTTATTATTTTTTCAAACATTTATAACCACATTAAAATACTTAATTTGGCCTATAATAATATTGAAAAGATTCAATAAAAATTTACTCCATAAACCAGGTAAGGTATTTCTTAAGTCATTTGTTTTATTCAGCAATGATAAATAAGGATCATTCTATAATCTTAAAGTTTGATCTTATAGGACCAGGGATTTAGCTCAGTGGTTTCGCCGCCTGCTGCGCAAGCGCAAGGACCTGAGTTCCATCCCCTACCAAAAATAAAAGTTTGATCTTAAAATCTGGTAAAGTTGTCCATAAAATCAAGTGATAGCAATTTGTTTTTCAAAGAGCTAATATGTGTTGAATGGTGAGGCCATTGTTTTATTACTGTCAGTAACAGAAACTTGTCTTCAATATCTGACCCTTTCTTCTCAAAGAAAATGGCTTCTGTTAATGGTTGGCTAATATTATAAAACATTAGGGGGAAAAATCATCTTCTGAGTGATATGGTACTATTAGTTTTAAATACTTAAATAATCAAAAGACATCAGAAGTATCAATTTTAGTAACTAAAGATGCAAAATGTATAGTGCAAAGTAAGAAAACCCAACAAAGTGAATTGCTTTTTAAAAGCCATTACATTCACTTGCTGTTATCCAGTTGACTATTTACTTAAATGCTGAAATAGTCAAGTCTTCTTTTAAGATTATTAAATCAACGTTAGAGCAGAAATAGAGCATATTCTTATAGGTCAGAGAGACACTCATTCCATTCTGTAGCACCCTCTTCCTTTGCTCATATCGGACTGAATTAATCAAGAGGCCTGAATTAAGTCAGTATGACAGAAGGAAAATCTGTACAATTTTCTGTGAGAAAAACTTTACATTGTTCTCATCCAGCTACAACCTAATGTAAGAATCTTCAAGTGATTAAAAAAAAAGAAAAAAGATTATCCCTCAAGAATAAGAGATGTAAGAAACCACCCCAGCATAGAACCTACCTCATGCAAAGTTACTGATGGAAGCAAACTATGGTCCCAGGCAACACTGCCACTGCAGACCACCAAAGAAAGAAGGCTACTGCCAGCTGGGTTAAAAATGCTTTCTTCAGTTAAATTACATCCAAGGAGAAGGGGCAAAGCACAGTCTCACAGGGTTAGGAATTTGCTTTTTCTCAGAATCAGATTTCTAGTGAATATTCCTAAAAGTAAAACCAGTGTGTCCATTACTTTTACCTTCAAAAATAGCTGTTCCACATTTCAGAAATTCTCTTTGAATGTCATATATTAGGGAAAAAAGTTAAAGGTAAAGTAAAAGTACAAACTGACTGCCATGAGCATTGGATCATATTTTACTATCTTACTGTAGCCGAATTACAGCCTGGCTTGGTCCTAAGGTGCATGTATGAAATGGAACAAGTTCAGTGGGGCCTTCTATTTTGTTATTAAGCCTACTGGATTATTGGTTCTAATTAAGGACTGTGTTCCTGGCCACCACACAGTTATTAATGTGCATTATTGCCATTATAGCAAGTTCTGACCTCTGCTGTGAGTCACCTGGAGAAAAATTTAATTATCAACCAGGGAAAACGGGAATGAGGATGATAGGAAATGGCTTCTTGTGAGGCATCTGTGATTGTAAAATACTATTTTACAGTATTTGCTTTGCTATTAGGAGAATAACAGCAACAAAACCCTTTATAAAATCTAAAAGTAATTCATCCAGATAGTGAGACCATAATGTATCTTTTCATGTGTTATTAACTCAGTAAGTTATATAGTTTACTTTTCAAAGCTGAAGAAAATGAGCTACAAGAAAATGAATTTACTGACTGAAATTAAGCTGATGTCTTAACAGTACAGCAGGGGCTGCCCAGATACATTTAAAACTATATATAGTTTCTATCCTATCATGGCCAAATGCTCATTCATATCTTTTGAAGATTAACTATTTTTGACTGGTACAAGATTAACTAAAGATATAAAAATAGTTCATGAGAAAACTGAACAAGTTGGAATTACAGAAAGAGTTGTAACCATTTGGATGAACATTTTCCTTTTTTGGTCTTAAAGCTATATTTTCAAAAAGTCCATATGCTACCAAGAACATTGATCCATTTCTGATATTTAAGTTACAAAACAAGGAATTATCTCACACAGTCCTCACAACAACCAGAAAAGTAGGTAAAATAGATAATTTGTCAGCAACAACATTAAGAACAGGAGCAAGTACTGCTAACACAGAAAGCAGTTTATTCCTCTAGGAATTTTAACCTAAGACTAAACACTTACCTACCTTTGAGATACTTCTGCTGTGGCCATAGCAAAAAGAGGAAGGTGGACAGACACATGTTCATATTCTTTTCCATATCTAGAATATTCTGCCTGCCTCGACGAGCACTTTATATTACTCTAACAACACAGGAAAACACCAATGTTTTTTATGAAGATGAAAACTATATAAAATGAAGTCAATTTTTAATATTTGAGAAACAAGTATATTGAAATGGGAAAACAGAGAAACTGAAAGTGTAAATAAGGATCAAAATGTATAATAGATAATGTGAAATAGGAAGAAAGGTCCAAAGGGGAAGGGGAAGCGGGAGGGGTAGGGGAAAGGAAAGAAGGGAAAGGAATAAATATGAGAAAAGGAAAGTCTTTGTAAACAGGGAGGGGTGGAGGAGTTGGAGGGAGGGCAGGGGAATGGAGAAAAAAATAAGAACCAAGATATATTATGTAAGGTACAAACTCCCAATAATGAATGTCAACATATTGTATATCTAAAATGTACCAATGAAAAAAAAACAGAAATGGGAGAACATTTCTCAACTAAGCAATTTCACAACCATTTACTGAATGCCTGATTTGTGTTAGCATCTAGTCTAGATGCCATACTAGAGAGGACAAAAAAAAGAAAACTCTGTATTATAACACAAGTGGGTATTAGTTGCAGTGGGATACAGGGGACTTTTTTGGGCTTAACATCACCCCAACATTTAGCGTAGTGCCTGACACATGATAAGTGCTCAAATAAAAGTTTATTAAAATGAATCTAATATCAGTGACTCCCCAGGCTGCATAGGTGATGCATCATTAATTTTTAACTTAAAATGACATTGATAATATTAGTAGAAACTTCCAGCTATGCATGTCTATAGTTTCGGTGGTCTACATGCCAGTTAGGCATGTGGCAGCTAAAAGTACAGTAACTCTAGAATATTAGTATTCTATCCTTGTTTACCAAAATAGAGATTAAGTTTTCAGGCAAATTTGCCCAAAGTTATACTGTAATTTCAGTAGAACTCTAACTTGAACCTTTTTTTTTTCTTATTCTTATGAAACCCACAATGCTAAGTTGCATAAACTGTAGAACATTCATTTCCTTAAAAAAACCAGCACAACAGTTAACACAGGAGGGCTACACTAGACATTTCCACATTATAAATCATTAGTTTATAGAGAGCAGCTGGAAATACTGGAGGGGACAGGAAGAGTCAATTATCAACATTTAAAGGCAGGAAAACTTAGCCATGAGCAGAGGCTGGCATTGACTAGGGACATAGTGCTGAGTTCTTCCAGGGGGAGCTGAAACCATCCACTCCTGAAAAAGTTAGGCGACCCGAAGTAGCAGTAAAGAATTCATATTCCATGTGATGTTATTTCCATTTTAATAATGCAGAAACTGAAACCTAAGTACTTAATGTATAGTGTCTAACCAAACTTGTTACTAACTAGTAGATCCAAAGCCTGAAATCCAGTCTTCCAAACTGATTTCAAATCCTATTTATTTTGGTCTTTTACTTATTTTTGGCAAAGACAGACCAGATAAATTATATCTTTAGATAATGTGAAATGTACCAATAAACTTAATGAAAAAAATAAAGTTAAAAAAATTATATCTTTAAAAACTGTTTAAAAATTCAGACCCCCCCCCCCCCCCGCCTTGGGTAGGCAGAAATGGGGATGATGTTCAATTTGCCAGTGCTGGTTCTAACTGGGTAGAGTCTAACTGTTAAATACTTTAACCATCACTTGGAAATGATGAGTAGCAGAAATATCTTCCCTTATAATGCCAGATTTGAACATTAAGAAGGTTGGACATCACTCTAACAGTCCATGCTATTCCACAAACAATGTTAAAACTGGGGTCATAAACAGATAGTGATTGCTTAGAGAGAAGGGTAATGTAACTGGCTTCACTTTGGATCTTCCAGAATCCAACACCACGCATTCTTAAAAGATATTTCTGAAATGGGAATGGATCCAAGAGATGAAGAGGGAGGTGAATAAAAAGAACTAAGATGTATTATGTACCAATTCCCCTCAATGAATATAATCATTATGTACTGAAAACATATACTAATAAAAATATTACAGATTGTTTTTAGGGCCGGGGATTTAACTCAGTGGTGCCAATGCCTGCCTCAAAAGTGCAAGGTCCTGAGTTTGATCCTGGGTACAAAAAAAAAAAAAAAAAAAGATTGTTTTCAAAAACCCAGTTCATTCCACCAAAAAAGATATTTGCTGAATTATTTTATAAACAAAATTCCCCAAATTTTAGAAGCCTTCTCCAGTCTTAGATCACTCCAGTATTGAATTTCTCCCTTGTCTGCTCATTCTAAAATCCAACCCAACCCAACTCAACCCAAAACAAATGCATTTAGTTAATGCATTTTTTGACCTCTTTTGATCAGGTTCTTTACAATTCTAACTAGACACAAGCTATAATGGGCCATCAGTATGCAGACTTTAAAATGGATGTGCCAGTCCAGCCAGATGTGATACTTAAAATGTTCACCACCTGTTATGACAAGGACACAGTGGGCAGTAGCCAGTGGGTGCTCCTGGTGCTGAATGTGGGCCCTGACACAGACTAATCATACTCTAACAATAGAGACCTGCTTTCCCACTGACATTTTGTGTCTTAAAACTCTGTAAAGTAAAAAATCATAAACTGGGCAGGGTGGCACATGCCTGTAATCCCAGCACTCTGGAAGGCTGAGGCAGAATGATCACAGTTTGAGCTTTAACTGGGCAAACTTAGCTACTTAGCAAGACTGTCTAAAAATAAAAAATTAAAAAGGGGTGGGGATACAACTTAGTGTGAAAGCCCAGGTTCAATCCTCAGTACGAGGGGAGAAAATTACAGAAAATGTCCAAATTGCCTTTATATTTATTTCTAAATGTACCCTAAAATGACCTGAGTTGCTAGGTTGTAAAACTGGCTTCCATTTCCATTTGCTGTCCCTTCCTCCTGAGGGGATTTAACCACCACAAGATGAGGTTAAGGTGAAAGCAGTCAGCAAGCAAGAACTTGATTTTAACCCTTTCAATGACAAAAGCTATGACTCAGTCTTTCAATTGCTTAAAGCTGTTCTTTATCAGGAAACACTCTCAAGAGAATGAAGGAACTGAAGAACAGAACAGAAGTCAGTGGTCTTATTTTACCCAATAACAAAATCATCTAGACACCACAGTGTTCTAAACAAATTTCTGAAACATACCTTCCAAAAACCACCAAAGGGAACTCTTACATTTCATTTGAATTTCTTATTAAATTTAAACTCAATGTGATTATTATGCAGAAGTTTAAAAATTTCTATTGATTTTAATTCCTTCTTTGTTTTTATTTGCAGTGTTGGGGTTTAAATCTAGGAACAACTCACTCATGCTAGGCAAGTACTTGCCACTTGACTATACCCTCAAACTCCAGAAGTTCTTTTAAAAAGGTAAACTGTTTTGGAAGTATATGAAAAAGATTATTTTTCTTATCACCAGTGAAAAAAGTGAGTACAAAACTAATGCTGAAGGATGAGTCTTTGTGATTTAATTTAAATTATGTAAGAACTCGTTAGCAGAGAAAACATGACTGCCTATAAACTAAAAGAATAAAATCACTTTTAGTATTAATACAGAAGTAGGACCATGGATGGTCTTTTCCTTTCTAAAGACCGGCAACTAATTGCTTAGAATACTAAAGCAAAATTTCAATGCCTCTAGATAATTCAGTTTGAAGTTTCAATGAAAACTAACATTACTCCTCATATTTCAAACCACATAACCACCAAAGTGAATACAACTTTGCCAAAATACAAGATTCTCAAACAAGCATTCATATAATGAGTTTTCATGGTTGTACCACCACACTCTGTTTCTTTACTTAAAAATACTGACTTAATCTTATTTTTACCCTCACTTATAATACCCAAGTGATATCCAGTGATTTAAGAGATATCCACAATAATGAATTTCATTGATGTAAAAGATCAAGTACGAGTGTAGAACTGTAAAATTATTCTAGAATGGTGGTACGCACAAGATGGCAGTAGGACTCATCAATTTCCTCACTTGGAGGCCAATAAGTACTGGTAAAAATAACCGACCCTAAAATATGATGGATAAAAAGCGACTTAAAAGGTCTCTCCACTAGTTTTCATCTATGCACTGTGCAATTTTGAAAGTAATATTTCTACTAATCTCTAAAACAATATAAAAGCCCTCTCACATATTTTATGAATTTCAACAATTTGAAACTAAATAATTTTTCTGCATTTCAAGGTAATTCTTAAGTCTAACCCAACAGCACACCAATAGAGGCCCTGATATCCCTGATCCCCCGTTCTGACAGTGTTTGTATTTTACAAGGCGCTTCAGATCTGTTATCTCAACCTTAACTTAAAGATCATGATTGAAATGGGATACTAAAGTTAGACACTGTCCACTGCATGTAGAATGGGCAGGGGTTGTATTTCAGAGCTTTACCAATTCAAGAACAGAACAATGGCCTGCATTATCTCTAATTTTATTACTTTGAACAAGTTTTCCTAATTGTATCCAATTAAAGAATCCATCTATTGCACTTCAAATGTACAAAGAAAGAAAGCCATTATTTATGTACATCTATCCCAAACCAATATTGGGTATATAATTTTTTAAAAACAGAAAATGCTCACCCGAATGGTCTCAGCAAGACATTTCAAAGAGTGTCAAAATCAAAATATCCTTGGGCTGGGGATTTAGCTCAGTGGTTCCGCCGCCTGCCCCGCAAGCGCAAGGTCCCGAGTTCGATCTCTGGTACCAAAAAAAATATAACCTTTTCACCAGAGATGAAAAGATTTCCATTTGATATTTTCAATTATTTTGCTTATAGAAATAAAAATAGCATTTATCTATCTATGCATTCAAGCATATAAGCTGATTCAGTATACTTATGTGTGTGAATGTCTATAGTATGAACATACATGTGTATGTATGTGTATACATGCACAGCCTGCACTGTGCCAGAAAGGACTCAGGGTAGCTTACTGGAGACATACCCTAGAAAATAAAAGTAAAAAGTCAATGGCAAGGAATGCAAGACACAAAGGCAAAAATGAGGCAGGAACTAAATAGTTTAGACAGAGATCTACTGTTTCAAGTCAGTGCTTGACTTCTCACTGGTGGTTAACTTTGAAGAGCTTGTCAAATGCCTATCAATAAGCACTGATCAAATATAGCAAATGATCTACAGATGAAGTACCCAACTGACAAATCTATCATAAGCAGTTCTTCAGCACAAGTGTAGGTGATCATTGATCCTAACAGTGGCTCTGAAATGCACGTGTTAAGAGTAACCTGGATCACGATAATATGTTTCAAAATATCCCATTGGTTTGAAAATTGACAGTCATAAAGATATAAGGTAAAATTCTATAATGAGAAAAGCTGATGAATTAGTGTAAACTGTTTCTTGATTATACTGAAAGATAGCCTAGTTAATGATTACTTGGCATTATTAATGTTTTGTGCAAGAATATTTAATATAAAAGAATTAAAACGAGCAAGGTTGCAGGTCCCTAGATAGCCACAGAGTAATCCTTTCTCTCTCCCTTTCTGGGATAGCAGAGGTGGAGGGAATCTGCCAGGAGTTTCAAGCAGCTTTTATCATGCATGCCAACTCTGAGAGTTAACAGCGGTAGTGTGTGTTAGGAAGGATTATGAGGCCCAGCCAAGCCCAGCCAGAAAGAGTATTCTCATCTATTTATCAGCAATTCTACTAGCAGAGAGGGAATGAGTCGATATATGGCAACTTGCTTGTTTATTCCTGGTCTTCAGTTCAATTTGCTGATGTCACCAATGAAGAGTGGGCAGATTAAAGTGGCTATTTGTCATTCTCAATACATTTATTTATTGATAACTTGCTTTATTACAAAAATTCACTTGATGTATTATAGAAAAATACATAACAAGATTACAATAAATAGATGAGAAAAACTAGATGAGAGAGAAAAGTATGTATCATGAGGCAGGGTAAAGTTCATCTTTATGGCAAAATCCAAAGCCTTCATGTTCACTATAAAGCTTTTACGTTCCTCATTTTCCCAGCTCTGAATGTGGCTATCAAGATAATAATGTCTCCGTAATTTAGGATTTGGGCTCATACTTTACCTTCCTTTGAGGCCATTAAGCAAAATCTCCTGGGCTTATCTGTATGTGGAAACAAGGCCTAGCTCTATCTTGTACAGATGTGGGCAGCAGCAGGGTACACAGATATTAGGCACATGTCCAGAGATGTTAACATTATGGCTCATCTTGGTTCATATAACATGAGAGGGCTCAGCCTGGGACACACCCTGTAACCACGTCAGGGTAGCAGCAGGAAGCCTGAGACTGCTGCTGAAGAGGTTTATAAAGTAACAGCAGTACATGTAGAGAATGAAGGGTTGCTAAATTACTACAGTCCAAGGCATTTTTATGAAGTGTCACCTCTTAATTTTTCTTCAGTGAAGTTTTCATTCATTGCTACTAAAATAATTGTTAATGAGTTGCTAATGTATTCATTTACTCATTTGTTTTCTTCAATTCCACCCTGGTCATTGGTAAGCAATGGGATCCAGGAAGGAGTCCTGGGCTGGAAGTATCTGAGACCAGAAAACCATAAAATGGACACAAGATTTGGCTGCAACTGAAACTTCTGAACAGACAAAAACAATCCTGAAAAACTCATTCACTGTCTATGCAGGCCAGTGAAGGCTGGTGCTGTTATAACAGAAATCCAAACAGAAAGGCCACCTGGAGAAAGGAGGAGAGGAAACTCATCAACGACTATTCAGGATGAACCATCTTCTAGAGGGAGTATGCTCCTTCAAGCTCAAGGCTAGGAATTTACCAAGGACTTTATCAGGAACTCAGGGTGGATAGGGAAGAAAGCAGACACATAGCCCACAGGTAGTTTATAAGCTGGAACCAACAATTCTAGGTTGGGATTTTTTTAGGTAACCAAAACAAAGTAAAAAAAAAAAAAAAAAAGACCTACAGCTTAATGACATATACTGGCCAATTGTTGAGTATTTTTTCTATCTTTAAACTCTTTTCATAAGGGGGCAATTAATTCAAGGTCAAAGTGAGTTTCAAGTGAGAATGGGTATATAAGAAAGTCACATTCAAAGAAACCTTCCCTTCATTTAAGATGTCAGTCAAGTTAGAAGTTGCTGGAAATCATGACTGTTTATTTTATTGTTTACTGATAATCCAGTACACTGTTGTTCATTTCCTAGAAAAGAGACTCAACAGATTTTTGTTTCCAATGGAAATGCCATGAGATGTCTGTAATAGTGGCATCCTCAAGGGAATCACTTTGATAATAATGATTGCTGTACCAACTACAAAAGATGATGACCAAGTTATGTTCCTTCTGCTGTGATTTTAACAGGGAAATAGGGAGCACGAGAAATATTTATTTATACCTCTTCTCTCAAAAGTTTGGGGCTGCTGGCAAAAATATATGCAATACCACAAGGCAGAAACAGAGTTCTAGATGAAGGGAAAATACCCCAGAAGTAGAGTTATTCTACCAGACAGACATGCAAACCAGAAAGTGATTCTGAAGAACTGCCAACACTTGACACGAAGTCAATACAGAATATCTTAATACCCAAAATAAGTAGGAAACATAATTACAAAAATGAGTGTTCTTTAGAGGAAAACCCTGAACTGAGTAGAAGTTCTGTTTTTCCCAGCTCTTAAGCCAAAGGAGCTTCACAGGGTCTTTCTAAGGGCCACACTTTATATACAAAGCCCAGTCATGATTACCCTGGGGCAGAGCACACCAGTGAGGTAGAAATTCTAGGGACAGAGTTTTGGGCTTAATATACAAAGTTCTCAGATGAAGATGTATCCAAGGAAAAAATTCATACTCCCTGTAACAGTGGTTATGAAATTAGGTTCAGAAGAGGTGCTTAGAGGTTCCTTCATTTTTCCACTTGAATTTTACCTTTTAAAAACAAACATACATAATAAATAGGAAATGCAGACAAATATACCACACAATAATTTTTAACATGCTGATGACCACATCTATATAAAGTACTTCAAATGCAGATGCTGGACAAACATGATTCCTGACATCTCTTTGGGTACATTTGAACTTCTTATAAATGAGTCATGGATTAGGAAAGCTCTAACTCTGCGTTGGTATTTTTCTGGAAATTCAAGTCTGCGCATGTTCATTCACATAAAATTGTACAAACTACCTACATACACATCATGTTCAAACAAATGCCAGGCCAGGAGCAGGTACAACTGGTTGGCACACACCCTCACCAGCATGTAAGAGTCAGCTGTATAATAGTAAACTGCCTACTATACTAAGTCATGATAATACCATTAACTGGTATTGATTCTAAGTTTTAGGTCCTGCTGGCCTGATTTTTATATCTATCATGAGGCAACTGAATAGCTGTAATATTAGGAATTCAATGTTGAAAAAATCTGGTTATTTTCAGTTTCTAGATCAGATTACTTCAAGAGTATACTATAAGATGAGCTATTAATATTTGTTACACTTTGCAATTGCTTATGGATGTGAATAGGACTTTTCAAATGCTGTACAACCAAAACAAAATATAGAAATAAATTAGGTATGTTTTTGATACTGTACTGTAATTGTCAACTAAGAGTCCTGATCACAAATTTTTGAGTTCAGCAAAACTGATGAATTTTATAAATGTTATAAATCTGTAATGATAAAATATGTGATTCAGACAGAGTTTTATTTAATATTTTACTTGATTAGGTGGATTTTCTATTTACAATTTTAGAACAAAACCGATGCTGGCATAGTTCTGTTACAGGTGTGAGGAAGTACTAATCCCACCAGCCCTTGGAGACTGGATGGTGCCTGTCACCTCCAGCAATGAGCAGTCTCATCCACTGCTGGTAATGCAATATATAACCTAAAACAATGTCAATGGGGTGTGATACAAATCTCACCCTTTGCGGTGTGTCCTGATAAAGTTGGGAAGCTATTCAATCAACAAAGAAACTCCAAATCTTTCACTAAACTTTTCATAAATCTGATTCTTCAGCAATCTGGGAGGCTGTGGCAAAAGGATCACAAGTTCTAGCCCATCTAGGGGAACTGAGGAACTTAGTAAGACCCTGTCTGAAAATAAAGAAAATCTGGGGATGAAGCTCAGTACAAAGGCCCTTGGTTCAATCCCCAGTACCTGCTTCTTCCCAAATCTGATTTTTGACATGCCTTTTGACAAGAGTTGGGCAGTGGAGAGGACAAATTTAAATTCTTTGGCAAGAAACCAAAGTGCAAACATTTCACATTTCATATTCATGATCAAGGGCAGAGTTAAGGGTATTAAGGGTAGTGTTTTTTTTTTTTTTTTTTGGTACTGGGGATCGAACTCGGGTCCTTAGCTTGCAAGGCAGGCGGTGGAACCACTGAGCTAAATCCCCAGCCCTAGGGTAGTGTTTACATTAACTCATGAAAAGTAAAGAGGCAAATCATGATCAGTGTGTGTAACAGGAGACAAAGAATCTATTCCCGGGCCTCCCACTTCCTAATTTTGTGACTTCAAGAAGGTCATTTAACGCTGAGCCTCAGCTTTCTCTATTATCACATGAATGGTTTAAAACAGAAGCTTTTATTAGGACTGAATATCAGAATCTTCTAGGAACCTTTTCAAAACACATAATGACAATGGTAATAGGAATATGTGTCAGGAAATGTTCAGAGCACTTTGTACACTAATCCATTTAATCTCCATAGGCACCCTGTACTCTAGATACAATTATTATCCAGACTGTACAGACAAGGAGACTAGGAAATAACAGGGTTAAGAAAATTGCTCAAGCAAGTGGCAGAGCCAAGTACATAGCTCCAAGCCTGTGCTCTTTCATACCACTGAATATTATGACCCTGCCTCTCGCCATATGCTATCTCCAATATTCTGCCTCAGAATCTAAAGAAGGACTTGGGCATTCAAAGTTTAATTTTGATGAGCACTTAAAAATGAGGCAAAAGTGCTAAGTGTGGCTTTTAGCAGCTAACTGCATGGTATCAAACTGAAACTAAAAATAATGAACAGTAGATAATGGACAGTACGGGGAAAAACTAAGAAACAAAGCACCATTCTCTTTCAGCATTAGTTTCAGGGTTCCCTCTCAGATATCAAAACCTACAGGTGCTCAAATCCTTTATATAAAACACCTGATGATTTATATATAACCTATACACATTCTCTCACACACTTAAATCATCTTTAGATGACTTAAAATACCTAATACAATGTAAATAAATGAATGCTGTGTAAATAGTTGCTATACTATATTGTTTAGGGAACAGTAAAAACAAGAAAAAAGTCTTTACATGTTCAGAACAGATATAATTTTTTTCATCAAGTATTTTCAATTTGCTGTTGGTTGAATCCATGGCTGCAAAACCTACAGGAAGATATGGAAAGCTGACTATATTATCTAGCAAACTACACACAGCCCCTGAAGTAGACTAAGTTTTAGAGCAAAAGTTGTACCTTATATTAAGGGGCAGTAGAACAATTTCATAAATTTTGGCTTGGATTTGGAGGTGAAGATGAAACATTTTGGAAAAGCCCTTGGAAAGGCTTGGTGCTCCTATCCAAATGGGTAAGCCGGCCCAAAACTGCCTCTTTGTTTTGCCTTTAAAGAAATGGTCCTTATCCTGAAAGAAAGGGCCCTTGTAAATTTAGAAATCTGAAACTAGGCATGCAAATACTAATACATAAAAGAAATGTTGTTCTGCCACACAGGGGCATAAGACAATTAGCAGAGGCAGGAAGATGCCAGGGCCTAAAGAGGAAATGAGGAAGATGAGTGGTCCTGGCTCTGTGAGCACTGCAGAGAAGCATCAGTGTGGCACTCCCAGGTCAGTGAGGACAAAATCATCCAGGAGGAGAGAAAGGCCATTTTCCCTGGCACAGCCATAAGCTTGGTCAGGACTGTCCGTGTTATGAGCTTACCTCCTCTCTAATTCTAGGTACCCCATTTACCAAACACATCCTCCTCTCCTCTCAGTCCCATGCCTCTCTTACAAATCTCTTCTTCAAAGTCTTCAGTCTGAAGCTAAGAGTTCCTATCAAGGGAGTTAGAAAGCATTCTGTTAACCAAAAACTAACTTTTAAAGAAGTTTAAGCCCCTAAAACCTTACTATAAAATATTAAGAAAATAATTACATTCCAAGGAAATGTATAGATCATATCATTGTTGGCCAGAAAGACTGTCTCAACTTAAAGTTTCTAATGTGCTATAAAGGGTGACTAATGAATGAACAGGTCACCTATTCCATTTGACAAATGTAATGTTAATTACTAATCTCTATCTCTACTAAAGATTCATCAGTCTGAAATTGATACATTACTTGTTTCTAATCAATAGCCACACCAAAAGTACACAATCTTGCAAGTGAGCAGTTTTCCCTGAGAGTACAGAATTTCCAAGCAAGAATAAAAATAAGCTCTTCTTCCTCAGCCCTCATCTGTCAATGATACCAAACTCCTAGTTGCCTAGACTTAAATCTTATATCAGTTTTGAATCATCTTCTTCCTATACCCACCCTCTATCCCACATACATCAAAGGCAAATCCCGAGGCAGTTTACATCATCTATCTTCTTTGTGAAGTACAAGGTCTCCTCTGGTGTTTAAGACCCTCCCCACCTTCTGGCCCCAACAAATACCAGGGAAGGCAGACAGTCAAAGTAGATTTGTATTCAGTCCTAGACTTGGGTTGCCTACCTCATATCCTGAAGACTCTTTCAAATATAAAGCTTTTCCTAATACCTCCATCACATGTACTACTTTGCAATCTTGGGAGCCCTTTCTCTCTCTCACATTCTGCTCTACATGATGTGTGAATTTTATTTCCTAGACAAAAACCTGCTTGAAGGCAGGAGAGGTGTCTTATTTCATGTGATATCTAGCAAAATTACTGGCATAATGCTTAATAAATATTTGTTAAATTAGATAAAAATGAGATTCACTTTTCCCGTTTCCACAAGAGTGATTTGATTTTCTGTTTCAATGAGGCTTACACTCATAGGAAAATTATAATGGTTCTTCATTATTTTCTAAAGTAGTGTTAAGATTTGTTAATGATCTCTAGAAGAATGTTCTTTTTTATCTTGCACAAACCCTCTTAGGCATCAAACAAATGACAAATTACATACTTTCTCTGTGCTGCATAATCTTCGGGTGTTACATATTAGACAGCTAACCAGGAACTGAGTTTCAGTGATCAGCTACATTAAAAGGGATTACACTGTTAGATGTCAAGAAAGATGGATTCCTCCTGTATCCTTCTCCTCTACTGTAAGCTTTTCATTCTGTTGACTATTTAAGTGGCCTCATGGAGAGCTAGTTTTCCTAATCAAAACCTGTTAAATCTACCATGGCTGAGTATCTCTTTCAGGTCCAAGAGAAATGAGTCTTTGAGGTTTGTAGCAAACAGAAAAACATAGGCCCTAATGAGAGAAGGAGGAAGAAAATGAACTAGCAGTCAGAGCACATGTCGGGAGGCAAAAAGCAGTGTTTCTGAGTACGGGCTCTGGAATCTCATGGCTCCACCATTATAAGCTATTTTGTCCTGAGCAATAAGGAAAAGAGATATCTTTCATCTTTAAACTGGGGATAGTATTACTGCTCAAATTGTTCTAAGGATTAAATAATAAACCACTGGGCATATATAGTGGCTTTCAGCAAGCTTTAGACAAATGCTAGTTGCTAGCATTATTTAGGTATTTACACATAACACAAGACTTTTTAACATACATATTTAAATTTTATTTTTGACATGTAATAGCTGTACATATTTACAGTATATAATGTAATATTTCAATGAATGTATACATTGTATAATGATCAAATCAGGTAGCACATCTATTACCTTAATCCTTTATCATAGATTTGTAGGAAGAACATTCAAAATCCCCTCTTTTAGCTATCTTGAAATATTAATTACAGTCATTTTACTGTGCATTAGAATACCAGAACTTATTCCTCCTAATTGTAACCTGGTACCCACTAACCAACCTCTCCCCATCCTTCTCTCCCCTATACATACACTTATTATGAATTAAAGGTGTGGAAAGGTCAAGAGAAAGTTGTAAATTTCTGAGATTCACGGTAACTCAATAAGGAAATTCTAAATAAAAGCAGCAGGATTGCCAAAGAAAGAGTTTAGAAGCTTTTATTTCTGATGACACTGTCTTTTTCTTCATATAATGGCTAAACATCCCCAAGGTACAGATCTAGAAATTTAAGGTACATACAAAGGAATAAGAAATGAACATACAGTAAATACCCCCTACATTCACATAAGAGAGAATGATTTTTTAAAAAAATATCTGTGCGGTTGTGATCATTTTCAATGCTGGCTTCCCATTTAACTTGTGCTAAGGCTAGTATCAAATGAGTTTGGCAGCAGCTGTGCAATATTTGAGGACTACAAGGGAGAATGTCTCTTTATTATGTCTAGGAATAACAAAATGACACCTGAAAAAAAAAAGATCAGCTGGTAGTAAGGAGAGCTGGGTGAACATCTAAATATCCATGTTGACCACGGAATATTACACTGAGGATAAATTAGGAAATAGACATAACTGAAAGTTTCTGCCAAAATATCAAATGCATCCATACAGTAGGTACTTGGCAATAAGGTCCCTGACCTAGAATTATCTTTACTTTTGCTACAGCAAGAATTTAAACTCTTAGCATAAGGAAGTAAGCTATGTAGACAGTGAAGAAGCACACAGCCATCACCCAGGGTCCATATTTCAATAAGATTTTTCCAAGAGTCTGTCCAAAGCAGCTCTCAAAGATTAAACATTGTGTTAATTTTTGGGACTTGCCTACACCCTAAAAATCAAATTGACCAAGCTGAAGAAAGACTGAATAGAGGTCTATATGACACAGTTCTCTAATGGAAAGTAGATATTTATTTTGTAGCTTTTTGGGGGGTGGGATGTAAAGTTATTTTTAAGTAACACTAGGATTTCCAAAAGTATTCAGACTATATTTTAGCACATCAAAGATCTACTGTTCATAAACTATTTCTTAAAGTGCCAAAATTCTTCCATGTCAAAAAGGGAAGTAAAACAACTGACATGAACATGCAAGAATGTGATTCTACATGGCCAACCCAGGAGAGGAACAGTGGAAGGATCAATGAAACACACTATTCTTCCTAAATTCTCAACTACTCTTTTATGGCTATTTTTTAGTGGAAAAAAAATCATAAAGATTATGTTTTTCAGTCTCAATGTGTCGCATCTTAAAACTCTTAAACCACATGGAACCTTACTGGAATACTAGGAGAGAGAGTTAAATTAGAATTAATGACTCAACATCTTGACTTAGCAGATTGGCATTTCTTTTTAAAAGAATGAAACAAAGTCTGAAAACTCCACATTGTAAATCATTTTCAGTAATTTCCTTGGTTTAAACTCTCATTGTCTTACTTGTTATGTGTCATTTTATTATGCTAGCAAGCCAAGTTCCAGAAACTACTGCTATTAGTATTTTATGTATTATGAATCTTCTAGATCATTTTTTAAAAACCCTGAAGAGGCCAAGGACTACTTATTTAAGGGACATGCTCAATAAGAGAAATATTTTTTCACTGCTCTACATTTCCATGAGTGTTTTCTTTCCCTATACTTCAAAGAAATCTAAGAAATAAAAATTCACTGGATATGATTTTGAGTACCCTCGTAAAACGCAATTCTAAAAAGCTAAAAATTCGAATGACTACATAATTGTCATTTTTTTATGACACTATAAAGCAATGACTGCAGCAGTAACCCAATCACTGGAATAAAAAGGATGGCCAATGTATTCCAGGGTAGAGGAAAATCACATTTCAGCAGAGACACTGATTAAGTCTTAGAGTTACAGGTATTATAGAGATAGGCATAGAAAGAATATAACCACTTTAGGCTATCCATTTTCCTAATACTTGCCCTAATTTCTTACAACAATCAGAAAAATTTAAAGTAGTCTTTTAAAATCTTGACAAACTAGTGGTTTCAGATCAGCATTTGGGTCACTGGGCCTTATTTGTGGACAGCATAAACAAAGCACAGTCACACTAAGGGAACACAGGAAGACAGAGTTTAGGGTCTGGGAGAACCCCCAAGAGTCAGTGTCCCACCTGTGCTCTTTCGCCTTGTTCAGGGTGAAAACCTTGTAGCGATTTTTAATTGGTTTGGATATCTTGATGTTTGCATCTCCAGGAGATACCCTCTAAATGCACATATATCCTCCCTTCCCAGCCCCTGGTCGGGGTTGCATCATCTCTCACCCTCAAGAGTCCTCTCCTCCAGTCCACCCTTCCCACTGTGCTCTGAATTACCATATGAGAGATGGAGGCAGATGACTTACACTTCTCTTCCAGTCTAACCATTAACTCCTCTACAATTCAAAAATAAACTCTACACTTTTTAGCTTTTCATTCAAGGTGTGAATGATGTGCCCCAACTTGTGCTTCCTCATTCTCCTCCCCACCCACACTTTGTACTCAGGCACCAGCAGCCCTCGCTAACTAACAGCTCCTGAACATCAGCTGCAGACCAAGAAACCCTCTCTGTGCTTTATAATTTTTTTCTGTGTACTTTAGAAAACATTCAAGTATTCTCACCACTCTGGGGCTCTTTTAGAGGCCAAAGAATACCAGTGGTAAGTTCCTCATGAAATCTTCCTTATCTTAAGGCCAAGATGTCATATCCACTCTGAAATGGTTCTCTTTGGTTTCTTTACATCAAGGTTAACACAGCTTACCTCTGGTTTCTCACAGAATGCCACAGATAAAAACATTTGTTTTATTCTCTCTTAAATTATGGTTGGTTGTTTCTCTGTTGACCTGTCTTGCTTTTCTGCTTCAACTTTTAAGATCTGTACTGCAGTCAAAATAATAAGAAAAACTTGCAGAGAACAACAAAAAAGAAGTGAAAGGAAATTAAAATGTACAGATATTACAACCAGGGGACTGGTTTTACTTCAAATGTCAGCGACTGGCCATCATATCATGAGCTAGATTCAATGTATTAGATTTATTTTAAAATTATGTGTTTCACTGTACTTTGAAACAAATTAGAAATCTATGGAATGAAAGGAAAGCAAGGATTGGCTTAGGAAGGAGAAAAGTGTTTCACAAAGTGAGAGGAATAGAAACTCTACAGTTTTATTTAATATTCACAGAATGTTCTTTCTTTAAAATCTTTGTTGAGACACTGAGTTATCTAGACCTTTTCATGTGATGTCAATCCTACAGCGATACTTAAGCCACCCAGCCCTGAACAACAGAGACTTAAGAGACCTTGGCTCCCTCTGCACAGCAGGAAGAATTATGGACTAAACCTGGTACACAAGTGCTGTTTTTAAACCTCCAGAAAAGAGCTTGGAAACAATAGAAGATTTTCCATGCCACAGTAATTATTATGACGAAGAATGGATCAAGAGTAGGTTGCGTGAGGCTGAAACGAGTCATTTGTAAGTAGCAAACAGAAGCCTGAAGGGAGAGAATGCCACTAGATACGTTAACATGAACTAGTTCACTGGCTTTCTTGGCTTTTGAAACCAGAATCTGCTGAAGTAATTTGTTCCTTAGCTTTAAATGTAGGATTAAATATAATTTAAGCTTATTCTATGAGTTAGAACTTTGAGATGCTAAGAAGGATTAATATTTATTCAGTGACAATTGTGTTCTAAGCAGAGAATCAGCTCTTTTACTCATATTACAGGTTGAACATCCCCAATTAAAAATTCAAAGTCCTCCAAAATCCCAAACATCATGTGTGCCAACATGACACAAGAAGAAAATTCCACACCTTACTTCACGTGATAGGTCACAATCAAAATGCATGTGCACTAAAACTATTGTACAAATTAATTTCATGTTATGTGTATAAGGTATACATGACATATAAATTAATTTCATGTTTATATTTGGTTGTATCACCTAGATATATTATTGCATATATGTAAATATTTCAAAATCCAAAATACTTCTGGTCCCAAACACTTCAGATAAGATACTCGACCTGAATTTCATTGAATCACAATCAGAACCTTTTGATAAAAACCTTATTTGACCCACTATATAGGCTGAGGACTGAAAATTAGGTATGTATTTGCTTAGCACTGTGGTAAGATAATGTTGAGATTTCAACAACTATCAACTCTGACTACAATGATTTTATAACTAGGTGGCAATCTATGAAGAAGATATGGTGCAAGCATTATATACTATCATTTACGTGCTGCTTGGTAGTGAAATAATCATAGGGAGAACAGAACGGTATGGAAATATTGTAAGGTGCTGAGTGTGAAGTGATATATAATTAATATATAAGAAAACAGGGAGCAGAGTTATTAGTGTGTCCCTAGCATGAAGGAACTCTGACTTGGCTCTGCAGAATTGAGGAAGGGAAATGGGGAGGTGCCTGAGGTGAGGCAGCAGCCAGAGCAAACGGTTCTCTCCTGTCACATCATAGGGAGCAAGGAAGGCAGCACCCAATGCTTCCCTGGAAGTGAGAAAGGAGAATTCACAAGACTTGGTGACTAAACAACGATGGGCAACGGGCAATGACTGCTCCAAAGCTTCATATTAAGGAAAGCAAACATGGAAAAAGTAATGGTTTGTGGAGAAAGTAATATGGCTGAGTTTCAGGTTCAAATAAAGTAGCCAAGTTGAAAGTATGTAAAAATTTAGAAAAAAACAAAGAATAACCTTATGAGAGGATGGACCTGTGGAGTATCCAGGCAAGAAAACAGAATTAAAAAGGGCACAGAGCTGACAAGAAAAGGTGAACAATAGTGGTGGTGGTGGGGAAACCCTAGAGAAATAAGGGCCATTTATGATTCCAGGGCAGTTTCAGATGAGAACCTGAACACAAAATACCACCAGGAGAGTGGGGGGCCAGGAAAACAAAAGCAATGAGAGACCCTCCACTCGTTTGTCTAAAAAGTTCACCTGAGAAATCTGAGAAATAGTTTACTGACAAATATTTATATGACAAATACACAAACAACATAGTCTGCTTGACTGATTTTCACTGTCATCTTTTTTAACATCACAATGTCTGCTTTTTCACTGTCATTTCTTCTAACATTCCAGGAACTCTACATTCTGTTCCAAAAAGAAGTCTTTTCAAAAAATTTTAAAACTTTCCTCTCCATTTAAAAAAATCTTTATATTATATTTGTATTTAAATTTCATATATCATTTGTGTGGAACTGGGCCACTGTTGTAAGCATTCTTGGATATTTCTTCCGATCTCTCTGTTATATGGAAAAGATCCAAGACCCTGGGAGAGCCAAATCATGTGTTTCGATTGTTGTCTTCTCCCTCAAGTTAGTTTCATCAGGTAACTTTGTAATTTAGTGCTAAATTTTTAGTTGTAAATTGTTTTTCTTTTTTTTAAGATGTATAGATTTACATTTACCTTTTCTGAGAAGTTTCTGATACCTCTTTTCTAAAATCTCTAATTATGTCCACTGGGTTTTTCAGCCCTAGGATCACTTTCTCATAAGGTTCTTGCCACTTACATGTCACCAACTAAATATCCTTTATCGGAAACAATTATGTCCAGAATAGGAATGCCCTTTTTCACTGTCCCCACATTCTAAGATACAAAACTGTCAGCAAATACAAATCTGGTATTTATTAGATTCTCCGTGTTAAATGGAGTGAAGCTTCCAGCAGATTTCGAGATAGCATCCCCTATTATTGTTACGCCTTGCCTCAGTATGATACAAATCAAGAAACTATCATCAGAGTTTAATATCCAACCTGGGATTGCACAAGAGCCTTTCCTTTGCAAATGACAAGGGAGAGGGAGGGAGGCAAATAGCTACTGCTGTTATGAGTAATAGCAAAAAGACTAATGTTTACTCATGTGAAGAAAATCCATGTACATCAAAGAGAACAGCAACAAAAAAGGAATATTCCAGGAAAAATGATAAAACGCTATTCTACTATGTTTACAATATGATGTAATTCAATAATAAAGTTACTGGCTCAATTTTTCAAGTACATATTTACCGTATACAAAGCACAGCATTACTCCATTATTTTATGGTTACTGAACTGTCTCCTGATGGCAACACTCAACTTACATAATTCAAAACCAACTGAGGAACAATTTGTCTTTTGAAATTTTCTCCCTTTATCTTATACTTCAAGAATTTAAGAGTCAGCTTCATTCTTTTGTTTCCTATAAAGTTGTATTTTTAGCTCTGCAGACTTTATGGCGCTCTATCTACCTGTAATTATGCCGCAGAAGCATCAGAAGAGGCCAATGAAAGGCCAGCAGCAGACAAGATAGCAGGAGGCCCATTAGTGGTCTTAAACAGCTGCAAGGAGGCAGGATGCGCACCTGGCAGGGTTCCGGCTGCCTCTGGCCAGGCATGACAAACCCCAAGAGCTGGACTTGCTTTCAGATAGTCCTGATGTAAGGCATTATTTCACTGTCCTGAAACCCAAGGGTTGAAATCAAACTTCAAGAGGGCTTGTCCAAAAGGGAGAAATTCGGAAAGCAGAGGAGAGGGTTGAGAGTGGTGGCCTTCTAGAAAGCTCTCCAGATCCTACAGCGCCACCACCTATTGTTCCACCCTTTCTCTCTCAAAACAAAGCAAAACAACCACTACCTCCACAGGGAAGGCCAGATGTTACTTGGTTCCAGTTTAGAAACATTGTGCAAATTCATTTTAAAAGTTAAAAAAAAAAAGTAATGAATCTGGACTTTACTTGAGACAAGAAACATGAGATGCTTCAAAGATGTTTTAAAATGTGAATTTTTATACAGAATAGAAATCATTTTCTAGTACAAATCATCTCCCACAGTTATGCAAAATTCCTTTTATAAGGATCATTACTGTCTTCGGATATATAAAAAAGTGTTGTTATATGTGTAGGTGTTTCTCACTCAATGGGATGTGATATTGTTAGTCATTACACAGTGCACTATATACTGCTCTGGCTCCTTATTTTAGATGAGGACATTTTGACTAAACTGAGTTAATGTAATTGCAGTAAAGTACTACATTTATATTCTATTCATCAACAACATTAGTATATAACACAAATTTACTTTGGAACTTTATGTACATGTACATTTTTCTTCATAAGCTGCAGGAAATGGCAGTTCTTATTCTCAAGGGGATGAAGGTGAACCAGCCAGACCATAAACTATGGTGCTCAAACTACAGGTGCTCATAAAGTGGACTGATACTGTCCCAGCAGGAATGAAGAGCTTTCTACACATTTATGATGAGGTTAGATGGTTAGCTATCTTTCTAACAAATAATTACAACTACACCTTCTATACAGGACAGACTGGCCCCTAGAGTTATGTGCATTAAAAATGAACACTCCTAAAAAGGAGCTACCCACGCCTTTTTTAAAAATTCATATTTTACCTCTCATAGGCAAATAAAGTTAAGTTCTATTAAGGAAATGCTCTAATTTATAATGCTGACTGTTATATAGGCATTCTCCTAATGTTGATGGTGACTAGACAAGGGTCCAACAACTTAAAACTTGGGAATTCATTTCACTGTTGTGATACTGAGGATCCATAAATTTGTCTTATGAACTTCTCCTATAATGCACAATTTATGCAACTGATAATATGATCAGGAAAATATTTAGCAGCCAAAACTACACAAGTAACTATACTTACGGTTGACAGAGCTTCACCAGGTCCTGGTCAGTGGTGTTAGGGGGCAGGCCTCGGATGTAGAGGTTTGTTTTGCTTAGCTGATCCCATCCTGAGTTGCTACTGCTGCTACTGTTGTTATTACTGCTGGTGGTGCTGGGACTAGGAGGGGCCATGGGGTGCACTGGGACCAGAGACTGCTGCAAAACAAAGATCAGGAGTGTCAGGTCACTAGAGGGAAGGGATGAAGCACCATTTAGAGGCTTCATAAGCTCCAAGATAAAAAGAAGTTACCAAGGACTAAATATAGATTATCTTCTGCTGCTTTCACATATAAATTTTAATTTACACCTTCAACACAATCTATTCTTTCTTCTAAAAAAAAAAATCCCTGCTCTTCAACATGAAATAATAGGATTTTATTCTCTATGTGTACCAATTGTTGTGGCATATACCTATAATTCCAGCACTCTGGGAAGGTAAGGCCAGGAGGATGGCATATTGGAGCTAGCCAGGGTCACTTAGTGACTTACCTAGACCCTGTCTCAAAATATAAAATGGAAAGGGCCAGGATGTAACTCCAGTATGAAGACCCTGGGTTCAATCCCTAGTACTGCCCAAACAAACAACAAAAACCCTCTATTGTATCTTAATGTGACTTCATTTATGTAAAATTAACTTATTCACACATTTTTAATAATACATCTCTGAGATTCAAAATTAA
Source organism: Heterocephalus glaber (assembly GCF_000247695.1). Next base: position 5,230,425 of record NW_004624732.1, on the reverse strand, counting down.
TTTGCATAATGCCACATGATAATATCTTAATATGCAGTAATTTAGAAATCACTAGACTTTTGAAAAGGCTTTCAAATTCTGAAGAACATTTGATGAAAAGCTGTTGATCATTTTATTAAGAAGACTTTAAAAATTACTCTTCAAGTATAAGAAAGTTAGTTTACTCTACATCATCAAATAAAGAGGACTTCACCTAGTACTACAGGCACATGGCTTCACTGAGCATCTGGATAAGATTCACAGGTGCACCACCTTTCTCTTTGGCAAACCTTGAGAAACTTAACCTGGGTGAGAATAGTGTAGTAGTTGGAAATCTTCCCAGGCTATACAGCAAGCATCTCAACTCTTCTAAAGTCTACAACGAAGGGTTTGGTGTGGTTTTACCAACCGGAGGCCCCTAGGAAGAATGACTGAGGGTGGACTCACACCAGATAATTCTCTGTGAACCAATGGAAGGAAACCGCAGTTCTCTGACCCTAAGCCACACACATAACTTTTAAGGAAGTTAAGTGGCTTAGTTTGAGATGGAAGAGAGCACAACCTGAGATAGCCTCACAGCAAACACAGCAATTTTACATTAAGAGAGGAAATTTTTCATCTCATATCTTCTACATAGTAAATACACTAACCCAATGATACCACCCCATTTAAGTTTGAATATATAAAATGAAGTCACCAGAGATTCTACAAAAATATCAATTCCTACAACTTGACTTTTACAACCACACACAAGAAAATGAGGTAAGGCTGGGAGTGTGTAGCTCAGTGGTAAAGCCCTTGCTTAATATATGCAAGGCCCTGAGTTAGATCGCAGGCACCTCAAAATAAAAGAAAAAGAAAAAGAAAGATTACCTTTGACACCAGGGATAGGACTTGGAGAAGAAGTCTGAAAGAGCTGTGGGTCAGGTCCATCCCCACCTCCTACTGGGATTGCATTGACATAAAACAAACACACTACTGGATATCTGAAAACTGCATTCCAAGTCTGCCTCCACTCTAATTCTGCTTTGACAAAGGAAGAAAGGAGAGTACAGGGCATTGACTTGTGTGGTTGAAAGAAACACTGTGCATACGACTTATTGGGGATTTGTAAACGAAAGAAGTAGATTTTATGTATTTATTTTCGATATTAGAAATATACTCATAGTTTACATTTCTGAATTCACACAGCTGATTTAATATATGTTTGACCAACATTCACATGAACCAGAGTAGTATCTCTGCACTGTGGAAAGGGGTTACACAGCCTTTGTCTGGCTGCTGGCCGCTGGGAGGCCCTACTGGGAAATGAAATCTCCCAGAGTTCTGGCCCCTGGTAGGATAATGGGGTTATTGGACAGAACCAAGAAGAACCTCCTGTTTCTGAATTCTACATATAACAAAGTTCAAATTTAAATTTTATCCAAATATCAATTCTTTCTCAGAGCTAGCTGAAGAAAGACAATGATACCTGGACTACAGAAACACTGAAGTGTTAAGGGATGTCAATTTTTTAGTTTTTAGTATATATAAATTTCCATCAAATATTAACTTTTAAGAACTTCTTAAATCTAAAATGTAAGATATGATAAGAACTTTACGCATGTTTAAAGAAATTCAGACATAATAAAGATGTTTACTCCTAAATATTCAGAATGGGTCAATAGTTTTAATAGTATGAGTAATAATCACTGCAACTGCCTGTTTACTATGTGTCACTGTGTGTTGAATGCTTTATATGTACTGCCTTACTAAATCCAATGAGACACGTACAGCATTGTTCTCCCATTTTGCAGATTAGGAAGCTGAGTCTCAGGAAAGGAAGAGTAATGCAAAGTCATATATTAAATAGTTGGCAGGGCTGGAATTTAAATGCACATCTGCTAGATAACAAGACCAGAGTCTTCTAACAGTACCCTAAATGTTACTCCAAAATACCTCTTTTATCCTAAACATCCTAATTGCACCCTCCCATTTTCTATGGCCATCTTTCTTGCCAAAACAGTAACAAAACGGTACCTCTGAGTTAAATTAATAAGCACACAGTAAACTAGTGCTTTAAATAACAAAATGATGCTGGGTGTGGTAACCACACCTGTAATCTCAACACTGGTAGGCTCACTTAGGAGGATGAAAATTCTGAGCCAAGCCTGGGCTACTTAGAGAGACCCTGTCTCAAAATTAAAATTACAAAAAGGGGAGGGGAATACCGAGGGAGCTCAGTACCAAGGTCCTAGATTCAATCCCCAGTACAGCAAAACCAAACCAAACCAAACCAAACCAAACCAAACCAAACCAAGGTTAGTTTTAAAAAAGAAAAACATTACATTTACACTTTATAAATGTTTTCATTAAAGAATTGACCTGAGGGGCCAGAAGTATAGCTCAATGGTAGAGCAGAAGCTTAGCATGTGATAAAGTCATACACAAAGAGAAGAATGGATTAATAAATTAGTTAATTTTGACAGCCACTATGGAAAACAGCATTGAGAGTTTAACAAAAACATTAGAAATAGGACTACCATATGTCCCAGCTATCCCACTACTAGGTATATATTCAAAGAAAATGAAATCTGTATGTTAAAGATACCCACACTCCCATCTTCATTGCAGTATTATTCACAATAGGGAAGAAATGAAGAAATGGAAACAGAGTATCCATCAACACTGAATGGATGAAGAAAATGTGGTTTACATAATGGAATATAATTCAGCTATATAAAATGTTATGGTTTGTGTTTAGATGTCCCCCCAAAAGCCTCATGAAGATAAGGTGGGACTTTCTTTTTCAGAGGTTGTTGAATTTAGAATGTGTGATGCTGGGGTTAAGGGCATATGATTACTAAACCACTACATGTGAGTGATTAGTTTGGTACTGCCCTAATCCTGGTAATCTGAATAAGATAAAAGGGGCACAAAGAGCTGTTAAATTCCCTTGTTACCTTTGCTATCTTGTGCACCCCATGCTTTCTCCTTTACAATGCTTGTTTGTCATCCCTGTCTTGGAGCCAGCTAACTGGATGAAACCTCTATGAACTGAAAGCCAAATAAACCCCTTCCACTTTTAACTTTGGGTGTTGGGTATTTTGTCTCAGCAACAAGAGAAAAGTAACTAACATACAAGGGTGAAACCCTGTCATCTGGCACAAGGATGGAACTGGAGATCCTCATATTAAGTCAAATAAGCCAGAAACAGAAAGAGAAGTACCACCTGAGCTCACTCATACATGGAACTAAAAAAGTTGATTTCATAAAAGTTGAGAGTACAAGGGTGGTTACCAGAGATTGGGGAGGATAGGAGAGATGGGAAAGGTTCATCAAAGGGTAATAAAATTACAGTTCACAGGAGCAAGAGGTTCTGGTGTGCTACTGTAGAACAGGGTAGCTATAGATAACAATAATGAACTTGTGCAGTTCAAAAAGCTAAAAGAAAGGATTTTTAAAGTTTTCCATATAAAGAAATGATAAATGTTTGAAGAGATAAATACATTTTTACCTGATTTAAACATGAAAAAATGTATACGTGTATTGAAACATCAAGTTACTCATTAATATGTATAATGTTTATGGCTTTAGGTTATTAAAAATAAATTTAATAAACATAAATAATTGGTCTGTTTGAGAATAAAAATTATAAAGAATAAATTCTGCACACAACTCTTGAAAGTTACAGCCTAATATAAGCTAAACATCAGTGTCAGTGGAAGGCTTGACTTAAACCAGTGAAGAGTTAAACCCTCCTACACTGAAATGCAAATACTGACAAGTCTATTAACTACAACTTGAGAATTTGATAAATTTAAAGCAATTATATTTTGTAGTTAAACTATGTGTTTGGAAAGCACAAATGGTAAACAAAATTTTTAAAAAGGAAGGAAAAAAGGAGGGAGAGAAGTACTACACGTAAAGAATGATTTTTACCAAACTCCATTTTCATCACTGGTTGACCTTTCAAATTCTGCTCTCAAAACCCCTAAACTGCCTTGGAATTTGAAAAGACTTCCTCTGGACAAAGCTTGCAGCTAGTTTAAACACATTCAATCTAATTAGGGAAACCAGTGGCTAGATGACCACAGTTAAGCACCCATTCATCCCAGCAAAAGATCATAGGAGTCTATCTTGGCCTTCTCCAGCCTACTTTCTCTGGTTTAGGTAATCAGGCTACATTCTTCATTTCTCTATGGGGAGGGAAAACAAGTTAATTCAGTTTTCTTGATAACATTTATCTAGGCTAATCCACATGCCAGATTTGATAGAAAATAGTCAATGATGAATAAATTTGGTGACTGTATTAGGAGACCCCTGCTAATGAGTGTATGACACTGCATGAGTGTATGACACCAGGAAGAACAGTGCTGATCAGCATTCACCAGGAAGTCCTTTGTGGGGAGCACTCGGTGAGCACTTCCTATATGGCAGTAGTCAGGGAGGAAGGACTTCCTGTGTGGACAGCACTCAGAGATCACTTCCTGTGTGGGCAGGACTGATATCTCCACCTTGCCAGGAAGACCAACAAGGGCTCCCACACTAAAAGACAGGCAGGATCAACAGGGACACAGCAACTACACATGTGATTCTATTTCCCTCTCCATCACATACCCTCCCCACCCAGCACCACATAGTTTCTTCTGTATAAATGCAAGCCTAAAAGTCCTTTCCTGAAGAAGCACAATTAACCACAAGTAAACTAAAACAAATTAGTAATCATGTACTATATGGTAGATTTTTATTCAGTGAAGGCAATTTAAAAATGAAAACTTGTTGTTTTAAATGCTATTGTGTCATTTTCCTTCCTATTACTAATAAGATAAAGAATGGTGCTCCAGGGCCAGGGATTTAGCTCAGTGGCTCTGCCTGCCTCGAAAGCACAAGGTCCTAAGTTCGATCCCCGGTATCAAAAAATAAAAATAAAAAATGATACAAGAATAGTGCTCTGATCAATCTTAAACTGAAGCTATCCTCCACTTCCCCTTACTTATCAACTTCCTAAAGAATTGTAGTACATTTTAAATGCAAAGAAAATCTAGGATTTGCTTTTTAATTTCCCTCAAGCCTTCTTTAAGGCTATAGTTTTGATTATAATTAAGGTTATAATAGGTTAAGGTTATAATTTGCACCCCTGAGGTCCCTACACACTCAAGCACCACCACAGTCTGAAAAAGGAGCGAAGTGTAACACATCAACTATTTTCCTACTCAGAAGGAAAATATCACTACAGTTGCTCTTGAGAGCAGAGAGAACTTATGGAACATTATCATTTCCACGAAGAAAAAGTATGATATCAAGCCTGGAGTGTACTGAGTACTATATCAAGACCTTGTACACCATACTAATTTCTATATACACTGGTTTAATCTCTCTAGCTTTCAAGATACAAAGGAAATTTAATAATTTAAGGAAATTATCAAACAAGGAGGGGGAGAGAAACTCAAATAGCCAATTTCATTACAGTTAGGATATTTTCTTTGTTTCCTTTCACAAGGGCTAAGAATGGTGGCTGGAGAAAGGATGTTCTAGAGTAGGAAACTGGAAAAACAAAACTGAGAAACCCAGGATGAATTCACGAAAGCTGACAAACTGAACTGGAAGCAGGTAGGGAGCAGATGCACTTCTAGGTAAGGGAATGAATGTCTAAGGTCAAGGGGTCAAAAGCATCTAATTTGATGAAGACTGATATCACCTCTTACACATACTGTGTCTCACCGATTTGCACTGTGGGAGTGAGGGAAATAATATCATTTGATACGAGGATATTAAAGCTAAAAATCACAGAGCAAATTAATTAAAGTGTTTCTCATACTTTCACTGTCTCTCCTTTAGAAACAAACTAAGCCTCTCAAGATCATGAAACTAAGTACAGTAAGAGATTACATATTTTTGTGGGATTATATCTGCCCCTAAGAAAAGGGGGTTAATGTTATATTAGCTATTCAAATAAAATCTAAAAATAAAAGTATCAAATGAGATCCACAATGAATTCTCCAAGATACCTATCAAAGCTGATCCTTGTGTGTAAAACTATAATCTCTATCAAAACTGATCCTTCCTTGTATGGAAAACTATAATCTCAGCATACAAATTTCTTCATCTAAATTTATAAATAAAGCACCATTTTCTTAGGCATCAAATAAAAGAAATAAATTTAAGACTTGCATTATTTAACACAACATGACTGAATTCATGGAGACATGTTACAGATATAAAAAGCAAGTTAAAAGGAAAATCAGCTACAGCGGTGTACACCTATAATCCCAACACTTGGAAGGTTGAGACAAAAGGATCACAGCTTTTAAGAGAGACCCTGGCTCAAGACAAAAAATAAAAAAGAACATGGATATAGCTCAGTGCAAATTCCTTGGGTTCAATTTCCAGTACAAAAAATAAAACAAAACAAAAATGAGGGGGGTCCTCAGGAATCAAAACAGCTTGGACAAATTCTTTGCGATGGAGGTAGTATTTGTGAAGGGGCTAAGAACAGCAAGTAAGTATTGATAATTCATGGCAGGAAACATTAAATATAATGTGTGATTTTTAAGGTAAAAGTCTCCTTCCAGATTCCACCAAGAAACTAGATTCCTTACCTACCATTTAAATGCATTTTAAAGGCAGCTCTGTGCTCCTGCACGCAAACAACCCAAAAGTTCTAATCCTTCCAGTGGTTCTTCCAAGAACCCCAGTAACTCACCAAGATGCCTACTGAGAACTCCAGGCCAGGAAGTACAGCAGGGATCTTTTGCTATTTGTTTTTTATAGTTTTTGTAACACTATGTATAAATTATTATTATTGTTGTTGTTGTTGTTGGTACGGAGGATCGAACTCGGGTCCTAGTGCTTGTGCAGCAGGCAGCGAAACCACTGAGCTAAATCCCCAGCCCCATTTATGAATTATTGAGGATGTGTGTGTGTGTGAAATAGTTAGAGAGAAACATGAAGATAACAGATCAAAGACATTAAACTTAAGTTATTCACCAGAAAAACAGGAAAGCTGAGAAAGAGAAAGGCTTAAGGTAAATGGGTTTCAAAACTTCCTTGCCAAGGAACAAATTCCTTAGGGAGGAAAAGCTTTTAACAGTGGGCGCCTAGCCTTACGTACCCTTAATTGCATCACTTACACAATGGTTGGTACAGTTTCTAAAATTAGTAAGAGTTCAACCAAGGGAAGACCAGGGAGGAGAGGGATGACAGGGCAAGGCACAGAAAGGTTGAGGAGGTCTTCATAGAGGAGGGTGGATGGCTGACTGAGCTGAATATTAATGTCATGGCATTAAGAATGAAAGGAATGGCAAATCTGAAAGGAGGGTGAGAGTGAAGTGGAGGACCAGGCAAGACGCAGACAGGAAGGATTACTCTTCATGAAGCCAGTGAAATGCCTGACCTGCCTGTTCAGAGGAAGCTCTGAAAAGTTCATGTTTGGGGAATGGAGACAGTAGAAGAGCAGAAAGAAGAACCTAGAAAGCAAATATGAACATGAATGTGATGAGAAGGGTCACTACAGAGTTTCATAGGAAGAAAAAAGAATTTAAAGAAAATAAATGTGGCTGGGGGTGTAGCTCAGTGGTAGAATGGTTGTATAGCATGCTCAAGGGCCAGGCTGGATCCCCAGCAATTAATCAGTGAATCAATCGATCGGTAGGAAAGCAGGTAGTAGATAGATAAATATGATAAAATAAGATAACTTATGGGAAACATAAAACTAAGAAAATTCTCCTTTTCCTTTTACAAAAAGAAATATTATTGTATAGGAAAATCAGAATGCCCAGAATCAAGTTCTGTCTTGGCCAGGAAATGGAATGAAAGTCATCTCTGGACAGCCTGGTTTCTCATGTGAAATGAGCAATGGAGAGCAGATGATTTCTAAGCCTCCTTCCAGCTCTAAAATTAGATCCCGGACAATGCTCATTGTCTCGATAATGTTTCTTGCCTAGATAATGTTTCTTGCCTAGATAATGCTTCTTGCTGACCCCAGCTAAGGTACATTGAGATGGGGCCCAGCCAGCCCTTGGGTACTCTGACCTGTCTGCCAAACAACCAGAGAAATGCAGCAAGAGACTAAGCCAGTAGACGCAGAAGTGAGTTCTGTTAACATCCAGCAGTTTAAGACCAACAGAAATGACACCACAAACTGTTTTCCTACAACCCCTGGGTCAGCACCAACCCTCTACTTGGTCACAGATGATTCTCTATGAATACTCTAAATGCATAAGGCATTCTAATTACATAAGGAACTCTAAATTACAACTAAAGCTAAAGGCACAAATGTACAACAAAAAAGCATGAAGTTCAGAGCTCTGGAAACTGAAATATCATTAAAGTGAAAACAAAATTATAAATAATGCTGTCTTAATAACTTAGATCTATTGAGACTTTATGTTAGCAGCCTGTGAACTTTGTGTCTCAACCTGTAACGAGTACAAAAAGTCAGACTTCATTCTGTTCACTCTTTTATACATAAAGGATTGTGTAATAGTTTCAAAACCACCTTAAAGGAATACTCAGGGCAATAAGCAAATTACATCCCAAACAACCAGCTGTTAGAACCCAGTAAACATAAAATCCTGCCCAACTCCAGGTGTGAAATTAATTATGCCTCCGAATTCTGAACACATTATTCAGAGGCCCAAGTGAGGGATTTCCAGATCCACACCAGTTTTATTCCTCAACACAGAGCCTTGTGAAGGAGACAAGAGAAACCCTTCCTTTTCTTTTACCCAAGATAAACTGAAAAAAAGGGAAGAATTCCAGAGGGAAGTGAAACACTGCTTCTACCATGACAGCTTGGAACACCTCTGCAATGTTCTGAATTTCCTGCCTCCTCCCAGTGGAGTTAGGATTCCAGGGCTCCCAACTTCCTCCCAGTTGTTACAGTACAGCTTGTGCATTTGGTTGATCTTTCTTGTAAGTGAAGAATTATTGCTGACATTGCAAAGTTCTCAGGGTGGAAATCACCTATTCCAAAGCATACTTTCTCCACAATTAAGAATACTTATGGAAAGTACTACAAAGTGATTAAGCCTTAAATTAGAAAAATGGAGTAAGCTACAAAAAAAAAATTATGTCACTTCACAAATTAGTACCTAGAGAAAAAACTGTTATCCGAACTTTCAGGAATTGAACTAGTAGCATTTGAAATCTCACAATCACCATCATCACCATCCATGAAATCACATCTGACAGTACTATAATTTATATAGAAAGCAAAATATCAACAAGAAAGTATTTTCACAGTACAACTCAAAATTAATGTTTGTATTTGTTTCTTTCTCATGGTATAATCCAGAAGTTTTCATCTATGATACAACTTTCAAAATTACAGATAGTGAATAATAGTAGCATATGGTACTTTTTTTTTTACTGTTATTAGTGTATGTATTTCTATGTACATGTCTGTGTGTATACAGAAAGAAGGGAGTGGATGGTTGTTTTTGAGCTGTATTGCCTACAACACCGACCTTTTAGAAAACCTTTTCTGTATGAAATCAGCTTAGAAAATAACTTCTTGCCTGAGATTTCCACCCTGTACATATACGGGCACAGACATATAAAATTGAAAGAGAAGTTTGGTGAAACAGTACTTTCTTTTTTCATATGCAATATACCCTATTACATTTTCTAGTTTATTTCATTTAAAGAAGAAATGCTGACAATGACTTACACATTGATTTGAGACCCCTGCTAATATTGCTATCTGCAGGTTAAAAAGCAGTGGTCTGTGGCATGTATCAAGCTGATGTTAACATTACTTACACGCATTGTTTAAATGTAGATTTTGACTCAGCCCTCTGAGGTGGAGCATTTCTACCATGTTTTGGGCAATAGGAAATTCTGACTCTGCCGAACAAAGACCCAGAACCTTTGTGTGTTTGATGGTCAAGTGTGGGAACAGGGAACAGCCAGCACCTAGTTCCTACACTTGCATTTTTCCACTCTTTTCATTCATTACATTTATTTTCATGATGTATCTTTTATCTTTGCTATACATAATAAAACACATTCATTCACTGCCTGCTATTCCAGATTAACCTATTAGCTATGAGTACCTAAAATGGGTTTCATAAATCTCTGCCCTCTTAAATGCACAGAACAAGAAGACAACACCTACCACACTTAGGAGGAAAGTCATCCCTAAGTGGAAATTGGTTCTGGAGACTACACACTCAATGGCCAGTGAAGGGGAGCTGCTCACTGCTTCACTAACACCTGATGTAATGCTGCCAGTGAGTTTTCCACAACAAGAAAAGGAAAAGCAGGCCAGAGCCCCAACACTGCTGCCTGGACAGAGTGAAAAGAACAAAGACAGTTACGTTAGAATCTCAGAGTTAAGTGAACAGACAGCAGCAGAATCTAAGCTTCAGAGCACCCACATATTATCAAATCATTTCTTCTAAAGCAGAAAAAAAAATGTAGAAAGTAGATAATAAAAGATCTGAAATTTCTGTTTCTTTATAAAGACAACTTGGGATCTATCATTCTCTCTCTCTTCTTTGATACAATCTCAAAACAGTATTCTCTGCCCAGTTTAAAAATGAGGGCACAGAGCAAAAGGACTGAATGAAGAGGAAGGCTGGATTCATTTACTTAAGATCAGAACCAGGCAATGATAACTTCTAGTACAGAAAACAATTTAGGAAGGAAAAGACAAGCTTCCTTTTCTGTGCTGTGTTCAGGAGGGCAGAGGTACTCACCCATCTGTTCATGGCAGAGGGTAATAGCAGCCGCTGGGCTCTCCCCAAGAGTCCAGTCGTTTTTTGCAGCTACATAAGAACTGTTCAAATTAAAATATCATCAAACTTTTAGAAGACTCCCACCACAAGCAAACTAAGAAAAGTCCAATCTGAAGAACTGTTTAATCCTGCCTGGATATGTTTTTAAAAGGTAATGTATAAATTATAACTATTAGGACCAGAATTTATCTATAAAATCTTGAATGGGCTATCTCACTCAGCTCTCTCCAGAAATACATACTGGACCTCTACCTGCGTTGCAGACTCTCACTGTATCTTTATTATCCTTACTGTAAACTTCAATCTTACTTTGTAATAACAGCTGATATGCAAATCCTTTAGACTTAGAAATAGATAGAACATTAGAAACAATTTTTTCCTGTAGTAGGTAGGTAGGTTTAACTGTTTATCCATTTTAGTTGGGCCTATATTATTTTATCTTTTAAGAAGAGTGATCTAAGCAGTCTTTAAAAAAGAGTGAAATAAGCAAAAGCCAAAGGGAAAAATATTTTAAACCATAACAGTTTATGGAAAATTTTTTTTTTCATAGAGAACTGAATGTTACTCATAGTACTAGCTAACATTACTAAGCATTTACTATAGTTTTGGCACCAAAATAAGGACTTTGTATGTATTCTTTCATTTAATCACAATAAAATAGGTCTGTTTATCAACATTTTCCAGATAGGAACAGGGAGAGGTTAAGGGATTTCTCCAGGGTCACAGAGAAGGGGGCAGTACAGTTATAAAATAAGCTCTGCCTGACAATCTTTTCAGGAGCTAAGTCAAAGAGAAACGGTAGTGTGGGATGCCATTTAATGTCACTGTACTGGGGGTACTTGATATGCAATTTTTCTAACTGGGACTTTTATGAAAACTTAGCTTTGCTGAGAACAGTACAGTCAAACCTAAGTACTGAACCGCTTTGAAATTTATTAAATTTGGTACTCAAGTGAATTTTGATGTGAAAATTCTGTGCCGGTATTCATTTGCTTGGTCCTAGATGTGAAGGCTAGAACTTGATGGTGTCCACTGCTTCATGACTTGAGGCTCTTTCCAGCCAAAACAATTTGTTTGGTAATCATCACTGTGCCCCTTGGAAATAATTAATGACAAGTACCAAGGTACTACTGTATACCTAAGTCATGGTTATTAAAAACTTTCCAATAAAACATAACCAAAAGTTTTGGCTCAAGGACCTGCTTGCAAAACAGTAAAACTGACATGTCCCTTCCTTCTTTCCTTTCCTTCCCTCTCTTTTTTCCTTCCTCCCTTCTCTTCTGTCCTTCCTTCCTTCCATGAATACCAACAGCATAGCATCACTATACAGGAATGAGAATACTGCTAGAAAATATTTCAGGCAACCTGTTTTTCTTCAGATCTTCTCAATATATGATATTCTAATTTCACCAAAAGGTTAACACTTTCTAGTGTGGCATCTCTACATTGGAAGGAAAGAACAAATCTCCCCGACCAGCCTGTAAGCCCCTGGAGGAGAATGGGCCATGCTCTGACTGGTCATTCCACCCAACAGCCCAGAACAAGACCAAGAGCTCCTGTGTCTGGTGAAGAACATAGATTGACACATGCTAGAAACTGCTCCAACTGTTGGAATGATTAAAATGCTCTGTGCTGAGCAGCTCCAGGGTATAAAGAAGTGGGTGAAGTCAACAAGAAGCTCACATGGTGATAGTGCCTAAGTATCTTTGAAAAGATTCTGACATCTGGGAAGAAATGCATTAATTGTATCATTTTCCTAGCTGAAATGGTTAGTTTCACTGGACATTTTTATATTTCTCTCCAGAAGGAAGCATCTCTGAAGAATTTCAAACTTCCAGGACAGATGGACATTTAAAATTTCCTGTTTAAGACTTCCAAACATCAGGGACACTAGATAAATTATGATTGATAGTGAGAATTATAATTCAGAAAAAAACCTGAGTTCTAATAATCGTATTCTTATTGCCTTTGGATACCTGGGATGTGTGGGTGTCTGTCTTTTCAAAACAGATTAATCAGAATCACTATAAGCCTTCGAGAAGATGCAATCACTTTGGGATCCTCCTGCCTTTGGTAATGGCCACATCTGGTTGGGCAGTTGTTGCTCATTCTTGCCAGGATTTGCTTTATTAAGACTTTCAATTGAAAAATGACACCTTCACTCCACTCCCTTTAATTGATTTTTAACCTCAGAGAAGTGTGAGAGTTTTTTAGAGGACTAACTTCTTAGTACAGTCACCTGGGTGGTTTGATAAATTCTTTCAGATGAATCACAACACCCTTATCTCCTTCCAGCACAGTCTAAAAAAATTAAAAATGTTATTTTTTGAAATGCACCACATGTCTATAAAATGTCACGTTAATAAGCTATCCTAATATAATTCATGTGATAGGTTTCTGTCAGGAAATTTTAGATTTACAGTTTATACAGTAAAGTACAACACTATATGCATTAAGCTATTCTATTCTAAAATGAAAAATAAAATATAAATGGAGAGAAAGTGGAAAGTGGTTATATCAGTTTCTTATGGCTGCTGTAACAAATTACTGCAAACTGGGTAGCTTGAAACAACAAATTATCCTCTCCCCGTTCAGGATGTCAGACATCTGAAATCAAAGTGTTGGCCAGTCAAGGCTCTAGGGGAGAATCCTTCTTGCTCTCTCAGGTTGTGGTGACTCCTGCCAGTTCTTGCCCTGTGGCAGCACAATCCTTTCCTTTCCCTTTTTCCTTTCCTTTCCTTTTCCTCTCTCTCTCTCTCTCTCTCTCCTCTCTCTCTCTCTCTCTCTCTCTCTCCCTCTCTCCCCCCCTCTCTCCCTCCCCCGCCCCAATGTGGCTTTGTGCTTGTTTTACTCTCTTCAAAAGAGCACAGTTACTGAATTTAGGGCCCAACTTAAATCCAGTCCTATTTCACCTCAAGATCCTTAATTAATTATACCTGCAATGATCCTATTTCTAAAAATGGTCACACTCTGAGGTTCCGGGTAGGCAAGGTGCACATCAGTCAATCTGCTATAGCAGCTTTCTGTAAAAGGATATTTTAACTCTCCTAACCCTACTTTTAAAAATCTTAGCTGCACAATCAGAAGGCATGCAAAAATTATTTTTACATAAGAAGCCACTTAGTTATAATACCAATCAATTCTCTAACTACATTTGGATCTAGTGAGAAACTTATGGGTCATTTTATCCAGTTTCTTATTACAGTAAAATTTTCTCTACAGCAGAGCGATTAGGGGTGTGGGTAAATTTTTTTAAAAAATGTATAATAGCAGATGACCCAATTTATTTTTAAAATATTTTAAATTAGTACAACATGGAATAAGTCTAGTCTCCCCTTCTCTTTTCCAAATTTAATTATTTAATGATAATAGGGGGCCGGAGATTTAGCTCAGTGGTTTTGATGCCTGCTGCGCAAGCACAAGGACCCGAGTTCGATCCCTGGTACCAAAAAAAAAGGGCTGGGGATTTGGCTCGGTGGTTCTGGCGCCTGCCTTGCAAGAGCAAGGTCCTGAGTTCAATCCCCAGTACTAAAAAAAAAGAAGGAAAGAATGATAACTATAATTCCCTGATTGCACTCTTCTAAGGAGCCAGTACATTTATATTTAACAGCTCTCGGCCTCATCTCTTCCTCTGTGACGTGAAGAAGACCATACCACCTATTCCAATGTAGCTCACAGTTGTTTTGAGATAAGCCAGTGACTGCCGAACCCCCAAGAATATGTCAAGCTTATAGCAAGTGATCAATGAGCATTACTTACACCTGTGCCCTTCTTTCTCACTACCTCTCTAAATTTGGCATCCAGATCTAAACTTGACCTACAGGTAAAGCCATTTCTCAATCCCTCTCCCACTCTCAAGCTCCCTTGCACAGCCACATGAGGGGCAAGGGCAAACAGAAAACTGCAGCGGTGGGGGGATGGTACTAAAGGTAAAGCTGGTGGAGCTGTCCCTGAAAAGCTGGCCTGTTCAAAACTGTCATAGTTGCTGGACTTCTTCACTTTGTTTTTACCATCTGAAATTCTAACTACATGTGCATTTGAGTTAGAGCCCCTCTGTGCAATCCCAAATCATCCAGGATATGGCTGCTATCATCCAAGACAGTGGAGATGAGCATCAGGAAGGGAATTTAAAGATATATATGTGTTCCTTTAGTGGTGTTTCACTTATGTAATTTTCAAACTTGGGGAAGGGGGAGTGCAAAAGGCCACCCAATTATCTTTTATTATGATTATAATAGGAATTATAAAATAATATGATTATAAAAGGAAGATATTCTTTCTCCATCTAATACATTGTAGAGCAAACCTTTGCGCATAAGAGATCCATAAGTTAAGCTGGCAATATCAGCTCTAAATGTCCTTTCAGACAGGTTTCTGACCTAACCTGGGATTTAACCCCCACTGATACTTCAGTAGGAAAACGTGATTGCCAAACCAGCAAATATAACATCTCCAGAAAGGGGAAAAAAATGTAGCCTGACTTCAAAAGTCCTGGCTTAGAGAAGAGTTTTGGGACTAGAACTTGTCTATGCAGTAGGATGATTTTATTAAGTCTAAATATAATTTTATTAATGTAGGTAGATCCATAGATAAATCAAATCAGCTATTATGATCTGAATATTTATCCCCTCCCCGTACCCCATACATATGTTGATGTTCTTACTCCCAAAATGCTAATAATATTAGGGAGTGGTACTCCTGGGAGGTGGTTTATGAAGGAGGAGCCCTCATGGATGGGTTTAGTACCTTTAGAAAACTGACTGGAGAGAGTTTAGTAGATCTCTGTCCATCCTGTGAAGATACTACATCAGGGAGTTCCACCCCCAAAAGAGGGCCCTCATTAGAACCCAACCATGCTGGCCCCGATCTCAGTGTCCCATGTCTGGAACTAGTAGAAACAAACTCTGGTTGTGGATACGCCAGCCACCTAATCTGCAGTTAGAGCAGCCCAAACTAAAATACCAACCACCCAGGTCTTTTCATAAACTGAATTAGGTTAAATTTCCCCCAGTATTTTTCACTGAAATGAAAGTTTTTACTATTATTCCTATTAAACTCCTTTTTTTTTTTGTTAACTTAGGCTTATCCTCCAATATGTGGGTATTTTTTAAACTAATTTTTATTCTGTGTAGATCATCATTCCTCCTGGATAGGTGTCATTTGAAGAATGAACAAGCATGTTTTCTACATGGTGTACAAGTTGCTGTTTTCAACAAATTTGATCACAAGATATTCACTGTCTATCAAATCTGAAGACAGTCCCAATCCTTGATTCTCCTAGCTGCTTTCCCTGCTAGCTATTCAACAGACAATTCACTAGATGGTTGTTGGTACAGAAGTTAACAATTTCAAAATATCACCAATAGCTATCATAAATGGGGATGGGATGGTTATTATGATGGGGAAAAGACTGAGGCAAGTGATATTACATTATAGTAACTATCCTTTTTATTTTAATGCTTCTTTGTACAGTCTTCCCTTAGGAGGGATGAATAAGAATTAGGTAAATCTCCACATTTTAGCAAGGGCTTTTAATCACTAAATGTTGTTTTAAAACACTAATGTTGTTAGTAACAAGACAAACAGTAACAAGTTTTACTGGCAAGTCTTCTGAATAGAAGCTAAACAAGCAGAGGCAGTGGCAGGATTGTGAGTGGTTTTCTGGTTGCCTCTCTGCTTGGACAACCGGCAAGCTTCTCTGTAGTGGGGGATTCTCTGCAATGGCATGAGCCCTGGAATCTCTCCCTTTTCAGCTGCCAGTGGCAGTCTTGCCCACTCTGAGAATACAGCAGAGAGGATGAGAAAAAGGATCAGCAAATAAAATGCCAACTCACTGTCACCACAGTATTTAGGCTTGGAGATGGCCAGGAATCTTTCCTTTCTGCTTTATCTTCCCCGCAGACATGTGGATCCTCCCACCCCATAACATTCTCCACCCATCAGCCCCACCAGGTGGTTACTTGAAAAATTATGTGTCAAATATTTGACACAGGAAAAAAGAAGAAAAATCCTTTACCCTATCCTCAGAGTTTCATCTGGGCCCTAGGGTTTATGGCTGGCCCTGGGACCTAAGCTAGTTCTGTACATCTGCAGACTGACCCCTGAAACCATTTGCTACAGAAACTCAGAGTGGCCCTAGTGCGTAAGTCCAACTAGGCCAGACTCTGGCCAACCAAGGTTCCAAGGAACATGTGCGGTTAGTTCTTCTGACGTCAGTCTTAAAGAGAAGTAACCCAGTTTTTTTTTAAATCTAGTTTTGCCTCAATTATTCATGAATTTGTCTTGACATTCTCTAAGGAGCACCCATTTAAATTTCCTGCCTCCGTCACCTCAAAGATTCAAACATACAGAACAATCACATTGTGGAGTATTTCACCAGTGGTCTTCAAACTACTGTGAACTTCTAAGTCACTTGCAGAGCTTAAAATGGCCCTCATAACAATGGGGATTCTTCCTGTGGAGGGACACAATAATTTATATTTTTAGCTGAGCATAGTGGTACACACCTCTAATCCCAGCTACTCAGCAGGCTGAGGCAGAAGGGTTGAAAGTTCAAGGCCAGACTGGGCAACTTAGTGAGAGCTTGTCTCAAAAATTTAAAAAGTACTGGGTTGGTGAAAGGGGGAGTAATTCCATTTTTAATGAGCACTCAGGAGATTTTGATGCAGGTGGTCGTGAGACCACACTTGAGGAAATACCAGTACAGTAGAATGGTAGAACAAGACAGCATGTCATTGAAATTCAGAGATCCTGGTGTACCTTCTACATGGAAGCCCCACTCCATAGTTTCTACAGCAAATCTGGGTTTTTAGGGGACTCAGGCTCTGGGTCTGTCCCTGGCAAAGCAGCTGCTATATTGTCCCTCACTCCCCACAAAATCTATCTTTCAACTCTTCCAGATGACACTTGACCTCTTCACTAGCCAGCAGGAAAAGGCGTCTCCCGGTTCTAAAACTGCACACTCTCCGGCCACACCCTTCAGATCCTCTTTTGTACCAGCTGATCCAAGCAATTTCCGCTTCCCTGAGCTGACACTTCTAACCAACCCTCCCTCATATGTGAGAGATTTCTCAGCTTCCCACTAATGGACATGCAGAGAGTTCAATGTCCAGCTCCATATACTTCACTGGGTACAAACAAATATAACCCTGTCTTCTGGGATGGTTTCCCCTGGGAGAGGCCTTCTGCAGAGCAGTGCTCCTGCACAGTTACAAGACCTTTCTGCTCCTATTCAGACAAAGCCAATTGATTGCATGTATGCTCATTTCCCAAATTAACTCAATGTGACTGTGGCAAAAATTTCAGATTTGGAAAACAGAACAACCTCATTTTGGGCAGAAAGTGCATAGCAACTCGAGGTGCATTCCCTGAAAAACAGCAATGGTAGGCACTGATACATTCTTGCTGAAATAATGACTGGTAAATATGCCTCATTTCACACATTAGATGTGACTATGAAAAATTTAACCTGAGCAAATCCATGCTTTAAATACAGTGGAAACTATGAGAATAAAAAATCACTAAATATTGTACCCTCAAATATGCATGAAATACATGAACATTATGTTACCCCCCCCCCAAAAAGGATCTAGTGCTCAAAGATACTCCTTGATAAGAAACACACCCAAACAAAAGGTTAAAGAGCAATTTGGCTATTAAGCAACAATTATATATAAGGAGGAATTCAATTTTAAAGAGAAATGACTAAGTTGTTTTCTTTTTTTTTAAAAAAAGCAATGATATCTAAGATGTGTTCTTCATATTCTGCAATAACAAAAGTTAAAAGATAAGTTCTTTTTTTAAAAAAAGGGAAAGTTGAGAATAACAAAAGTAAGGCACCTGTCACTGAACACATGTACCTCTTTAAATTCCTGCACAGGACACAGGAAATGTAAAATTTAATACCACTCCACATTCTTACAAAACTACAGCTCCAAAACAGCTTTCTGATCAAACTTACAAATAGCCAAGAATCTTCCTGTTATGAAGGGCTTACCTAATAGCTACAGGAACTTATTCCCACTCCTCTGAGGTAACCGTATGCCTTGTGCTAGAACTCCTTCCCTTCTCGATATAAAGGGCATGATTGCTTTTCAACTACACCCACACACACCCACTATCTGAGAGGTAGTGGATGGAAACCAACACAGAACTCTATTCTAACACAATAAATTGCAGCACTGAAGAAAAGGGAGATCACGGGGACCATCTTCCTGGAAGAGGCAGAACTTGAATTTCAACTTAAAGACAACTGGGATATGACTTTGAATGATGGAGGGTAGACTTGTAAGGCCATTTTGGATAGCCTAACAAAAACTTGGAGTAAAGAAGGAAACAGATTTCTAGAACCACGGACATGGCTGGACATGGGCAAGGAAGAGCAGGAGTTCTCAATGTCCTTGAAGGCTGTGACTGAAGTGGATGCTTCCACAGCATGTGATTAAACTACTTCTATAAGGACATATCTTCTATTCCACAAAATCAACTACAAAGTAGAGAATTTCTTTATGCACTATATACCATTGGGGCCAGAGTATAATACTTCTGCCATGGAAGATAATGTAACCATGAGTAGTCATTTAGTATTCTGGCTTTACTTTGAGCCCATCAAATTCCCCAACTGAGTTTAGCTTAAAGTGAGTACTGTAGATTGTTATACCAGGTTGTGATAGGACAAATTATGTTCTCTCCAGACAGACTAGAGGTCTAACAGATAGGGTCTTGGAATGTGACCTATTTGGAAACAGATTCTTCACACAGGTAATCAAACTAAAATGAGGCTGTAATCCATTACGAGTGGGGTACATATAAATGTGAGAAATTTTGGACACAGAAATAGGCACATAGTGAAAATGTCATGAGAAGGCTGGAATTATGTTGTCACGAGCCAAGTAACTCCCAGAAGCCAGAAGAGAAACCCGGAGCAGACCTTTCCCTAGCACCTTCAGGGGAGCATGGTGCTGCCAATGCCTTGATCGTGTAATTCTCACCACCAGAACTGTGAGAAGATAAGTTTCTGTTCTTCAGGAAACTTTGTGGAACTTTGTTATAGCAGCCTTGGCAAACTAACACATAGGTGCTTCAGTAGTTTGCTCAGACCAGGTTGTTTTGATAACTATGTGAGACACAAATCTTGCATATACATATATTATTATATTATAGTGTCCTTCTTTCCTATCTATTTATATACTGTCTGTAGCTGGCTTTTTGCATAGTTTTATTGCAACACAGCCATGTCCATGTATCAACAATAGTCATTTTCCAGTTGAGCTGCAAAGGTGGCACTAAGTAACTGTGACACTGATCTTACAGCCTACAAAGCCTAAGACACTATGTGGCCCTGCACAGAAAAACATTTTGCTGACCACAGTTATATATAGTTCACAAAATGCATAAGCAATTCCTATGTAAACATTTACCGACTGATCCTTTATTGTCAATAATCCCAACTTCACAAGTACATACTATTTTCCAATCCTACTTTATACACTTGACTCAAGGACAATGAAAAGAAGTAGAGCCTCTTAGAGTATGAAATATCTTGTTTTTTGTTACTGGGGATCGAACTTGGGACCTTGTGGTTGCAAGGCAGGCAGCGGCACCACTGAGCTAAATCCCCAGCCCCAAGTATGAAATATCTTATTTGTATGAATTTCTCTTAATGCTCCTAGTCTTTCTGCATAATTTTTAAAGAACCAAAGCCAAATTTAGCAATGAATTAATGGCAAGAACAAGGAAAATATACTTCCATTTTTTTCTTTACTCCACCTTAGTGCCCTGGTAAACAGCTTAACAGAGTCACTGAAAGGGAGGGTAACACTAACTTGACAGGCAACACAAAGCAGTCAGCTTAAAATAAATTCTGTTTGTATACTGGAATCAAATCAAATGGACCAGGAAGAAAAACCATCTAAATTCAGGGCAATAAGAATATGATAGCTATAGGTTAGATATATCCTTACTATAGTTTTTAAATGTTTGAATATCATCGCATTAAGTTCTACATTATGTGGTTATTTATATAACTTTTCCATAGCCCCTATTAGACTGAACAGTTGATATCATTAATTTGTTATGTCCTTTAGGAGCTAACATACTGCTTGACCCATAATGGACTCTAAAATACTGGTTTAATGAGTGATAATCTGAGTTAGATTTGTTTGAAGAAGCCCAAAGTGCAAGACATAAGGGACATATGGGTTCTAGGCTTACCTGCAAATAGGCTATGTGACATTAAAACATCTTCACCTCCAAAATGAGCCCTGGGAAAAGCTGATCATTTAAAGATCATTCATCTGTAATGTACCATCTACTCTTCTGATAGCACATGAAAAAATAAGACATTCCTTCAGATTACTTCATCCTAAACACTAATATCCCATCATAGGATTCATTCATGGTAAAATTTTAGGTTGCAGACACCAAAAACAATCAGAAAGGGTCTTCAAATGACACTCAACACTTCCATTGAGACTAGACAACCAAGAACCTTAAAACAGATTTTAAAAATGCAACAAGTGAACAATTAGTGTCTGAAATATCTCAATGATAAGAAAGGACAATAAAGTGATCATTCAGATTTTTCAAGAACACACAGTGGTGTGGTCCAAATGAGCCTTCTACACAGTAGGCTTACAGAGTCCTAACTCTGGTCTCTTCTACACAGGAACTTTAGGAAGGGGCTAAAAATATGCAAATGTGTCTCCCCACAGCCAATTACATGAAAAAGACAAAATGAACTTACAAGCCAAAAGAGGGTTCCTTAATAATTTGAATGTGTGGGTTTTTCCAGATCACTGATTTTTTTTTTTTTTTACTGATATTTTAACTAGACATCTTCTATCAGTTTTCCCATGCTTTAAGAAGCCTGAAAACAGGTGGGAAAATTGATCTTAAGATAGGAGAAAACTAAAAGCATAAAAGAAAGTTGAAATATATCAGTTCATTTGGTCTAAAGATAACAACCAGCATACCAATGCCAAAGGCCTACTCAGTTCAGATAATGATTGGGGAAAAAATTCATGGAGACAAATTTGAAGCCCAATCAATGATATTTTTTTAAAGAGGTACGCCCTTTAAAGTTCATCAGAATAGTGCTGGTACAAGGATGTGTACCACATTTAGGAAAGCACATTTGGGAAAGCAAAGATGCTGAAGGTAGGCTGGTTCAGTGCTGAATCAGAAGATCTGAGCTTTTCAAGGCAAGAGATGGTACACATCAGTCAATGTATCTGGATTTTAATTCTTTCTGGGTAAATTAAAGAGGCTGGACCAGGTAATCTCTAATATCCCTTCCAACTCTAAAGTGCAAAATTCAAGTATTCTCCAAACTGTTCTAAGAATATAGCGACTATTCTTGGACTAAGTGGTTCCATGATCAAATATTCTAGGAAAATAATGAAGTACACAAAGTTGGACAAATGCCTTTACTGCAGGACTTCAAAGACTTTTTTGCTAATTTATTCTGCTATTTCCCTACCCAATACTATATAGTATGCAGTGTTTCCCAAGTTTCTTTGAACACCAAAATTTTAATTCCTGAAACACTTTCAACATTTAATAGAACCCAACTATGTTAGTGAACACATCTTGAGAAAAGCAGCTTTAAACAAAACTTCATGAATTTAAAACGAAATGCTGAAAGATGCAAAACACTTGCATAACAGCTTAGAGCATCCATTTCAGAAACCTTCATAACATCGCCACAGTGCTACATGTCATCATAAGTTATCTTGCATTAACTTGGTTAACCCTTCAGGCTGGGAAGTCAAGGACAGATAGAAGGATCATTTCTGTTTTCCCAATGAGAACTGAATTTCACCCTTAGATCTTTCTCACCACCAAGTATACTATCTGTTAATGAACACAATTATCACAGTCTTCGACCAATACAACAGCTACAGGATTTCCTTGACCCATCCTCCTGGCCCATTCTCCAGTCCTCTTTTGTGTAAACTGACCTGTGAGGAGACATCTCAAGGGAGGAGAAAAGAAGCCAGAGTAGCTATGTCAGATAGTGTGTCAAGTTCCGTCACATCTATGACTTTACCTAATCATCTCAACAACATTAGAAATCTATCATCCTTAGTTTTGCCCAGGTAAAATTAAGACCTACAAGGTTTAAGAAATGTGCTTACAGTGATAGAACTAAAAAAATGTTGAGACACACCCATGTCTACCTTTTTGTCTTTCAAAGATGTTTCAAAATGGTTTGATAAATTAAATTTGGGTTATAGTTCAGGTAAAAGAATTAACATTTTATTTTGGTGTGTGATTCATGATTGAATCCTCAAATATGATTTGATTTACACAAACATTAGAACAGAAAGTAAGGGAGACATAATGTATAGAAGAGCTGCATCTGGATCATTAGATCCAACTGAGGTGCTCTACCAGACACAGATGCATTATCCCATTTAACCCTCCCAACAACTTCACAGGATAAGTGGTTTTTTGGTGTTTGTTTGGTTTTGCAGTGCTGGAGTTCAGAAATGATCGGATAAGAGGCTTGGAACTATTCTATCTTCTGGATTTTACCTCAAGGTGACAAAGCATTTTTTTCTTACCTCTCTCCAAAGGACTTTTTTCTTTGCATCTTATCAGAAACTCCAGTTCCTCCCTATTCTAAAAGTCCATTATCTCCCCTGATTTGACCTCTTTCCTTAGCCCTCATAAAAATGCTCTCAATGTCCATACCAATTTTATCACCCTACCAATGCCAAACCCCATATAAACTCATTATCTTGATCCCCACCCCAACCAGGACACAACATTTATTGCTAAAGAATGGCCAAACTATCTTGCTAACTCAAACTGCAGGCCCTTACTACAGTCTAGTCATCCTTACCAACTTCCTAAGAACACTCACTCAGTCTTTTGTCACATTCCTTAAATTGGAATCCCAGCTTTGTAGTCTGTTCAGATAACCTAACCTCTTTTACTAAAATGTCAGTTCTCAAAAGGTCCACATTTCACTGGTCTCCCTCCTCCTCATCTCTGGTGTAACCAATCTTCTCCTTCTGGTATCAGGGACAGGAAACTCTCTGTGCAGATCCCTTTCCGGTAAAACTAACCCTACCTCAATCTTTTTCAAAAGTAAAACCTATTTCTAAGTACACTTTTTTTTCCCTAGTGCCTTACAACTAGTCTGATGCCAAAACAGTCTTGTCTCTAGGCTGTCACCCACAAATCAGGGTGTCTGACTTTCCAAACGGCACACCCGCTTCACTCATCTACTCTTTAAACCCCTTGGAATGTGCTTCCTCCCAACCCCCTTTCCTGCTCCACCACACACATAAGACTCTATAGAAATTCTTCTTTCAAAAGCATACAAAGACTTCCCAATAGATATTACCAATCCTCTTTCACCAAGCCTTTGTCTTTCTTGACCTCCAGGCAACACCTAACAAGAGTTCTGCTTTGGCTTCCTGGACACTCAGGATTCTCCCAGTGTCTCCTCATTTCTGCTTCTCACTTTGTCCAGGCTCTTTCTACTCCTTCCCAGTACAGAATCTGTACTCCCCAATGTCCATCTTCTCTTGACACCCTCTCTCCCTAGAGTGCTTTAATCTATTCCCAATCTTTCTCTCTCAAGAGTTCCAGTTCTGTATTTCTAATGTCTTGCTAAAAATTTGTCTGGGATGGTAAATGGGGAAATTAATCATTGCCTTTCTCCAGAAACTATTTTATTGTGATAGGGTGAATAAGAGAATCCTTTCACCACTCTACCTGTGCAACTGCCATATTCCTGTCCAGGTGAAAGATGATTTAACCTAAACAGTGCACCTGTTATGCTATACATATAGATGATTATAGTCACAGATACTGTGTTACCCAGGAAGAGACCTGCTTATGTGTATTACACTCTAAAGAATGTCAGGATCTTGGGCAAATGAAAAATCCACATATCTGAGTGAAGCAGCCTCCACACTGCCTTCAAAGCAATCCCAAGTAAGCAGTAAGGAAATGTTTACAACCCATCTCACAGATTCAAAGTGACCAGCTACAGTGGTTCTCACTGGGAGCATGAGGAGTTGTTTAGGCTGGATAATTCTTCTGTACAAGAAACTGACATGGACACTGCACTCCTAGTGTCTAGACATTGAGTACAAGCGCAATTTAGCAATCCCTCCCCATTTTAATGTCTAAAAAAATGTAGAAAATCTCTAACAGAAATGCTGGCTTATTCCTTATCACTGAGCCCAGCAAGCAAGGTTATACTAATTTTTCATTTTCTCAGTCATTTAAGAAGCAGAGGATCTTTTCTCAAAATCCTTCCCTCCCCAATCAGTAAGTCATCAACCAAATTGTGTCACTTCATTCGGCATAATGACTGTTCCATTTACTACATCTGCGCCACCACTAGTCCTTTTTAATCTTTATTTCACCAGCTTCTAAAGTCAGGTTCTTTTCTTATTTTAGCAAGTTTGGTACTATCGTCCTCTGGCCCCTAATCTCCACTGTACCACTTCCAATTAACCAGGATTGCTCACTATTCTCCTAATAAGGTCCATGTTTTTTCTATCTTCAAAGCTATTGTTGCAATACTCTTCTTCCTGAAATGTCACCTTTCATTGTGCAACAAACATCCCATCCCAAGTTAAAAGTGTCGGCATCATCTATCATCTTCAAGTCTTCTTCCACATAAAGTTGCAAAATCTTTTGGCAGACACATCCATTTGAGAAGTTAATAAAAGCCATGGGCATACACCTAGGAAACAGCCAATGTAGACAACATTTTACATACAATTTTAGGAGCTTCATATACTCAAATGTCTATGAAATTTGGTTGTTTGTTCTACATTCAATTTAAATACCTTCTTTTGGTTCCTCGTCATGTCTCAGCTCTTTTAACGGCTATCTCACTGCTTTCTTGGCCAGCCTCTTGCCCCTACACGCTACCTCTTTGTTTCCTAAGGACTCTTGTCTGTTTCAAAAACCACTTAACTTATGCAACACACTGGAAAACTATTTAACACAGTGTTTCTGAGTTTCAGTTCAACTTCCAGTTAAACAAAAGAACTAATTTGTACTCTTGGAGTTGCTTTGATACATTTGACCTATAAAATGGAGACTACAAAGTAGAAACAAAGTAGTGTTTAGAGTATTTGACTATGCAGGGTTGGGTTAATGATAAGTGGTCTTCCTAACAGGTGATTTCTAGGCAGTTCTACAAAGAGGAGAAAGTTAAAGACCTGAGGAAGGATATGCTAGACAATGGGACTGATATGAAGAAAGTAATGGAATTAAAGAATCTGAGTTAATGCAAAACAATGAGGTTAAATACTTGCTCCCCAACCTACACAACACCAAAATAATGTATCTTGAAGATTTTTGTCAGTTGATGCTCAAGAACCTAATAAGGTAATGCTGCTTTCTTCCCTCAATAATCCTCCATCTCCACCTCCTCCTTCTGCTCCCTCTCTTCTTTTGCCCTCAAGTCTTGTGGCCTCTGCAGAACACATCTGAATTCCCTGGCATACAGACATTCCTCTTCTAATGACCAAGTTCAGTTCCTTCGACTAGGTCGTTACATGACTTGGTCACTAAGTGAGGAATTGTATATAGTATCTACATTACAATATTTAGAACAAAGAAACGGTCAAAGGAAATTCCAACTTGATTGACTTTGTTTTTATTTGTATAACACTTACACGTAGTATTGTAATGCATAATAGAAGATAAAACTACAGTACTGTACTATACGGTGCAATCCGCAAATAATTATACTACAGTATAAAAAAGGTGTCCTGTACCAAAAAGACATTTATGCTCTATAAACAAGATGTACAAAGCTGTACAAAAAGAAAAAAAGAGGGGTCATAAGTCGGAGCAGCAGGTCCTAAGTCCAAACAGTCATGAAACAGGCAGGTCATTAAAAGAGGAATATCTGTATTTAAATTCAGCTAAGTCAAATGAAAACATGCAATTATGATAATTCTTCAATATTTAGAATACCTACCCTCTTGAAAGGTAATCTAGAATATGAAATTTCAAATACATAGCAACACTTCTTCCTAATTTATTTACATAAATTTTTGCTAAAATGTTTTTTAAAATACTTCAGAGGGCTTGTTTAAAGCATTAAAGGGCCGAGGATTTAGCTCAGTGGTTCCGCCGCCTGCCTCGCAAGCGCAAGGACCTGAGTTCGATCCCCAGTATCAAAATAAATAAATAAATAAATAAATAAATAATAAAGCATTAAATTGGTGCTTTTAAAATGTTTTTAAAGAGTTTAGAAGATCTGTTTAAAGTAGGTATAAAAATAGAAAAAATAAAGATTGAATGTAAAATCTATCAGAAATAATTTCTGAAAAGGTGGAATAGGAATTTGAAAGTAAAAATAACATAAAAATCATAAGAGGAAAGGATCATACCTCAAAACTCAGGGATGAGAAAAAGTAGTGCTTTTATGGCTTGTATTTTGTTTTTTGAGATAAAGCCTTGACCAGCCTGGCCTCAAATTCCTGGGATCCAAGGATTCTCCTGCCTCAGTCCCCTGAGTGGCTGGGACTATAGGTGCGCAGCACTGCACCCAGCCATAAGTAGCTCCATGCTACTTAAGAGCTTTTCTACATGAAGTAATTCTCTGGGGCTTCACCACAAGTTTTAGACATTAAAGATAATGAAATGTTCCAGATTATTTTCAGATTGTCCTTTTCTTGATAACCAGAGAACTATATGCTTATTGTACGGGGAAAGAGGGACAAGAAAGTTAAAAAAAAAAAGTGTAAAGGATCTAGAAAAGTAGTCACTCAGGATTCTATAACACAGGAAATCATTTGTAAATATTTCATCATAATTCCCAATTTTTTGAAGTTATATTTTGGAGACCGTATTGTAAACACAATTAATATAAACAAAACAGCTGTTCCCAATTTATATTACATTGTTTTAAAATTTCCTATGTTTAAAATAAACAGATTTACACATACTAGGGTAGTACTTCATAATATCAAGTTGTTGCTATGTAAAAGTTATAATGATTCATTAATTTAATCCAGAATTCAGTTTTCCCATTTAATTTTTTATCTTGTCTGAACTCCAGAAAAAGCTTTCGTCTGCAGTATGTGTATCCCAAAGTGTATACCAAGTGTCTAGAAGGTGTTTCACAAAGTATTCTATATTGTTACAAGTTTAAAAATGATCACCCACCAAACACCTCCAGATGTCAAGGATCAAAAAAGTTTATTTTTCCAAGTAATGTAAAGATGGCATCTTTGAAAATCAAACACACAACTAAGACAAAGGAAGGACTTCAGGAAACAATCATGCATGTACTAACAAATCTGTCACTTTTCAAGCAATTTAAAATGGTAACATTTTTCATGGCCAAGAGTGATCAATGCTCTTTTTATCCTCTGCATTCATGTGTTTGGATTAAATATGGAAGATTGAAGGGCTTTTCTTCTCTAAAGAGAAGCCAAACTGTGTAATGAGAACACAACCCCTGAATAGCTATTTAGAAGTGATGGGACCCTACTCTTCTAAGTCTTTTTGGTTCTTTCTCTGTTTTTTTGGTACTGGGGATTGAACTCAGGACCTTGTGCTTTATAGGCAGGCGGAAGAACCACTGAGCTAAATCCCAGGCCCCTCTTTAACCTTTTTGAGGCTGCCCACATTTCTAAACAGACTCCTTTCTTTGAGGCTGTAAACAGGGCCCACTCTTCTTAGAAGACTGTGTCAAGGTCTCCTAGGACCACCTGCTGTTGTTTGCTCTGTGGGGACATTGGTAATAATAACACCTCAGAAGGTTTAATAACAACAACTCTGAGCAGTGTGAGATATTATCTTTACTTAGCAGAAACTGTGGTTTAGGAAGGTTAAGTGAAAATGTATGCAAATGTAGAGCCAGAACTTAAGCCAGAGTCTTTCAGTCAGGTTGAGAGTAAAAGAAAGCATGATCCACATGGCTTAAAAAGGTAAAGCGCAAAGTCTGTCTTATTGTCAGGGCTCATGGAATATGCTAAGAGGCAAACATTTAAGTGGAAAAAGTAGGAACAGCCTGCTTTATAATCATATCTTTTTAATAGCTAGTTTTAAAAAGTGAATTGTTTTCCCTGAGAAAGGGGTGCTGGATTTAGCAATACAAATTCACAGCATGACAAAATATTTGGGATACTTATATCAAAAAATTATTCACTGTTTATCTGAAATTCAAATTTTCTGTGTCCAGTTTGTTATCTGACAACAATGGAGAGTAGAGTGGAGGTCTTTAAAAAACAAACAAACAAACAAACAACTAATAAATTACAAAGCTACAATTCCCAAAGCTGAAATCTGGGATGCCCTGTGGACCACATGTCTTTGGGGGTCCAAGAAAAGGGAAGTGTAGTGAGGCTACAGCTGCTCTTAACTGAGCTTCCTTCTTTTTCCTGGTAGCAGACACAGCCGTTGACCCCAGAGACCTGGCTTTTACCAAGGAGGCCATTTAATTTCACTGCCCACTTAATTTCCAAGCCCTTCTCTTCTTTATATGGATGTCTCAAAGATTAAATATAACTGATGTTGAAAGGGGATATCGCATATATGCTTACAGTATTTATTTTTTGGCTGAATACTTTAAATATATATTCTCACAATCTTGGAGACTTTAATCTTTCTCTCCTATCATCAAGAAAGTGTTTAAAAATAAATAACTGCCAAGGTAGGTGGTCCCATGTGTTTGCAACCTAACTATGGAAAACATATCAAGATGCCAAAAGGCAGAAAGTATGTGATTATTGGTGAAGAGCTATACATTTTTCAAAAGGCTACATGGGTAGACATTTAAAACCTAGTCCTTGACTCATAAATATTATTGAATCACAAACATACAGAGATAGTACAATACAAAAAGGGGACAATAACTTATTCATACCAATTTAATTTTCTACTTCCCCCTAAACCTACAGTGTCTGGGCTTAAATATGTTTACCTTGGCATGAAAAACAACAAATTGGAATTGGCTCAGACTGTGTTCATTTAAACATTTTCCATGCATAACTTTAATCTTCAAACTATAACAAAACCCAGTCTATTAAACATGAATTGCTGTGAACAGAAACTGCTTGAAGAGGATTAATCAACAGCTTTGTGTCATCCTCTAAACAAGGCAAACACTGAATCACTGCTGAATTCCTCACGTGCAGCTACACCCAGTTAATCCTCAAGAAAGCAGAAAACTACGTAAATCTACTTAAATTGAGGAGATAAGTACTTCAATCATCAAAAGTAGCAACATTTATCAAGTACTATTAAAAGGCAAGGCCATTACAAATACACACACACACACACACACACACACACACACACACACGACGTTTCTTATATTCACTTCCATACCTTTAAAACCCCACTGCAAATCACTAGGACAACACACTACTTAGCAAAAAGAAAGATTTGTTACGTTCCAAAATTTGCAAAAATCAAACTACATAGTACCAGAGTCAACTATCCTCAAGAAAGCAGTTCCAAAATGGAAGGAAACATGAAGACAGAAATAGCTAATAAAAGAATTAAAGAAACACAAAAGAAAATGGAAATATACATTTTCTAATACTTAAAGGCTTTTGAGTATGGAGTACTTTTCTTTAAAAATACTAAAATAGTTTTCAAACTATATAAGTCTTGATAAATGGTTTCCATTTTGGTTTTGTGGGTGCTGTTTTTAAATAATCAGACTGGATCTACTTAATGAATGTCATGTATCAAAAGTCACAGTCAATAGCAACAGGACACAAATTATTTCTTCAATGACACTTGAACTAACAAACTTTATCTGGATACTGATGGCTGGGTTATCGCTCCACTCAAAAGCATCTCACTTTGGCCTGAGCTGAGAAGGTGTGTGTCTGATGTGCTCACAGGCCTGTGATGCAGGAAAAGCCTGTTTATCCTAGATGACTCTGGAGATCAGAGTTCCATGATGCTCTAGCTACACCATGTGGGGGCAGGAAGGGGATTTGAACCACCCACCTCTGCTTTGACTGAAACTGGCTGCCTCCTACAAATACAAAATGTAAAAAAGTTTAAGACTTTTAAAATCATGTAGTAAAGCAAGATTTTTATATCAGTGCCTCTTCCAAACACTATGAATTCACCATCCAGATCATTTGTTTATTTCATCTTTCACCTTCTATTTCACAACTTCCATCTCCCCTCCAAAAAAAAGGTGGGAAGAATTCCTAACCTGGACTTCTGAGACTTAGAATGGTAATGGGCAAAGATGCAGAGACATTCTACATGAGTTTCTACTGTGATGTGCATGGAAGGAGATGGTTATAGTGCGAGTTTTAAGGGCCTGATGTCCAGGGTTCAAATCTAGCTCTTCATCGTGGGTGGCACAGACTAGACAAGTTAGTTAATCCACATCTCAGTGCTAACAGTAAAATGGAGACACTAATACTACCTGCCTTATCAAAGGATTGTCAAACTGAGAAAATCAGTTAATCCACATAAAGCATTTAGAACACCAACCTGTAGGTAGTAAGGCTCGCAATGATTTTTAGTTACTACTATGGTCTATGTAGAATAAAAGTGATTCTGGATGGCTTTATTTTTCCAAAGGTGATTTTTAAGTATTCTTTACATTCAATTTTTTTCCTCAAGCAAATTATCTGAAATCAGCTCCAACAGCTGATTATGTACTTCTAGATTAAAATCAGTGTTACATATCTAAAAATTGCAATTCTTTAATCAAAACGAACAAACTAATATGATGTAAAAAGTACAGGCTTAACACCACAAAATCTTACAAAAAGGATTAATTAGACTTCCCATTTAGGCTAAGCCAGAATGAGATCACAAAGTCACTCATGGTAACCAGGTCCCTGCTCTGGAAGTGTGCTTTTTCAGTGAATGGCTAAATACTAACAAAAGAAACCTTTGACTCAAATACCACTGGTACCCCGGGTCTTGTGTCTGTATAATGCCTACACATTCATTTCTTTCTTTGCCTACAGAAAAAAGAAAGTCTGTTTGTTTTTCTGATTCAGTCAGCCTTTTAGCCTTTGAATCTAAGGAGAGCCCAGTGAAAAGAGACCATCTTATCAGCGTGCTCCAGCCAGCGGGCTGTGCCCCTCCACACACAAAACCTCCAGCCCTCCCAGCAAAGGCCTCACCCTTGGAGCCTTTTCCCATTTCAGAGAGGACACCCTGCTGGGTTCTGACAACAAATAAATGAACACACAAGGCCCTAACATAATTAGCCATCTTTTCAGGTGGAGTGAGGTGGGTGGGGGAGGAGGGGCTGGGAGAATATTTATTGGAAATTGGCTGCACTTAGCAAATTGATGAGGGCACTTATTTTAAATTAAACCCCATGAAGTGAGTTTAGAGGTGCCTGTTTATGAATCTAGACAATTTTGCCATACACTTCAGACAAGTCACCGATGCAGGTTTTATTTTTTTAATTAAGAAGTACTTCTTAACCCAGGTAAAAGTTCCATTGAAGGGCACATAGACAGGGTTGTGTTTACTGCCTTAGGAAAAGTTAGCATGTAAAAGAAACAAAGACTGGAAAACAGAAAACATTACTTTTTGACAACTGCCAAAACGTCTGCAGTTAGACTTACGTCAGCACATACTAAAAGGAAAAAAAAACGACTTTAAGAACAAGAATTCAACATAGTGAATAATCGTGTAAGCACCTATAAGAAAGCCACCAGGCAACGCTGTCACTGTCATGATTTTAATAAAGCCACATCTGCGTGGAGGACTACAGTTCGCTGGTATCATTATTGGAATAATAACTTAATTGATTTGTCTCAGTGGCTAAGGATGTAGACAAGAGATTTATTATGGAGAAAAAATATCTGCAATCCTGTTTTTTATTTTCTCAACAAGCATTTTGCCACTGACCTCTAAATCAGTTTAACCTTTTCTAAACAGACCTGCACATTTTTTACATAATTTAAAGCTAGGTTTTGTTATTCCTGCTGCTGACTCTGTGAGATTTATCACAACATGGCTTCAGTAACCTCCTTTTAAAAACAGAGATGAAAAACAAAACAAAAGGCCACAACTATAAGCTCCTGGGTCCACTCCTTTTTCCGGCAGGGGATTTTGATCTAACCACTAAAGTGCCTTTGGAGTTCAATCTGTTAAAAAATGTATGAAACGGAATTAAAATAGGAAAAGGCATGTATGACTCAGGCTTATCCCAGTATCTCTGCAACTAGGATATCACAGGATTTCCCTGTGCTTCGGAAAACTGAAAACCTTGAGAAAGTGACAGCAGAAGTTCCTGTTTCTTTCTCTTTCTCTTTTTTTTTAACTAAGGAGGGGGGCGCGCGCGAACACACACACACACACACACACACACACACACACAC
>NW_004624732.1:5152982-5196577 GCF_000247695.1 Heterocephalus glaber | reverse complement strand
CGCTGCCCCGCCGGCCACCCGGCCCCGCGTTCCCCCGCCCGGGCTCGGGGCCGGGGCCTCGGCGGCGCAGCCCGGGGAGCCGCCGGCGCCCCCGCTCCGGTGCAATGGTTGGGTCTGGCTGCCCGCATGCCGCACATTCCTTGGAGTGGCCGCCCCCCCCCCCTCCGGTTTTTCCCCTCGGTTCTTTGCCCAAGCACCCGCGCCAGTTTGGCACCCAGCTCGAAGCCCCTTTTAAGGGCATCGCATCAGGGATCCACTTTGGCACCTGGGTAGGGAGCGAACTGATCCCTATTTTTTTTTTTTTTTTTGGTTTTTTCTGTCATTTTCCACAATCTCTCCCAGTCCTTTTCCTGAAAAGGTGCGGACCATTCCTCCTACTTCGACGAACAAATCAGCCTTGCATCCGACCTCTACAAATCATCCCCCAATTCACATGTCAACCTTCTAGCAGCGGAAACAGATCTCTCCTTCCCGGCCCCACACTCAGGTATCCCTGGCAAAGTTTTACATTGCATTCCTATGCCAGAGTTGACAAGCTTTCCTTCAAGATGACAATACCAAACAGAGCAAAAACCATTTCAGGCTGCCCATAAGTGAGCCTTCCCTCCCCCCCGCAACTGGAACAGTGTAACCCTTCCTTATATTAATTATCAGATGCGACACGAAAGTGTCCCATTAAGGGATATAGAAATTCAGCAAGCAAAAGGACAAAGGGAGGAAGTAATTTCCTTTGTTTCCAAGGTGGACAGAACTAGGGCTGCTGTCAGGCTGCCCCCTTTCTCCACCACCCTCTGAGGATGCCTGGAGCAGGGGCCAGGGCAGACTTCCACCCTGGGCTGCGGCAACGGAGCAGGCAGAGCGCGCCCTCTGGGCCAGGCCTCTGGGACGGGCTTGCCATCTTTGGAGTTGGCCTGTTCCATGGTGAATATTACAGAGAATTATCATCGCCGTCAATATTGCAGAGCTCTTCCTTGGCTAGTAGACTCTAGCAGCTTCCCGGACTGCCCATCTGCTACAATAATGAAAAATCCTAACTTGTTTGAAACATGAAGGGACTCAACTTCTGGGCGTCATAAGGAAAATAGTATCCTCTATGAACATCAAATTTCTAGCAAAGTTGTACCCATTTAAGGGTTTGTCTAGCAACAAGAAATTTAAAAATCGATGCCAGGGATCCTGCTAGTGACTTAGTGGGCTGCTTCCATGCTCTCGACATTGTCCAGCTAAAGTTGTAAGAATTAGCAAATCTTGCCTATTAAAAACAACCATACACTCAAAATACACATATAATTTCTAATTCATTTCACTTTTTTAAAAAGCAGCAAAAGAACTTATTCTGGGCATAATACTCCATCCACAACGAGCAAGAAAGAATTTGGTAGATAAAAGTCACAGTAAAATGTCCATCCCTTGAAGTGATTTAATGGTGGGTGTGATGACAGAAGGCTGTGATCTGGGAGGAGTAAAATTGCAGGTTTGACCCCAACTTGCACAGTTTAGCAAAAGCATATTTCAAAATAAAAAAATAAAATGGGCTGGGTACTCAGCTCAGTGAGATTTAATCCCTGGTACCACAATCAATTGATAAAGTGATTATCAAATAGCACAGCTAGCCAATATACATACATGTCAGTACTATTTTCTGGTACTCTGCACTTACAATTTTTTTTGCTGCCTCTTTGCTGTCTTCTCTCACTAGGACCCTTTCTGCAATCATTTAAGCACAGGTATAAAATAGAAGGTTTAACTTAGAACTCTTAAAGGCAAAGGTGCCTTTTCCTGAGAACTTACTGCTCAAGACTCCAGCAATTCAGAACATTCAGCTACAGAAAAAAGTCCATGCTCAACCTCAGTTGTCATGACTGGTGTCTTAAGAAACCACAATCTAAACCACAGAAGAACAGGATAGATTAATTTTTTATGTCTCTACTCTAAAGTCTTAGTACTTGCACTATTATATTCCAAAATGTACTATTCCAGAATGCTGACACTTGACTGGATAACCTACAGTAGTTTTATAAGAATAAGAAAAAATTTTAAATGATAATAAAATTTAAATTAGAATAATAAAAGAATCCTAAGGCTAAATACACTAAAATATACTAAGGATACTAAAAGAACATAAAAGGTCATTATCTTTAAGACCAAAAAGGATATCTAAAAATCAGCATATAGTATGTTGTATAATAGCAAATGGCACAGAAGGAGAGAATACAGGGCATGTATTCTTAAAAAAAACAAAACAAAACAAAAAAAAACTATGCCCACCAAGGTTCAAAAGTTCCAAACTTGTGTAGGGTGTACAATCCTAACTAAATAAACCATTATAAGACAGGAAAAGATTGATTGTGCACACTCAAAAAAATGTAAAATGCAATTACATCATTCAGACCCAAAGAACCCAACGTAAGGGAAACAGAAATATCTATATCTATATAGGTAGGTAGGTAGATAGATAGATAGATAGAGATATATATCATACATATCAATTATAGTCATTCAAAAAATGCTTAGTGCTAAGTGTGACTATAAGGATCAATACTAGCAAACTTCATCTGGAAAAGTGAACTGACCTTTGAAACAAATATGTTTTTTTAAAAAAGAAAGTAAAGAAACAGTTCAGAGAGACTGCAAGTTGTCATAAGAATAAGGGCTTTGGAACTGTGGTGATGCACATCCTCTCTGAAGGGAAACTGAGACTTTGCTGCCTGTGTGGTCATACAGCATCCTCCCGGAATCCCTCAGCAGGGTCAGGTAAAGCTGACCCTAAGGGCAGCCAATCCACGGACT
Organism: Heterocephalus glaber; assembly: GCF_000247695.1. The sequence goes on along the minus strand of NW_004624732.1, from coordinate 5,193,787 downwards.
GGTCAATGACCTGTGACCTGGCTAGGGTTGAAAAAATGAGTAGGACCAATCCTATTCTCACCCTTGTGAATTTGATTCAGAAAACTAGGAAAGTTGAACCAGTTAGTAAAGGGGCAGAAACTACAGGAATGCAAGGGGGTAACATTGAGGCCACAACAAGCCAAAACCATATACAAGCCAAGGTTATGAGGAAGCAGAAACTATGAGTAAACAGGAAGCTGAGTGGCAGCAGAGCCAGAAGCGGGTGAGCACTTGGCTGTGAGATGCTGGAGGAAGAGGTAGTCCCCGGAGCTCCTTTTCAGACTTGAAACAGCTCTTAAAATACCATGCATATACATAACCCCGCCCCTCACACACACACTCAGATAGCTCAAAGGAATCTGGACTTCGCAAGCCAAAGAACAAAATTAAAACAACCCAGTAGGTTTGGTTCCACATTTCAGCTTCCCACTTATGAGCCTCATAGTTTGGGCAAGTTTGTTGACTTCTCTGGGTCCAAGATTGTCTTCACAGGGTTGTCTTAAGTACAGTACACCAAAAACAGTACCAAACTCAATAACTGGCCGCTGTTATTGTTTTCGAGGCTTTTATAGTGTTGCTTGCAGATTTAAGTGGGTGTGCTGTGTAAATATCTGATGCTTATCATAAGTCCGGCTGACCATCCAAGAATAGAAACAAGAAACAACAGCAAATGAAAAGAGCAAATGTAGGTAAGGGGAAGCCACTTCTAATATCTATTAATGGCTGAATGAACATGCTTTCTAAGACTGTGTGTACTACAGATTTAACTTTAAAAGGTTAAAAAAAAGTCTGGCACAGGGTCTGTTTCAAGGGCTTCAGCATACTGAAGTTTTTCTTCATTTATTGTTCAGTTTTCTTTAAAGAAACTATGTGTTGGAGCAGGGCCATTTCTGTGTGAATGGGAAGACTGTGAGCAGTGTCAGAGATCATACTCTGTGAGACAAGAATAGTAAGGATGGAGCAACCAGTACATGCAGAAGCCTGCAATCTAGTAGGGGAGATGAGACTTACAGGCAATAATGCCTTCTATGACTTAAAAGATCTTGTGCAACTGGAATTTGGAAGCCAGAGCTACAGGGTATTTATTGCACAGAAACAATTCAAAAATGAAACTTTCATTTTTAAATCTTTCACATCTTATTTCACTTTCACAACCACAGTATAACTGTGGAAGGGTCATTCATTAAATTCATTGTGGAGATGGGGGAGACAAGTTAAGGGTGACTGATCTACCCACAGAGCTAGTAAGTAAAAGCAAACCAACTTTAAAATCTTGAACTACCCAGGGTTAAAACATTCACTTAGTCCTGTACATCCTCAACTCTAATGCTGTATCTCAGAAAAGCCTTATTGATAATGCTGTAATTCTCAGGGGAGTGTGAGTACTTGTCACCTATGTCACCCAAGTTGTTGTACACCAATCATGCCAGGCATTAAAGTGGTAAGTGGCTGGCAAGTGGATTAGCCAGTAACGTGCTATGGGAGTTCATAGGGTGGAGAGATTGAGGGGGACAGGCTGGTTTGTTAGAGTAATGTACAGAAAGAAGCTCTGTGCAAATAACTAGAAAAACAGAACTAGACAAAGGAGACTAGTATAAAAAAAAGATGAGATTTGTGACAATCCAGCTGAAATCATTGCTAATAGATAAAAAGTTTGTGAAAGGGGAAGATGAAGAAGAATTTAAAACCTAGGAGAGTCTTTCTCTAATAAACCTTAATACACATATTACTCAGCCCCTAACAAGAGGGGAACATTTGGGTGAAATTACTAAAATGTAAGTATAGTGGTGGAGCTAAGTTTTGAAGGAGAAGATGTCCAATGAGATAAAAATAGAATATCTTTATCAAGAAAAGAAGACCTGTAGCAGGTTCTGTCCTTCCTAAAGCAAGTCAGACATTGTTTACTTGGGTCAAATTGCAAGAAGAAAAGAATTAAGAGGAAATATTCATTTAACATTATTTCAAATTACAACCTTTAATGCACAAAATATAGCAGCACAGTACTGGTTAGTGTAAGTAGGTCACACTAAAATACTATTCACATTTTATAGTCTCTATGTTTAAAAGCTCACAAAACCTCTGGTTCCCAGCAAAACAAAAAAGAAAAAAATGTGACATAAGCAAAATTTTAAATTTCTTTTCTTTCTTGGTACAAAATAGGGTTGATAAAATGCCTATTTCTAAAGTAGCGACCATATTTTCTATTTATTATTTTGTTTTTTAAAAAATATGCAATTCTTACTCCAGACTTAAAGACCCCCTAGACACATAAAAATCACATCTATATAAAAATGAAACAACTATAATAAAATAAAACTATAACTGTAATCCTAGAATGTATACAGGATGACAAAAACATAGCCATATTCTGATGAGTCTGACCAGAAGCCATGTTCTGATGATTCGTAAATTTATCCTGATGAGCAAAACAGAAAAAACAAATTTTGCTCCGCTGCTGTTTCTCTGCATAGACTAATAACAATAGTAGTCATTTATTGGATATTCTATATTCCAGGCATTTTCTAAATGTGTTACACACACACACACACACACACACACACACACACACACGAGAATGACTACCACATTTCAGTAATGAGGAAACGGGCCCAGAGTTTTAAGTAAGCTGCCCAGGTTCACAGATCTGATACAAGTAGATCTGGTATTTGAACTCAGGTCTCTCTAACTCCAAAGTCTTCTCCCTACATTAATATTAATGGTGGTTATTATTACTATTAGCTATGATGAAGTCCAAGCTGCACTACAATGCTACAGCTCCCAGACAACCACATAATCACAAGGGGAAACAACCAATTCCCTAAGTGGAGTGTATTGCTAAGCTATGATGTCCACTAGGTTAGGTGTATGAAATGCATTTCAACTTATGATATCTTCAGGTTACAATGGCTTATGAGGACATAACCCTGCCATAATTTGAGGAGCATCTGTATATTGAGTTTCTATTCAGTTGACTCTGAGGGCAAACTTCCCACTATTAGAATATATACTGAATAGTAAAGATAAATATTTTGGCCCTAATCTAGTGCCTAAATCTCACTTAATTAATGGTTGCTAAGGAACACTCCTTTCTTGCCAGCGGTTTCATTTTCTGTGATAGTTGGTAGGATAAAGTTGAGAGGCACAGAGAGCTATCTTCTAGATGCTAAGATGGTATTTCGCTGAAAGGTATTTCCAGAAATCTGAACTGGAACTGAGAACATATTTTTCCACAAAAAAATAATGGGAGACCATATTAGAGATTAATTTCATTATGGGATTCATAAGTGCTTATAGGTTAACTAAAATTGAACTCATCATTTAGGACATTTCTTTCTATGGAAAAACACGTCAAATTCAAAACACACGAAGTTTTTTGGACGTAATTAGTTATTACTGTGTTCTTGCAAATAGTTAAAAATTCAAAGCCCACTTGAAATTTTGGCATAAGAATTCTCTAAAAGATAAATTTCCCTTTCCATATTTTTCTATCAAAATAGGTACATGGCTTATTCTTTTCAGAAAATAGTAAAGAAAAGTTATGTGAGTTAAAAGTTCAAGGTTTTTATACTGCAATGAATTTGTACTTGTAGATCAAATTCTATAGAAAAATAAAGCCAACTATTTAGGAAACCAGGACAAAGAAAAGTTCCTTTCTTGTGGAACAAAGAAAAGTTCTTTGTTGTGGATTGTTAAATTACCCAGATGGATGTCTCAATCCTTTATATGCTTTGTGGAAATCCTGTATTGCCTACAGGCAAGTCTATAAAAATATAAGGGCTTATTTCCAGGCTACATTTTAGATAATTCAAGAAAGTTTCCAAGAATTATAATAAATCTTACAAGAAAGAAACTTATGAAAGGAAGACATTTACTAGGTAATCTTTGAGATTGTTTACCTAAAGAGCTGGAAGTAACATAATCCTTTATGTGTGTGACCGAACTCAAGGTTAAGAGCTGAGGAAAGGAAGGGACTGGTGTGGTGGGAAAAATACTAATCATATCCACCTCTTGACCTGAGAAGAGACAGAAAGTACTTAGGAAATAAACAGAATTTTGAGCCAAAATCATGAAATCATGGAAACAAAATTAATCTGAACCTGGAATGACCATCTCCTTTCCATGAGTATAATTCAACTGTATGAATGACAACATTGACAGTATCCAGCAGACTGTACCTGGGACAAACAAAACTCTCAAATAATCTAAGAATGGCAAAATGTTATTATCATATGCTCCTGAATGTCTGTGGTGGATCCATAACACAAGTTAACACAGAAGGAAAAAAAAAATCAACACTTACTTTTCTCCTCAGTTGCTAAGATCACTGTAGCAGTTAGGGTGGAGTTTCAACTCCACTGGCTTTGGGATTGGCCAGGGGAATTGGTGGAGTATGCTTCTAGGTGTGTCTGGATGGGTCATGAAGGCCAGGCCTTCGAGTCTGTGTCTGGTCTCTCATTCCTTTGGTTCTGGCACTGTTCCCCTGCTCTGCTTCCTGGTCACCCTGAGCTAAGCAGCATTGCTTAGCTTTCAGCCATGATGTCTCTGTCTTGGAGTCACCTGGTCATGACTGAAACCCAAAATAAATTAAACCTCTCCTCCTTTAAGTTGTGAGTGTTGAATATTGTGTCTCACCGAAAGACAATCACCATTCAATCATGTCTTTTTCACCTGAAGAGCATCCTAGAATAATTAATGACATCCTTTATGTAAATGAGAAGGCTGAAAAAGCTTTTCGTTCTGCACAGAATTATAAAGCTAAAACATGAACATACAGAATTACAAATATGTTTCTATTTGGTGGAATATGTATGAAGGCAAACTTTTCAACATTAGGATACACAGTGTAATGAAATAGGATACCTTAGGAACTTATAAAACTCCCCCATTCTAAGAGTTCTTAAGAGTGACTAATTTTGGGTTATCTAATACACTTAACACATGGAGCAAACTGATGACAGACCTGCGGCAAATTGATACTCCCCAGGCAGAGAGAAGTCAAATGAGGAAATTCTGGTGTTGTCACGGAACTATGACTGATCATGACATCAGCAATTCCTAATTCCAAACTGTAAAGAACACTTCCAGGCACTGACATCATATTAAACATATTCCTCAGAATACCCTTCCTTTACCTCCCAATTTAATATTTGATCTAGAGGCAAATATAATGTAATATAACGAAATCATTGCCAAAACCTGTTAGATTTTTCTAAGTTAGGAAAAGTGCCAAAAGGAAGAAAGTGGATAACTTTTGAAGACAATTAAGTTCATATATATTATATATATATGGAGAGAGTATGAAGAATGTAAATATTCACAGAGATTCAGAGAGAGATGTATATATCTAGTGTGAAGAACATAAATATTCACAGATACAGGCATAATAATTGTATAAAATGTTACCATTTATAAAATGCTTTAATGTGCATTATCTCAAAGTCCAAAGAAGGAGGTAGGGCAAGTATCTCCTACCCCATTTTATTTTGAACAAGTAGATAGTCTCTAGTAGGTTAGGCAACTTGCCATAGATCACAAAGGTCAAAATTATAGAACTTTAGGGTTGGAAAGAATTATTAAGGGCTAATCCCTGTGCCTGTGTCTGGCATACAATAATCTTTCAACAAATATTTCAATAATTGAATGAATGCTACTGTTTCTCCTTGTACATCTTGCTCAATAGCAAATTCATTCCATGTGGCCATATTTAGCTTTACCTATTAAAAAAAAAGTCCTCTGTTAACCAGGCTTAAAATCTGAAATCATCTACCAGAGTTCTACCCCAGGAGTAGAATCTATGTCTTCTGTAGATTATAGGTACTTTTCTTAGTGTTCTACACTACAATAAATAAAGAGGTTCAGTCTCTTTTTTGAATCTTAACAATCTTATATTGTTTAAATAGTCAGTTAATCTCTAATGATTTAATCTACAGTCTTGCATATAGTGGGTTTTGCTGAAGGCATGAGTAGTAAGGCAAGATAGCTTTCTTACACACTCAGACAAATGGCAGAAATGATTTTCACTCTTTTTGCTGAACTATGAACACTTGTTACAAAGAGCTGAATGTAAAAGTGGTGACCAAATCTTTAAAAATATTTTACAGATTGTATTACACATTGTAAATTTGCACACTAATTTTTAGATCACTTGGGATCATAAGAAGAATTGCATGTGTATATGACTTAATTAAGGAAACGGGATTCCATGACAGAATGGTTTCTCTTGGCCTCAACTGTTATTGTTAACATAAATCTTCTTACTTTACTTTTTGGGTAAAGGAGAAGTGGCCTCCTCATCTCTCTGCAACCAGTGTTCTGCAAATATTTGGATATGAGTTGTATGTCATGCGATCTAAGACTCTGCTGCTTGTAAACTGCCTGAAGAACTCAGATGCTAACAGTAAAACAAGTAGACAGTGATTATAAGACATCACAAATCATAGATACATACCAATTTCCAAGATGTTGAAGTGTGAAAAGGCAAGTTTTAGAATCTATGAAGTATGGCAAACAGGTGCATGAATACAGAGTATGCAAATACACATACATGTTCTTTTCATTCACAACTTCAAACTCTGGAAATATATTTTGTCAAGCACTCATTTTTAATTTTCCTAAGAAAACAACAGTAAGTGGTTATAAGTAAATGACTCAAACATTCAGTTTTTCCAAGGAGATCTGGCAGCAGTGGGCACGGTCTCCAGGAATCAGAATGAGAAATTTTCCCCTAATCACACAAAGGAGCAAGCTGAGCTGTGGTTTCCCTTCTCAGCCATCTCCCTACAGTTACACGCAGCAACACCTGTAGTGTTTTATATGCACAGTGCATTTATATAATAAAGACTAAAGGGACATGAACCTAAGTCTGTATTTATCAGACTACTACAAACTTCTTCTTTTTAGTGCTTTGAAAGTTGTCAGTTGCAAACAATGTGAGAATCAATCAATGTCTATCTCCCTGTCCCTATCCTCATCCCTCTTCCTCTCCCTCTCCCTCTCCTCCCCCTGTCCATCTCTATATCTCTATCATTAACCAGTACTGTTCTTGTAGTCTATAAGACTGTAAGTCTTACAGACTTCCATCCTTTTAGAGGACTTTATGGACCAGTCCTCGGTCTTCCTAGTGCTTCAGATGGGAAGAGTAATGTTTGCATAGATCACATAAATTAGACAAAAAGATGTGTATCTGAAATGGTTATCACAATCCCTAAAATTGGTAGGAGTTACAAAATGAATCAAAAGCAATCACTTAACAGATAAGATGACCTACTTATAGAAACTGACATGAATGATTCACACTTGTAGCAACAACGACTAGTATCTGATAATTCGTGTTTATTCAGGAATTGACTAGTCACTTTGCAGCTCCTCCTCTTCTTCAGGTATTGTCACTGATGTGACAATAAAACTGACATAAAAAAGTGAAAGAAATTGGTCAATTTATTTAGACTCTAGGTTGATTAAATTGAAGCTTAGGGATTATCTATGAATTTCATGTAGCTGTAATATTTCCTCTGTTATAAAGGAACATCACTGGTCTCACCTTAAAAATCATCTTAGTGCCAGGGACTTAGCTCAGTGGCACCGTGCCTGCCTTGCAAGCACAAGGTCCTGAGTTTGATCCCCGGTACAGAAAAAAAAAATCATCTTAGAGTAAATATTAGTATATCAAATGAATAATATTTTCCAAGTCCCTAACTCAGGCCCTGGTACAGAAGTATTTAAATATTTGTTAATTAATATATAAATGGGTGAAAATATTTACAAAATGTATGCAAGTCCTATTCAAATAAGTGTTATTATTCCACAAAAATAAAAGTAGCTTATGAGTGATATACCTGTTAATTGGTATTAAGAGGAAAATTCCAATTCAAGCTCTATAAATCATGATCTCAAGTGATATAAAAATATATTCCAATTTAGAAGTTCTTAGAATTCATGTAAACTATTTACCATGACCATTCTTGGGCTACAAAATGTTTTTCTTTTGTTTCTACATCTGCCTGCATCTTTTATTTATAAAATAAAATGATGATTAGTAGATTTTAAAATATTAGCTGAACAAGCTCTGGTAATTGAAAATTATATTGGTTATTTTATTCTATCATATAAGATTTTAATTTCTATCAATAAATAAAAATAGACAAATTGTTGATAACCATTGAAGCTATTCTTTCTACTCTGGTGTATGAAAACTTCCATAAGGTATTTTTAGTTGGTATCAGTCTTGTGAGGCTCACTCTCAGGGGATTCCAGACAATCAAGGCAAATTGATCCCTGGTGGGACAAACACCTAGGCAGTGACTACAAAGCTGATTATGAGTTGTTGTGTTTTTTTAAACTACTTCATCTGTGCATTATACTCTCATGAATTTCTCCTAGCAAAGAAAAAAAGAAAAAAGCCACTTTAAAAAGTTGAGACATGAGAGAACAATCTGGAGAGCGCAAAGGTGACAGTGAATCAGTAGGAAGTGCTGCAAGTCTAAGTGATTAGACAGAGAAGTTTCAGCTAATTTCTATACTTAATAGTGAAAATGCACTGTTCCTAAATTTGCAGCCCCTCTATAGTGCTGCCTCTTTTTTTTCTATCTCTTATCCATTAGATTCCTCAAGCTATAACTGCCAGACTTTCATCTGACTTTCCCTTGGATCTATCCTTATTTATCTGTTGTATGCCTTACATCTGAAATAACTTTTTTGATGTCCTCTTTGGCCATATCACTCCCATAAAACCCCCACATCAAATACAAATTTCTGAATGACACTTGTAAAGCTCTCCACTTTCTAACTCCTTTGCCGCTTTACCTCTATTCCAGCTACTATTTGTGTTTTGGCTGCCCATAAACTCACTCTATTCTGGCTGTGAGTTTTGCCAGGAAACAGCCTCTGTTTTTCCATCAGCCAAACCTTACTCCTCTCTCCCTCTGTTTACTCTGTTGAAATCACAGCTCATGGTCTGCTCCCTCTGAGTTTTTTCAGCTCTCTATTTTCTACTATCTCTTGCTTTATTTTCTAAGGACGTTTTAATGTCTAAGTTAGGCCACTTTTCTATCTTTACATTATAAACTCCTCCACCAAAGAAACCATGGCCAAAAGTTAACACGTACTCTCCACTCTTTATTAAAAGACATCAGCAACTGCTTATTGACCTGGCTCCACCATAAATTAGAAGTTCTCGGCTTCCTTTCCAGTCCAGCACACCTGAGGACTTCTACACACTCCACTAGTCACTGCAGCTCATTTCCACATGATTTGGACCCAAAAATGTGAGGAAACACACCCCCACTCTTACCTGAAAATAGTTCTTATAAAGAATGAACCAAAAAGTGGTTACAGGAACCGAGACAAGATAAGCATTTAACTTCAGTGCCTTATATATTCTATCTATCTATCTATCTATCTATCATCTATCTATCTATCTACCCACCCATGCATCCATCTGTTTTCATCTATCTGTATTTATTTACCCATCCATATCAATCCATATGCATGTATGTATGAATGTATGTGTGTATGTAGCTAAGCTAGCTTTGCTACTAAAAAGCTTTACTGTAAGGTACATAAAAATTATAGCCTCTTGACCTAAGAAGGTTTGGAAATGACTAAATGTTTTCTCAGTTAAGCATTTATTTATTAAAACCCAAGACTAACTGAAGCAGCCAAGAATTACTTTCCCCTGATGACATGACTTCCCTTGAAACTCTGGTGGTTGATTCTTTCCCTCTTCCTTGTTCCTCTTCAATGCAAAAAAGCACAGCCCTGAAATCTTCTCCATCTCATTCCATCACCTACAAATTGCCACTGCTGTTCGGAGCATGGAGTGGTGCACAAAGCATTGTCTTTCTGTAAAAGCCCCCGTGATCAAAAGGCAATTCTACGATTTGCTAAGTTAACAACCTTCATCTAAACCCACTGTTTAATTATAAAATAGGGAAAGCTATCTCCTTACAGCTTTTTCAAGAAGCAAAGAAGATACTTCAGTTTGTTAAATTAGAAAAATTAGTTATCATCACTCATCTATCTCCAGCAAATGCCTTTCTTCTTCAGATAAATTCAGCCCATAACCAAGACCTTTCCTTGAGTTATATTATTGCATTATCTAAAACACCAGTTAGTTCCACATCAAGAAAACCTACACATCCCTTCTCCTTCAATGACTGATAACACTGTCATCAAATTGTGAACTTCCTATTCTTTCATCTATTCTGCACTCTAATTAATAAAAATTATAGTATGAGAAAACAAGTGAGTGCTTAGTATGTTCCAGATATTGCTATAAGGTTTTACAAGCATTATTTCACCATTCTTCACACCATACTACCAACCTTCCCATTGCCCCTTCCAGAGGAAGGAATTTAAGCTTCTCCTTTATTCTCTTTACTCTCCTACCCTTCTAGTCTGTGAGTTCACATCCTCACCATTAGGACCACCAACCTACCCCCTCCTTCACCACATGCCACCTAACCAACCTAAATTCATTAAGTCAGCCAATTCAAATTTGTTATTTCTAGTGCCCAGTATTCACAGCCCTATTATCCTGTCTTTCACAATAACATTTTTGACCTGGAGTTTCTATCCATCCTACTGAGTTGCTGACAACCTCCCAGGAAAATCCTAACAACTCTCATTGGGTTCACTAAAAATTCATTTAATTTTAGTTATACCTTCAGTGCTGTAAAACATTTATTTTACTCCTTTACAAGTGGCCCCCATCCCTTCCCACGTACAATAATTCCAATTCCAATTCTTTCCCTCAAACTCTCAACCCCACTTTTCACTGCCAAATAATAAAACAGAGAGCATTTTATATTATGTACATGGAATGTCTTCAAGTCAAAAATATCTCTCTGTAGTTTTCCATATCTTCTTGATACTCTTATCAAGAGTAGATGTTCTTAGTTCTCTTTAAGGTATTCTTACTTGCATCTTTGATTTTAAATTAATTTACCCAGAACTCTCCCTTACCCCCTGCCCTCACCCAACTCAACTTCTGTCGAGTTGCTTGTTTGCTTTCAATTTTTCTTGGCTACTTAATAATTTTTTACTGTAAAGATACATTTCCTTTTGGAAATAAGAACACAAGTCTTCTCTATTCTAATATATATATATATATATATATATATATATATATATATATCTCCAGCTCTTCTATTTTTATTTTGAGACAGGGACTCACTGAGTTACCCAAGTTGGCCTTTAACTTGTGATCCTCCTGCCTCAGCCTCTGAATGAGTTGGGCTTACAGGCATGCACCAACCACAGCAGGCATTACCAGACCTCTAAGTTCATTCACAGACCACTCAGCAGTGGAGATGTGTTCATCTTCACCCCTCCATTCTAATTAGATTACTGTAATCTGGCTTCTGATCTCACCATTCAACCACAATGCCTGTCACTCCCCATCCAAAATTACGTAGTTCTACATCAGCCTCAGCCTCCTACATTTGTGGAACGCCAAGCTGTCTCTTTTGGTTGTCTTCCTTCATCCTCTCTATTCTCTGTTCCAGATTTGTTTCCATAACTGATTTAACCCACAATCAGTGCTTCAGAAATCACCACTGAACAGAAGAATCCCTTGGGCTTCCAGCCATGGCTCTTCCGCTGGGACTGAAACCCACCATGGATCATACTTTCCTGTGCCCCTGTGTCCCCTGGTCAGCATTCACTCCCCATCCTCCTTCTCTAATGGCCCCACTACAATCTACTGATATGATTTTTTAAAACAGTGTATGTATAAAAGTTTTTTTAAAAATTTACTACAGCAACAGACACACTGTTATTAATCCCCCTCAAAATACTCCCATTCAATTTGAACACACTTATTCAATTGTTCTTGCCACTTTCTGAGGCAATCCTGGAAGTCCTCTTTTGTGTCTTTAAGTGTGCTGGCATGGGTACCTCAATGTCCTGAAGTGATTCAAAACATTGGCTTTCCATGGTCATTTTGACTTTAGAGAAGTTGCATGGTGCCCGGTCCAGTAAATAAGGTGGATGAGGACACCTCAGAATGTTTTCATTTGATAGAAATTGCCATGATGTTTGAGCGATACAGTGTGATAAAAATATATAGTGAATATTTAAATTAAAAACTTGAGTACAGTAAAAGACACAATGCCATTAATTCCCCTCAAAATACTTCCCCTTGCTTTGAGCACACTTATCCTATTGTTCTTGGCAGTGTTTCTTTTACTGTAATAAGTTTTTAAAAATTTAAACATTTGCCATGTTTTTCAACCATCCCTTGTAGTATATGATATCTAGTATGGCCACTTGTATTGTATACTTTGTTTATATCTATCTATCCATTTCACTAGCAGGTCCATTTCACTATCTGTCCATTTCCAGAGCAACGGGTCCATCTCAATGCCTTGTCTACCACTGTAAATCTGAAAAACCACAGTTACTCTAAATGTATTATTGACTTATGGGTCCAAGAAAAAAAAAAGTACATCTCATAAAATGAAGTAGAAAATTTTCCTCACCCTCCTATAGTACTCTTACTATTTTGTTTTCACACAGAAAGCCTTCAGAGTCTGAGAAGCACTTGTTCTCTAATGAGTGAAAATACTCTTAAATGCATTTGGGAATGCTGATTACTTCCAAAGTACAGGGGAAATAAAAGCCCCATTAACAGGCAATTTTTGGATATTGTTGCTCTAAGAGGGGTAGATAAGCAACTAAATTTTAAATTGCTTTTCAGAGTCTTCTTCAACTTAACTTTTAGTTGAAAACTTTTACATGAAAACAAAATCACCCATTTTGTGTATAATTATGTGTACTGTCTCTTCATTCATAAATGGCTAAGCATGTGGCAGTAGCTAGGAAAGATTTTACAGAACTGTGCCTGTTAATCTTCCTTGTCAACCTGACTGAATTAGGAGACTCTTGGAAAGGTGATTGGATTATGGGGGTGCTACACTCCTCAGTGGATTCATCCACCACAGACTGAAACCTCTGAAACTGTGAGCCAAATAAACCATTTCTGCCTTTAATCTGTGTATATCTGCCATTTTGTCCCAGGTGTGGGGAAGCTGCCAAATACAAAATGAACTTCAGCACCTCTATTCCACATTTTAAAAAAGAAAAGAAAAGAAGAAAGCAAAGGAATTCAGAATTGAGAACTTTTCCCTGGTGTTTATGTATATATCTTGATTAACTAAATGGCAACAGATGAAAAGCAATAGGAAGGTGGGGAATTTTTAACAACAAACCAAAAGAATGGTTGCCTTAAGATACTCAAGTATTGATATACTATTCACAGACAAATTATTAAGATCTGAAAGTCAAACAAAAGTAGTCTTCAGGTCTTACTGGAGACCTTAATTTTGCCTCCTGAGTGGAATATGGCCAACACAACAACTGCTTCACTTCTTGGCATCTTGATGTTAAATTATTACTGCCATTCCGCACAGTACAGCTATTTAAGTGAAGCAGAATGAAGTGCAATACTATTTTTTAATGAGACAGCCTGGACTCTCATGTTTAAATGTATACACTTCTTCAATGCCTCTCTAAACACTGATTTTTTTTTTAACCCAAAGAGGTTATTAGGTCTCTTAAATTTTTCAGAGTATCTTTTCTTCTCCAGCTACCTTTCAGTTATTTTATATCATGTAAATACAATATAAAATGCTTACTTTAAAAAAATCCCTAACAATGTTCTTCATCTATGCATTCAATCTCTGTTGACAGGAAGCCTACTGTCCTCTAACAGTTGGGTCCTAAGCATAAAGAGAGGGAGGTCATGGGTACCTGAGGGGGCATGAATAAAATGATGTTGGGAGGAAGGAAAACCAGGAGACATGGAATTATCAATGGTAACAGTGACACAGGATTTTCAACAGCACTGGGACTCAGGAGGAGAGAATGAGAAGATAGAGATCCTAAAAACTAAAAGAGTTAGACTCGGAAACCAGCTAAAGAACAACTGAATGAAGAAATGGGAGAAGTTCAAGATGAAAAATTAAAAATTCTTGTTTTCAAAACTGTGTCTTTCCCACACCTGTCTGGCAAGAGCAAAGTCTTGAGTTTCATCCCTGGTACTGAAAAACCAAAACAAAATTTAAAAACTGTGTCTTAAATTGAGAACAATTATCCAGTTGATCTCTATAAGGGTCTCCATAAGAGACTTATGGTCTCTGTCAATTCTGAGATCTGGGAAGACAGCATTATCTATATTCTGCTGAGGTCTGATTTTGTAACTCAGATTTTTATTCAAATATATATATATGGACTGAACCTAGGGCCTTTAGGGCACTGAGCTAGATCCCTAGCCTTTTTAAATATTTTATTTCTTTTTTTTTTTTTTTTGAGACAAAGTCTCACTAAGTCTCTAAATTTCCAGGCTGGGCTTGAACTTTGAATCTCCTCCCTTAGCCTCCCAGAGGCTGAACTGAAAGTTCCCTTACATATTCTTAGAATAATCCCATCTCATTATTTAATGCAAACAGTGGTGGGTCTCTATTACTTGCAGTCAAAAGTATATTGCTAAACAAATACAAAATTGCGTGAGAAACTGCTTCTTGTAGGTCAGCACTTAGCAATAGCAAGTCATTTTAACAGGGAAATAATTTAATCTCAGACAGCACCACCAGCCTATTTAAAGAGAGTTATTAGATTATTTCTTTTAAAACATTATTTTAAAAATTGAAGTACTTTCACCTACATGGTTGGCAGGCACTATATTCATTTTAGCATCCCAATTAAAATGCCTTGAAAAAATAAAAGCTCATATGCAATCTGAGCTGCTTCAAATTCTTAAAAAGGAATGGCAAGATAGATACTCCTTGCTCCTCCCAAGCATAAAACTTAACTATTCCTCATCAAGTTTAAAATATACCTTTAATAGTTGTATACTTAAATGTTTCTAAAATAAACTATCATTTGATATATATGAGTTAATGTTAATTGTGGCAGATTCCTATAAAAAGTATACAAATGATGTGTTGCTTCAGTCAGTGTTCGGATTCTATATTGGTTTGAAATGTACATGCTTTAAGCCAAAGGAGGTATTTTTCTTGCTATTAGAAGCTAACAGATTTTTGATAATACAGTCTTAAGAACAGTATTTTAGGCAGGAGCACTTCCTATCCAGATTTGTGCTGCCACCTCATTCCGGATGACTTCTAAACAACCTCAGGTCACAGTGGCCTCTCTTCAATTAGTATCTCACTGCTGGACGGAAGGGAGCATGTCAAGAGGAAAAGAATGCAAAAGGACATTATAAACAAAAGTCTTCAAGGCAACTTAGTGGTTTGGTCAAGGAACAAAAAAGAGTCTAGCTTCACTGCTGCCAAAGTAAGGCCAGAAATGGTTCTGATTCCTGCACATTGAGAAGGCTGGAATTTTTATTTATGTTGGTTAATTCTGCCTTAATGTGTTAGACTTTATCTCTATTTCAATCTGATAATCTATGACTGAAAATTATGCATTCCTTGTATAGAGGACGAAAAAATGATCCATAAAGAAAACAGATGGTTTGGTGAAAACTTTTCCATCTAAGGTATTAAGGCTTAGTAATATCCAAGTTATATTAATGCAGTATTTTCCTTCTTTACAATAAAAACAAACATACTTAGAGGAGTTAAAGCCAATAATACCTATCAGAAAGATAATTTAAAACCCATATTAAATACCTAAAAGTGTACTCTTATCTATACAAAATCAACTAATCTTATGAAGCCAGGGGGGAAAAAAAGCATATCTAAATTGAGCTCAATGAATGAATGAATAAAACTGAATCAAAAAATTTTTGCCTGAGAATTAAGAATGACACAACTATTTTAAAATTCAAAAAAGCCTAAATATATAAACATGTATATATTTCTAACTACATGATTATGTGTGCAAAGACAGACATAAACTCCATATGTAATCTCAAGGAATTAAATTTAAAAATATCAAAGAATAAAATGCTTAAAAATAAGACAGTCATAAATATGAATAAGTAATCTTTTAGACTATTCAATCATCAGGTAAAAACACTGACACTGATTAATGATTTCTATGGGGTATTATTTACAAGAAGTCACCTCAGCAGGGTACCTGTGTCCAGTTTCATGATCACATAATACACTCTTCCTACAGAATCATGTTCCAGACAAGTTTGAATGTTAACTTGAATTTTATTTTCTTCGGGAAGTAACTTTTTGTCTAGATTGAATACAGCTGTTTGTACAGACCACTATTCCAAAAACGTTTCTATGAGAACTGGATGAAAACATCATTTTACAAAATGCAAATTCCTTTTCATTATTTTAAATCTGTGCAACTAAAGCTGGAAGAGAATTTCTGTTCTCTGTTAGTTAAATTAGGCTTTTATAAATATTCAAGAGAAAACACACAGGGTGGTTATGAGATGTTTGTAAGACTTTCCATGCACTTTTGTAGACTATGTATTTTAATAACCACATCACCGGTTTGTTTATAACAAATATAGAGCCTCATTCTTTGTTTCAGAAATCAAAGTGATAGTTATACTCCATTTTTTTCTTAAATTTCACTCTCTAATACAATTGGATTTTCTCTCTTTATATTCACAGAAATGTGGCCAGGCAAATAATGTGGGGCGGTCTCAACAGAGGAAATACAGCCAACTAAAAACACCGGATGTAATTGAGACCACAAAAGACACATGCTTAGTTATAAATGTTGAACTAAAAGAAGTATTGGAAAAGAACAAAGTCTAAGTTTTGATTGGATGTTTTAATTGTTTTAGTAAAATTTTACCACTTCATCATTTACTCCCAAACAAAACAAAATCTCTGGGAATTATTTTAATAATCTCAAGTTCCCCTTTCTGGAGAGTTAATGGAAAAAAAAAAAAAAACTATGGATTTTTCCCATCCCTGGCCATATTCCTACTTTTGTGGGTTAGAGAACAGAGAGATATGGGCATCAATTTGCCAGATGGTACAGGATAAGTAAGCTGGTTTAGCTTCCATAAATAGTTGGAAAAGCAGAATTTTCTTAAGAACATCTTTTCTCCCATCCAAGTACCAACCAGGCCCTACCCTGCTTAGCTTCCCAGATCAGATGAGATCAGGTTCATTCAGGGTGGTATGGCTGTAGACAAGAATGTCTTTTCTAATAGCATTACAGAAGAGTCCTCTAAAAAAAAAAAACAGAATAAATGTCTATAAATGGACAGGTATCAGAGTAAGTTAATGAATAGTCTTAACTGTCTTAGGCAGTGTGGTGGGGATAGGAAAGTTAGTTTACAAAGTCTGTAACAGCTGCTCTTCTTTGACCTTTGATGTCATGCTTCCTTTTGTATGGAATGATGATGATAGTTATGATGAATATTGTTTCCTCAACGACTACAAAAAAAATCCAAATTTGAACTTTGAGTAGAAAGCATAAGATCTTGGCACCTCTATTTATTTTATTTTTTTATTATTTTTTAAATTTGGCTATTGGTACTTCCAAACTTCACATTTGACTTGCTACCTATTGGTCTCTATCCAAATATTTTTGCAATTAAATATAGTCAAGTATTCAAAAAGTAATTCTTCAGATAAAAAACTGAAAATTCAGTTTACATTTTTTAACCAGAGATTAGAATATTTTAATTGTCAAAATATAATAATTTAGCCAAGAATGGTGGCACATGCAGATAATTCCAGCACACTGGAGGGTAAATTAGGAGAATCATAAGTTTGAGGCCAACCTGAACTACATGGTGAGACCTTGTCTTAAAAACAAAAACCACACACACACACACACACACACACACACAGCAAATAAATAAAAAGCAGTTAATTTTTATTTAAGATGCTGACTAAAGGGAATAGTTAGCAGTTTTATACTTTTAAAAGAAATCTTTCTTTTGCATGGAATATGATCAATGTTTTTTAGGAAGGTGACCATTTCTCATAAGATATGAAAAAATTATCCGTGAGTCACAGAGAAGAAGGTAAGTACTGTGGTAAGAACCAGGCATTTTTTAAACTGTTCTGTTATACATCAGTCAGCCATCTTACTAATTCAAGCAAGTTCTATGAAAAACAAGTTTTAAAAATTTTTTGCCACTAGAGGGAGTTCAAAATTTCCCTTGTGTCAATATGCATGTAAAGTGAGTTTTACATCTGAAACAACAAAAAGCATGATAGCAGTATATTTCTTTTTCTTATTAATCAGTAAGACTAAATCAAGAATTAGGTTTTTAAGGAAAAAACTAGAATAACCCCTTTAACTAACATAACTACTCTGAATATATGCAGCAGTTGCTATGTACAGCACATAAATATTAAAATTAATTGAAAAATTTAATCTCTTGGAAGCACTGTAGGTTGAATGACTCTAATTGCTTCTTCATTTGGAATGGAATTTTTAATCTTTTAAACTCTCTTTACTAATAATTACGGCAGGATATTTCACAGGTGGTTGCCACAATCCCCCAACTGTGTTTATGCTTTCCAAATGCGACTCCACCCTCCTACATCAAGGCTGGAGCCTCTTCTACCCAGCCTTGAGGATGGAGTGGCCTTGTGATTAGACCAGAGGAATGCTGCCCTGTCGCTGAGTGACTTTCAGATCTGAACCTGAAGACTCTTGCAGCCAAATGCCACGAGAAGTGTGTGTGAGTGTGCTGTCCAGTGAAATCCATAAGGAGAGAAAATGGTGTGCAAAATGAGAAGCCATGTCGAGGAGAAGACAGGCACTTCAACGCACAGACACACAACTATGAGACATGTGAGTGAAGCCATCTTGGCCCAACTGAACTCCCCACTACCTGAAGCTGCATGAGTGACTGGGCCAAAGTCACATGGAGCAGAAGAGCTACCCCACTGTGCAAAGCTCATTGTTTGAAGTTTAAAATGCTTTGTTAGTCAGTAATAGATAATGGAAACAATAGTACTAGGAAATGAATTTGTATGATGCTCCGTATTTTTTAACAGCCCCATTCACATCCACTATTTCCTATACCCTTGTCATATCAGAGGAAACTAGGTCAAGATTAAATATATCCAAGATCTTAGAATGCTTAACAATAACCACAAGATTTACATTTAAAAGAGATATGTCCCTTATAAGTAAATATTATATCTCTAATTATTTTTATGTAGTATAATAATGATAATCAAGTACTGACTAAAATTACTCTTCAGTAACTTTTTTCAATTAAACCTCGCTAACCAAAACAACTATATTCATTTTTGTTGGTTCCATGGATTCAAAAAGTAAAAATAACCTTTCTGGACCTGTGCCTTTTTATTTATGTAGATTTATTCTTTTGTACTGGTGTTTTTAAAATATTAGTCTCAAAGTTCTATGCACAAAGCATTGACATCTTCAAGCAATATCATAAAGTGGATTTTAACATTTGCAATGACCTATAACGATTCTTTCCTTACATGTTTCCACTGGATTGCAAATTTTACAATTTCCCTAATCTGTCTGAGTTTGGGTCAACAAAATAATGATTAGGTTCCTAGAACTGGCCATTTGCAGTTTAATTCCCCTCCTTTCCTCTCCTCCAGGTTTACCTGTGAGATTGTGCATGACTAATATGACATACAGCTCCAGCAAGAGAAAGACATTGGGACTTTTCCTTTGCTAGCTAAGTGTTCTTGGGGCAGAAGTGTATGGCTGAGAGAATTTTCTCAGAATTCATGAATGACCCTGTTTACCTACACAATAGTCTGATAATAAATTTGAGGAAGATGGTTGCTAGAAATAGGTTTTTGGAATAACCTCAGTGGTCCACTTCTGAGACAGAGCAAAATTCAAGCTTTAAAAGGATCTCATTATCTTTTGGCAAAAAGGTTCTAAAGACTTTCTACATCCTCCTTTTCCACAACAGTTTCAATGAGAACAAGGGGTACATATGTAAGTCACTGAAGCTGCAAGCCAGGAATCCACTAGGAGGATGTTAGGATAAATGTAGATTAAGCAAGCCATCTTCTCCTCCATACCTTTCAATAGCTGCTTCTCGATGTTAAAGAATGAAATCCTTGAAACTGCCCACAAATCCCTGCAAGATCTGACTTCTATTTACTTTTTTACCAGCACAATCTTGCACCATTTTCTTCTTTACCCACAGAGGTCCTGCTCCTTACACTTGCAAGGCAA
Source organism: Heterocephalus glaber (assembly GCF_000247695.1). The sequence goes on along the minus strand of NW_004624732.1, from coordinate 5,173,696 downwards.
CCAATCCAGCCATATGCTTCACACATGCTGTTCCTCTGCAGGAATGTTCTTCCTTTACCTCTTTGCCTAGTTAACACCCAGTTACCCTTCAAGTCTCTCTTCAAGTCTCAGTTTCAATCACTTCTGTTAGAAAATCTTCCCTCCCACCCTTTAGCAAAGGCTAGGGCTTCCTATTATATAATATCTTCTTTTATGGCTTCATCAAGCTGCGATTTAAAATATTATTTAATTAAATTGTTATTTAATGTCCATCCTCACTGCTTTGTTAGAAAAGCTCCTTAAGAGAAGAGGTTCTCACCACGCCTGCCTCGCAAGCCCAAGTGCAAGGTCCTAAATTCAATGCCCAGTACCAGAAAAAAAAAAAAGATAAGAGGTTCTACTTATTTTGTTCATTGTTTTATCACTAGTGTCTTGTAGCAAATAGAGCAGGTGTTCAATGACATTTTTTGAGTATGAATCTATTTTGTTTAATGAATTAAAAGTATATATATGGGGAAGTGGGAGGGGAAGGGGAAAGGAAAGAAGGGAAAGGAAAAATTATGAGAAAAGAAAAAATGGAAACAAAGTCTATGTAAATAGGGAAGGGTGGAGGGGGTGAAGGGTGCATAGGTAATGGGGGAAAACAAAGAACCAAGATACATCATGTACAGGTACAAGCATCCAATGATAAATGTAAATGTATCGTATACCCAAAATGTACCAATAAAAGAATTTAGGCAAAAAAAAAAACAAACAGAAAGTAAACTTTGCTTTAATGTCTATAAAAAATATATATACACACACACATATATATACACATAAATTCATGTATGTACTTTTGAAGATACAAAGAAAGAGATACAAAGAGAGAGCTCCCATAAGAAAGAGATGTGTACAAAATGACACCCTGATCAGTGATATGACAGAGATCTAACTGATGTACACTGAGAGAACAGAGTGAAAGAGCGAGTGCAAATGATGACTGCAGAAAGCTTGTGCAAGAGTCTGAAAGTGCCTGTGTGATGGGCAAGATTTACAAATACATCTTCTGGGTTCCTGGAAACAGTAAAATTCATAGGTATTTGTCACCCTTTCCAACATGTTTCTAGTCTTCACTCTCCTCTTTCATCTGGTATCCAAAAAAATGCCTCCTACTCTCTAGGAAAAGATTATATAATTATACTCTAACAGGTGATAGGTAATGCTTTATTCAAAGAAGCAGCATTTTAAGGATGAACTGTGAGACCTACTGTGTAAAGACTGACTTAATGACTCCTTGGCATCTGTGCAGGAACTCAGATTAGGAAATGCAAACCCACCCTGTTCAAGTAAAGTCCTTCCAGATATGAAATGTCTGGGGGGAAGAGACAGAGAATACAGGCTGTGCAGGCAGCCTGGTGACACTGAGTCAGAGGAGTCAGAGCTCTGGGAAAATCTAGGCTTGCCCCCACACTGTAGGAAATCTTTGTATACAGTGGTGTATCACGATACGGTGATTAGGAAACACTGGATACAATCATTTCACTTAATGGTTAGGCATTCTGCACAGATAAATGAAGTAACCTATCCAACTACAAAAAAAAACCAAACAGAATTAGACCTGGGAAATCATCTTAGTGGCCCAATTCTCCAGCAATTCTCATTATGTAGGATCCAAGAAGATGAGCTATAAACTCATCTTTTTTTCTGAGGTCCCTGGCTTTTAGCTAAGGGGCTGATCTCCTGGTTAAGTAGCTACTCTCACTGGTTTTGATGATACTGAAAAATATGCTTAAAACAAGTCTACTTACAGAATTCAAGTTTTCAGCAACAAAACTTCATTTTTACTTTCACAAAATTCCTGAAACTTGGTCCAAGTAGCAAACAGTAAGTGACATTAAGGTATAATTTGGTTTCCTGGCTTTGCATAAATCATGCCAATGTTAAAGTCCAAAAGAGGCTTCCATTCTGGAAGACACATTTGGTAAATCTCATTGCTTTCAAAAATTATTTGATTCTGATCTGAAGAAATGTGGCTTGGCTTTGGATACTGTTCTTTTTCCATACCAGATCTTCACGGTGCTATCTTAAACCCTTTCAGCAACTATTCATCATAAAGTGAATTTTAATTCCCAATTTCTCAACATGAAGCACTATAATTTAAAAGCAGTTTGAAATATCTAGGAGCATGTCTGTGCAACCAGACTGTGCTCCTTAAGTACAGCATTGTGCAATCCTAGTTTACTTTGGTTAAGTGATAAGGACTAGGCTCCTAATCATTTTAATGTTGCATTTTTATGACCCTTTATTTAAAGTCAATATTTTAATTGGCATATATCAAGATCTGAATAGATCTTGGATCAGAAATTTTGTTTAAACTGAGAAAATGGCACCCATGACTTCAAATGATTTTGATATGAGCACAGTAGCCTAATTTATGGTTGTAGTAAAGGAGCTTGTCATAAAGAAATTTTTTAAATCAATGAAACAATACTCAATAGGAAAAATATAGTCACCAGTTTATGAGTTTTAGCTATTACATAATTCTACCCCATTTACAAATAAAAATCTTTAAAACCATCATTTGGACATTATATATGAATTAAAATTTTAAAATCTAACCAACATTAATTCCAACTATTCCAACTATATTAATACCAACTGTTTCATCAGCACAACTAAAAAATCAGGAGTGAATTTAAGTCATGTTTTTCCCCAGTGCTGACCCAAGACATTCAAGCTTGAAAGAAAGAGTCTTTGAGAGAGACAGCAAAAAAGAAAAGCAACAACACACAGATTTGAAAATTGTACTGATGGTGCTATCCTTTAGAATTTTCTGTAATGATGAAAATATTCTACATCTGCACTGCCTGGTGTAGTGGCCACTGGCCACGAGCAGCTTGTAAACATTTGCTATATGGTTAACATGACTGGGAACCGAATTTTAAACTAATTTAAATTTAAATAGTCACAAATAGCTCAAAGATATTGTATTAGGCAGCACAAGCATTAATTAACTGAATCTCTGAAAAATAAAAACCAAACTATTATATATGATCAGTTAAATATGTCAATTACTTTATGGCCAGCAGGAGTCCAGAATTATTTTTATCTCATGATTATCTAGTGATCTTTAAAAATTCTTATTTTCTTTCCAGGTATCAGGGATAGAACTCAGGACCTTGTGCTTGCCAGGCAGATCCAGTGCCATTGAACTACATCCCCAGTCTAAATTCTTACTAAATCAGTTATAAAAGGGAGCTTTGACTACAAATAATAAAACCTCTGCCAAGGAAGGCAAGAAATGGTAAGAATGTTATTTGCCCAAAGGTGGAGCCCAATCTTGAGTCCTTTTGTTGCTCTTCTGCCTATTTCCCAGCTATCCCAGAACTAGACATATAAAGAGGCCTGGTACTTACGCTAAAGCAATTTAGCCTGACCCAGACTTTCTACAGAATCAACAGAACTGAGCAGAACTGAAAAGAAAAGTTTTGTTAATTCTCTCTGAAAATGAAATATTAGAACTCAATCAAACTCTTGAACAATGAACTTAACAGATGTTTACAGTGTTCCACCCCACAAAATCAGAATACACATTCTTTTCAGCTGCACACGGGTTGTTCTCCAAAATAGTCCACATACTCGTTCATAGAGCCTATTTAGGTAACTGCAAAGGAATTGAAGTTATCCCCTGTATATTATCAAAACATACTGTGATGAAATTGGAGATCAATAGCAAAAGAAACCGCAAAAATTTCATACACACATGTGGAAATTGAACAACACACTTCTGAATAACCAATGAAAATGAGTGGGATTATTTTAAAACTATCACTATGCCCTAACTAGATATCCTTCTGGACATACATTCTAAGGAGACTGTGAGACCCTTGGAGGGGAGGTTATCTATCTATCTATCTATCTATCTATCTATCTATCTAAGGGCTGGGGTTTTAGCTCAGTGGCACTGTGTCTGCCTCAAATGCATAAGGTCTTGAGTTTGATCCCTGGTACTGGAAAAAAAAAAGGATATCTATCTATCTATCTATCTATCTATCTATCTATCTATCTATCTACTAATTGGACCCTTTCTTACTTGTTTTGGTATCCCAACACTTTTTTTTATCACCTAGTTATCATACTTTATGTGTAGTACTGATTATCTTTATTCATTTAAACTTCACCTACACTGAGGTAGGTGGAGAAAAAAATTATTCTCTCATTACATAGATTAAAAGAAAGGTTTTAAGCTAAGAAACTTGACAAAGGTGACTGGAACACTGATCTGATTCTTATTCCATGTTTTTCTTCAGAGAATTTAATATACAACAGTCATACAACGTATTTTATTTTACAATTTTTGGATGCAATAAGAACAGCAGATTTTTATATTTGCCAAGCCTTAGAATTAGTCTTTGATTTGGAGGTGGGGATTTTTACATTAGAATCCAGCCTTACTTTTTCTGCCAAGGAAAAGTTATTTATTTATAAGATTAAGTGTGGCTATGAGAAAATGAACCTATACTACTCCCCCAGGAACCAGGAAGAAAAGCAAGAAGAATTATTTACATGGCCAGTTGAAAAAGAATAATGCAAAATCTAGAATTATTTCCAAGTCTATAATGTCAATTTTCTTTGTTCAAATTTGCTAAAAATTATGAATGCATTCATTATAGTATCCCAAAGATTTAGTTACAATACATAAATCAATGTTCCATCAGACAAGTCACTACTTAACAAGCATGGATAATTTTGAATAGGTCACGAAGAGGAATTTGATCAACATTACAGATTCATAAAGTTGCCTCTATGAGTCAATCCACCAAGGATGATTTCATAATTTTTTTTCTTTTTTCTGCAACTGGGGATTGAAGACAGTAGCTCGTGCATGCTAGGCAAACGCTCTACCATGGAACTTTGTTCCCAGCACTTTTTACTTTTTATCTTGAGAAAAGGCTGGTATTTGCCCAAGCTGGCCTTGAACTTGGGTCTTCCTGCATCTGCCTCCTGAGTAGCTGAAATTATAGTCATGCACTACTCTGCTGGCTCTCGGTACTCTTTTCACAGTAGCAGTCCTGCTGACTGCAACAAGTTAAAGTTGGTAGTTTTTTAAAAATGGTCGCTTCCAACTTCAGTAATGAGTAAATAACTGTAAAAGATAGTCTCTTGGGCCAAGGATTTAGCTCAGTGGTTTTGCTGCCTGCTGCGCAAGCGCAAGGACCAGAGTTCGATCCCTGGTACCAAAAAAAAAGAGTCTCCAAACAGCTACCATCAATTCCTTCCCTTCCATCACTCATGTGCCCCTGAATCAATGAAAAGGTGGAATCGAACTGGTCTCAGCTTGAAATTGGTCTGGCACAGTGATTGCTCTGACCAATAAAATGCAGAGTTAGGGATGTGTGCCCAGCAGCTTTCACCTTTCCTCTTGGAAGCTAGTCACCATGTAAGAAGTCAAACTATCTTGAGACCACAATCTTATCTGGTGAGAGAGGCAAAACTACCCATGTGGAGAAAGAAAGGCTATTAACAAAGCAAGGGCTAACAGCTAGAAAAACCTAAACCTTCAAAACTTTCTAGTCCATTCAACCTGCCAGCTGAATGCAGCTGAGTGAGCCAGCTGAGTGCAGCCCACTGACCCCGTGCAGCTGACATGTGGAACAGCCAGAGTGTCCAAATTCCTGAGCCATAGACTCATGAGAAATCATGAATTATTACTGTTTTAAGCCACAAAGTTTTGGGTTGATTTACTATGTTAGCAACATTTCCATACTTGATTGCTCGACTTGCTACGTGTAGGTTTCTAAATTAAAGAAGTAGCTTGGAAATTTCAGTTATCTATTTTCACTCAAGTTTAAATATATCTAAACACAAATATTTCTGAGAGCATTGCTGACATGATTGCAAACAGAAAGCTCATCTTGGAAGTTTTCTGCTACCTTGGTCTCATTCTTATTGCTACCACCTAAAAGTAAAGTGAAGTAAAGTAAAATAAAATAATCACTAAAAGAATAATCACTTCCTAGAAAAGAACAGCATACATTTTTAGAATGATCAGGACAAATGTGTTGGCAAAAGACTCCTCAGCTAAAGCCTTTATACTGGAAGAACCATGATGGAGAAAAATAAACAGACAAACTGAAATCAAGCAGTCAAGCTATCTCTGGAATACATTTTAAAATCTCACCATTCCCCAACTTGACGTGTTGCCTTTTCTGCTTACCATACTCTGAATATGTACTATATTTAATTCACCAATGAGAGAACTTTAAATTATTATAAAACATAAATAGATAAATGGTAAGTAAGTTTGCACATTAATCATGTTTGCTGTACAGGAGATTATTTTGTTTCCCCTACAATGAAATTATTCAGAGAAAATATCTTTAATAGACAAAATAAGTATGAATGGTTATTTTTAGAAAGGGGGAGAATGAAATAGCTAGAGAAATTTAAGATGATAAAAGAGAATATTTTTTAAAGTAAATTTTGCTTGTGAGCTCCAAATCTATTCAGATTAAATTCTCTGAGTGATGTGAAAAATATATATATATAATATATATATATATATAGAGAGAGAGAGAGAGAGACAAGTAGTAGACTAAAGACCAGCATCCCAGAACTTTGTGATTGCCCTTAGACACATCTAGCTTCTCTCCACCACTGTTAGCTTCATGTTTTTACCTAGTTTGCGGCTCCCATTTGAGCCCTTCTGAAGATGCGCTGAAAAAAAGGAGAAGTAGAGAGCATAGACTGTTCTCATTTCTCTTGCAGTCTCTCCCAGTTTAGCACAATTAGCAGGAATGGTATATAATCCATAAGAAAGTGATATATAATCCATAAAGCAAAGTAGACCTAATGCCTTATGCAATTATTAAAAATTGCCAGTTCTGGGCTGGGGATTTAGCTCAGTGGCACCATGCCTGCCTCATAAGCACAAGGTCCTTAGTTCTATACCTGGTACCAAAAAAAAAGTTGCCAATTCTGTCAAAAATGCCACCTCCAATCAAGTATTCACTACACAGAATCTTCATCTTTCCATCAGTAAGTGCAAGTGTAACAGATGTTGAAATATGATCGATTTTGTGGCTGACAAATGAATCTTGAAGTGTCTACAATAATATTGTTTTAGTCACTTTCTTCCTCTCTGAGACCCAATACCAGATATCCACAACTTAAATGAAAGGTTTATCTTGGTTCACAGTTTCAGCAGTTTCAGTTCATGGTTGGCAAGCTCAAATGCAGTAATGCATGGTGGAAGGGCCTGCCATGGAGAACCACTCCCATCATGGGGGGATGACTCAGAAAGAAAGGAGGAGCTGAGCAGGACATATGCCCTCCCAGGTCATGCCCTCAGTGACCCACCCCTAAATAGGCCCCACCTCCTAAGACCAAGTCAGCTATAGATAGCTCCCCTTTGGTCCAATTACCTTCACAAAGCACTGCCTCTGAACATATGAAAGTTTGGGGGGGTCATTCTTGGCCTAAACCATAACAAATATGAACACAGGTAACACATGAGTACAATGGTTACTTCTTGACCAACTTTTGAAGGATTTGATGGAAACAGACTCAAAACTTTTGCCTCTTCAGAATGTAAACACAAGAATTGTTCAAATTGTGAGGGCTACAGGTAAAGAAGAATAGTCCATCTCACAGGTAATACAAATTGTTGTCAATCCAATAAAATCAGAGGCACTGAGTTTTAAAGGACCCAAGTAGTACATCACAGTTTTCCTAAAATGAAGTTCTAATTATAGCCATATTAGCTACTTCCCCTTTTAAGGGATTAGGAACATACAAGCAAAATTCTCTAAAACAGTTTTTAAGCATCTGATTTCAAAACTGCAGAATTACCCTGTTCATATCACTTTTGGTCCTGTGATCAGGTACATTACCTGAGGTATTTTGTTTTGACAGAATATAAGAAATGTGTTAGAGTCCTGCTGTTCCTACCATCACTGGACCTATCATCACAGGAAGAATTCACTTTGATACTGATACCCTCTCTGACTTCTCATCAAGACCTTTTTGCTTTTTCAGCAGCACTGAAAGCATTAGAAGTCAAGAACACTTTCTGAGATCATTAGAAGAGACTCCATAGGGGAATCGAGCTATATAAAGCTCATTGTTTATGCAGATAAAAGCCAATCTTTGGAGGATCAATGCTTTCCGGTAACTGTGAACAGAAAGGCTTTCTCCTTCTCTGTCACGAAAACTCACCATATGGGCTCCACCTCCTGTCTGAGGCAAGATCCAGCATTCCTAGCCTCAAGAAAACAGTCTAAGAAACAATTCTGACATCTAAAACTAATCCAGTGTCCCTGACTTCAGAATGCTTCCAATTCAATTCCACCTCCTACATATATATACTGATTGTTTTTCAGTCAGTCACTCTCAATGAGAAGAACACCCAAAGCATCCCAGGAAAGATTACCAAGTAACATGCTGTCCTCTGGGTGAAGCACGAGAGTCGCCATCTTTACCTGCTAACAACCCCTGCTCCCAGCTCCAACCCCCAATCTCCTTACCAAAACCTATTCACTTTAAAAAGGTTGTTCCAGACATGCACCTAGGTCTGTTGTCAGGGACAGTAGCTTCCATTTTTTTTGTGGACTGTTGATTCTATGTCTCCCTTTCTAAGACTTTTTGAGGAATTCTCATAGCACAGACATATTTGTGTGTATTACAGGCAATCATCTCCTTCCAAGAAACTTCCGTATAACATCTTCTCACATCCTCTAGGTTCCTATCTTGGATTATTCTTCAGTTGACAATTGTTTTAGTAGGGGAAAGTAGATTCTTTTAAGTTTTTTCTTCAAGATTTCAGCATGATTTTTTATATCAGTGTTATTGCTTAATCAGTAGTTTGTTCTTCTTTATTGTTCAGTACTATTCCAATATGACAGAAGTTGTTTATCAATTCTCTTGTTAATGGACATTTGGATTATTTCCAGTTTTAAGCTTTAAGAATAACACTATGATGAAAAATTTTAAATAAGCCTCTTCTGTGAACATATGTTTTTATTTCTTGATGGTAAACCTCTAAAAATGGAGTTGAGGGTCATACTTGATAAATATAGTATATTTAACTTTATTAAAAAGACTACTGAACAGCTTGCCAGTGGTTAGAAGAATTTACATTCCCACAACGATTGAGAATTCCAGGTGGTCCACATTCTTCCTAAAATTTGGTACTGACAGTCTTTTTTATTTTAGTTATTCTAGTGAATGTGAAATGACATCATACCATTGTTATAATTTGTATTTCCCTGATGTACAATGATGCCAGATATTTCATTTTTTAGGTTGTTGTCCATTTACATGTGTTTGGGAAGTCTTTAACTTGATTATTTGTCTTTTATAGTAGATTTGTAGAAATTTCTTATGTAACTGGAATCTGGTGACTATTTTCTTTTCTTTTCATCTTTTGGCACTGGGGATCAAACTTGGGACCTTGCACTTGGGAGGCAGGTGGCAGAACCACTGAACTAAAATCCCTGGCCCCAGGTGACTGTTTTCTTAGTTGGTATGTTTGTCCATTTTCTTAAGTGTGGTATATTTTGACAAGCAAAAATTTTTTATTTTGATGATGCTCAATTCATCAATTTTTTGTAGTTTGTGATTTTTTGTTATCACGTGCAAGAAATCTTTTCTTATCCTGAGGTCATAAAGACATTTTCCTATGTCTTCCAGAAGATTTATAGTTCTGACTTTATTTTGGGTATATAATCTAATCCAAATTAACTCTTTAGTATAGAGATAGTCTAAAGGATCATTATTCTCCCCAGAATAACTATTTCTTAATAGTGAATTTGTTCTTAGTTTGGGAAACAGTGGTCTCTCAGTATATTTCAACACTTAGTTTATATATAACTTATAAGTGCGCACATCATGCTGATTTTATCTACTGTATTCAATATTCTCATAGAACTACCTATCCTAATACTGAGAAGTATTACAAGGATAGATCATTTAAACTGCACATCCTACAGCAGCTAGAGACTTTGAGTTACATAAATACTTCACTTTGATTTTTTTAAAAGCAGAAGCTCAGATACAAAAAAAACATTTTAGGTTTCTAATTTTAGTGAAAGTTTTATAATTTAACTCACAAGTGCAACTATGTAGAGTGCAATGTTTATAAGTGTAAAATATCCATTAGTGGTCCCTGTGCTTAAAGTAGGACAGGGAGGCAAGCAGTGGGCCCACCTCAGGTAGCATGAACTCTGAAGGCAAGACAGAGGAGACACTAAGAGAACTTGCAGGGAATTCTTTTTTGCTTTACCTCCTTAAAAAAATTTAAACATTCTCTGCAAAACAGAAACGACCTTGATTTGTATTGCAAAAGACATAGCTACTCCTTAGAAGGATCCTGGAAAAACTGGAGACTGGCTGATAGTGTGTGATGTAAATCATGAAAAATAATTTATTATTTGAGAATCAGTTACATGAGCTTTCTCCACCCTTTCAATCAATTTCAAATTCTGTTTAACATCCAACTTAGTTAGGTGTGGTAGGCTACACCTGTAGTATTAGCACTCTGGGAGACTGAGCCAGGAGAACTGCAAGATTGGGCCCAGCCTGGGCAACTTAGTGACTTAGTAAGATCCTGTTACAAAATAAAAAATGAAAGGAAAAAAAAAAAGAGCCAGGGATATAGCTTAGTCTGAAGGCCCTAGGTTCAATCTCCAAACAAAAAAAAAGAAAAGAAAAGAAAAGAAAAATGCAATACAGGATATAGAACATTAGTCAATGAATTATCACTGTCCACCTATAGAATTCCTGGCAAGTTGCCAGCGTTTCCTACTTAGCTTTCCAAGAGACACTAACTAACAGCAGGTGTCTTTAACCCCAAACTTTCTACAGGAGAAGTCCAAAAATTACTTAATTTCTTATTATGAGTAAGAACTTAATTACCACAGTAATAAGTTCTACTACCATGTGTCTATATTTGCCTGTACAAGCAGAAAACTCATTGTGTATACCATGTGTGTGCATGCGCACATGTGTGTAAAAGGTGGGAAAATGAAAAAATAGAGAAATTATTTTTCTACAATGAGAAAACTTACTATATCCTCACTATTTCTAAAGAATGTACACAGTGTCATCCTGAAATCTTTAGGTGATGGACAAAGGAGGTCCTGAGTGTGTCTGGTGAGGAGACATCACTGTGGGAGCTGGATAATCAGATAATCACTGATGGCATCTACTTCTTTATAAAAATTATATAAAGTAAAACATACTATATCCCCTTATACCAAAACATCTATTAAGATTCAGGGGGAAGACAGACAATATGAAAGTAGAAGGGAGACTACACAATTAAAGGGAAGAAATGGTGGAAGAAGGGAGGAAAGGACAAGTGAAAACAAAAATGGGAGAGATAATCAAAATACAGTAATAGTTTGGTTCATGAATGCTTCTGTTTGCAAACAATTTGGTTCACAAACAAAAGTGTTCAGAAAAATGTTGCTTCTGTTCACAAACTCCACATCAGGTGATAAACATACCACGGCCATCTTCCCTGAAATCATAAAAGAAATTAAGTTCATAAATGGAGGTACCACTGTATACTATATACATGTTCAAATATGCCAAAATGAAACTCATTATTCAGTATGACCAATATATACTATACTAATAAAACTTAAAAACAGGTTCAGTGAAATTTTTCAAGACATACTGTGAATCCTTAATGTCAATAATCATTTGATATGTAAACATGAAATACTTGGGAGACCACAGATATCACAAAGGTCTCACCTAAAGGTAAAACTATTATGTGAAATATTTAATAACAATGTCTAACATTTACTACACACTTAATATATGCCATTCACTGTTCTGAGTACATTTCATGTGTTAACTCATTTATTTAACTTGAAAAACTATGAAAAAACTACTACCTTTACACTAAGCTTACACAAAACTGAGAAACAGAGAGAAGGTGTTAACCTTAAGCCTGATAGTTCAACTGGATTGGATTAGAAATGCTTAGCAATGTGGTAAAGTACACTTTGAGTGTGTCTGGGAGGGTCATGGAGGTGTGATCTTGGGTACTATCTATGGTCCCTAAGCCTTTTTCTCTCTAGCACTGTTACCCTGCTGTTACCCTTCTTGGCTGCCATGAAGTAAGCATTTTTGCTCTGCCATGCCTTTCCACTATGACATCCTTGCCTTGGAGCCAGTTGACCATGGGCAGAATCTCCTGAAACCATGAGCCATATTAAACCTCTCTTCCCTTAATTTATAGGACTAGGGTAATTACTATGACTACACCTGATCGTATGGTTCAGAAGCCTTTGGAATTGGTTTGTGAGAGAAGTTTGAAAAAGTTTGGAGATATGGGCTAGAGAAGCCTTAGAATGTTCTAAGCAGAGATTGGTGAGAGATTCTGGTGGGAGCTCAGAAGACCAGAATCCTGAGAAGAATGTAGACAAGCCAGGCTTATGAGGTTTCAGATGGGAATGAAGACTCTATTGGAAACTGGACTAGGGGTCATCATGTTAAATTTTGGCAAAGAACTTGTCTACATTTTGCTCATGTCCTGAGATTTTATAGGTGACTGAGATTAAGGGATATGGATTAATTAATGTAGTGGAGAAAATTTCAAGGCAGCCCAGTATTTAGGTTGTGGCATGGAAACTGATGGTTGCTTTGGGCCAGATTTATAGTGAGAATCAGGGGCAAAAAGCAGAGCATAAAAATTCAAAAAACTTAAATTTTGGCCCCAAAAGTTGAGGCCAAAGGATGTAAGGTTGTTGAAGAGATTAGTGTCTTTAAAAAGAAACACAGTCCTAAACTGGACACAGTGTGCATGTAATCCCTGCACTTGGGAGGCTGGGGAAAAAAAGATCACCAGATCACCAAGAGTTCAAGACCAGCCTGGGCCACATAGTGAGTTCAAAACCAGCCGAAACTACATAGCAAAACTCTGTCTCAAACAAACGAGCAAACAAAAGAAATGTAGCCCTTTACACAGAAACAAGAAAAAAGATGACCTGAGGGCATCTCAGAAATCAACAACACCTCACCTACTGCAGAGTCAAGGGTGCAAAAATGTAAACCACTCATTTGAGAGGGAGTTTCTGGGACCTCTCCTCAAGAAGGGCCTCCTAAAAAATTGTTCCCCTGGAATTCATTTCACAATGCTCAGCCATCCAGGCACTCAGATGCTGCTGCCACCATGGTCCAATGGGGCCTGGCTACTGTTTCCACTAACAGCGGAGCTTGGTGTTGTCCACATGATTCTGGTTTTACCAGCATGAAGAATGCAAGAGTTATGGGGTTAGGGAGGTTTCCACCTGGATTTCAAAGGAAGGCCTCGGAGCCCCTAAGAAGTGGGGGTGTGAATCTGTGGTAATGAAACCAAAGATAAGGTGGAGACCCCAGAAAGTCAGAAATGCCAGGAACATGAAATATCTGCAGGTAGGTTTCAACCAGCAAGGCAATGGGAGTGGAGTCACCCAAGCTTTGGAAGTTCTATCTTGCCACCATGTGCCCCAAATGCCAGATATAGAACTACAGATTTAATGTTTACCCTGCTGGGTTGTTTCAGTCTTGCTTTTGTCCTATTTGTTGTTATCCCCCATACCTCCCTTTTAAAATAGGAATGTTTACCCTATGCTGTTGTACCTTGAGATTACATAACCTGTTTTATTTTTATAGAGGTTCATAGCTAAGAGCCTGCCCTGAGTCTCAGAAGAGACTTTAACTTGGACTTTTGAAAAACTGCTGGAACTGATGAGACATCAGGAAAGGGATTATTTCATTTTCAACTGTAACATGTTAGGTGAAATTATTAACTCATTATTGTGTTTATTTGGAATTAAGTATGGTTTAAGGAGATGTGTTCAGATGTCATGCTGACAAGAGTTAGATTATACTAATTAATCCTTATATGTCTACTTGATTGTGTCAAAAAACACCTAGGAGATTAGTAAAGCACACTTTTGGGTATGTCTGGGTAGGTCATAGAGGCATGACCTTGGGTACTACATGTGATTCTTGGGTCCTTTCCTCTCTGGCACTGTTACCATGGTCTACTTCCTGGATGCCATAAACTAGCATCTTTATTCTGTCACACTCTTCTGCCAAGATGTTTTTGCATTGGAGCCAGCCAACTGTGGACTGAATCCCCAGAAATGTGAGCTAGATTAAATGTCTCTTCCTTTAAATTGTGGGTGTTTGGTATTGTGTCTCAGTAATGAGAAAGCTGACTAATACTGTAAGTAATTTGTTCCAGGTTACAATCAAACTCAAGTAGTGTGATTCTACAGTCCATTTTCTTCATGCTATGGCTGAACTGTGTCATCCCAAAATTCATATTTTGAAGCCCTCAACCCCACTATGATTGTATTTGGAGATAGGTGGTACCTAAGGTTACCACTATGGAAATTATTCTTTTTGATAACTTGCAAAATTAGAAGTAACATAAAATCAAATTTTTGTTTCACCCATTTCTTCTCATACTAGTAAACTTTAGGATCTTCTTTCACAAGATACTAAAAGCAACTGAGGAACTGAAATCTTATTGAATTTTATCATTATAAATATTCAAAGATATTTTAAATATATGCATCAATACATGCAGCTTAAGACATGTTTACTGCATTGATCTTTGCAAAAGAAACATAAAAGCGTCTGATTAACATAAATGTGAAAGTTTCTAGTTAGATTTTTAGCATAACTAGATTTTCCGGCAGTGACTCTGAGACTAAACTGGAATAAGAATGAAGACGTTAAATGGTGGCTGTTATAGTGTTTCCCATTTATTAAAAATAATCACAAAGCATTACTAGTAATGCTGAATCTCCAGCATTTTGATCTTGTGGAATGAATTATCAGTGTCTAAATGGTCCTTGTCAACTCTAACATCTATAAACATTTAAGTGGTATTGAGCAGATTCCATAATCTGATCTGCTTTTAACTGCGGAAATCAATGCAGTTATTAAGAAGCTATTTGAATAATTCATGTTGTAAGAGAAGGCCTTCAGAGTAGCCATAATGTGTTTTCATCTTAATGGTATTTTAAATAAAAATGTGTCTTGCTACAATGTACATTTAGTAAGCAAGACCAATCCTCATCCATCAGTTCAGAGGTGGTGATGAAATTCTGACAGTTTCAGAGGAACAGCTGAGCTATTTGGCTTTGATAAATAAGGGAATCAAGGGAAAGTTTCTTTCTCAGTATCTCAGAGGAAGATAGTATCTGCCTTTTCATGCTCCCACTGCTTTCTTGTTGGGATTTGAGATTCTCTCAGTGATACCTTTCAGTAATATCATTGCAAGGCCATCCAGCCATATTAACCAGATTAAATATATATTCAGCAGCCCCCCAAAAGTATATATTAAGTGCAAAAATGGTTAACTCTGGGTAAAGATATTTGGGAAAACATAATTTTCTTTCTTTGGATGTTTTTCGACCTTATATGATACATTTCCCTCACTGAAATTAGAAGTAACAGCAGCTTTCAAAGAGTTTTCAGTTTCAGACAAGTACCAAAGGCCCCAAAAGTTATCTAGTTTCTGCATCATCCAAAACTTGAAGCACCTCCATGACAAGCCCTCCAAGTTGTGAAACCATTCTATGTGAACTCGTCCTGTTCACATGACTCATTGCCACCTTCTCCAGGACAAAACATCTGCTCTTCAGGCAATTATGACAGAAAGTTCCTTATTCTGAGCCCAAATTTATTTACCCTTCTACCTATTTGTCTTAACTTGTATTTTGAGGTCACTCCATCAAGAAGAACCTCTCTTCTACCTGCTTTCTTCTGAGCTCTACCACTAAGCTATATCTCCTACTTCTTTTCTTTATTGCTTTAAGACCATCATTGTACTCTCCAAGCTCTCAGGTCTGCATGGTTCTTCTATAGCCTGGGCCATAAAACTTTCCATATTTTCTCCTTGACTTTCCCTGCACTCCCACCCATAAATACTGCTGCACTCTGCCTGGCCACACCAAACTTGTTGTTGTAGGAGAACAAAAGCTTTCTTCCTCTCCTACGATCCTCTCTACCTAGAATACCTTTCCTCCTTTTCTTAAGGTAACTAAGGCTTAGCCTGGGCAGGAAGCCTGAGAATGCACAGAAGACTTTATCAGCAGAGAATAACCACCATAGAAAACAATCTTCAAACCTTAGCAATACCATGAAAGTTCAATTCTCTTATAATGGAAGGCAGTATTAATAGGTGAGTGCGTGAATCCACATAATCCTTGAAGGAGTCTGCCTGCTTCTTTCTGAGAATGTTGTTGTCTTTGACATCTGGCCTCCAAGGTCATCCCCGAAAGGAAAGATCATGAAAGACTGTGCAGAGCATTTTGTGTTCAGGCCAGGATGTGGTGTACATTACTTCTGTCCACAACTCAGTGTGAGGGCTCCAAAATTACAGCAAAGGAAGCTGGGAAATGTAGCTGCAGGAGAAATGCAACAGGGTTGCTGACTCCCCAGTGGTTCTTGCTTTAGATAACTGTTTTGTTTCCCCAAGAAAGGCTGTGCTTACTGGTATCATTAAGGCACGTATATACAGAATATAAGAATAGAGTATAAGATTATAAAAGGGTAATTACACATGGATAAAACTACTTGCTAGACTAGATGGTGAAATTTCATAATATTTGTGTCCCAGTTTAAACATAAGCTTCTAGAGGGCAAAGTAATTTTCACTCTTACATTGCTAGCATGTAGCACAGGACATTCCTGCCACAACTGCCCATTTATACTTGAGAATGAATGAGTGTCCATCTGCTCTGTCTGTTATTCCTAACTAGATTGCTAAAACAGAACTTAAAGATCCCAAAATCAGGATGTACTCTAGTATGGCTCCTCTGGCCACTGCAAATCGAGATGCTATAGCATTTCTTACCATGGATTGGATAAGCATGGTGAAGGTGAAGCCATCTTCTTTTTACACTATGAGCTGGTTCCTATTTATCACTGAATCCTTAGAACTTTCAGCAAGTGTCTCATGAACACATACAAAACACACAAAATATTTTTATAATAGGTTAATCATACCAAAGCTGTATTAAATTTATTTTCAGGACAAAAGCAACAAAACTTGATAAAAAGATCAGAGTTCATTTTACTATAGCTTACAATAATTGTCATTATATCCGTATGTAATATTATCTATGCTTATACACTATTCTTTCCGTAGTACCAGCTCTAATAAACCTTAAGCTAAGTAATTTTTTAAAGAAAGCTATTTTTAAATAAAATGAACTGGTAGAAATTATTTAACCACCTGAATTTGACAACCATTATCCCAGCTTTTAACACTGGTTGTCTCTTCTGCAGATACAGAATGAATGCCTTCTTCTTTTGGATTAAATCAGTATGAACTGAGATATCAGTAGGAAACTGAAAAAGCAGGAAAGTCTGTCTTCCTTTTCCAGTCTACAAATAAGCAGGAAGGCAAAGATAAAGACTGAAGTAGCTCACAAGCCAATATTTTGAAACTTGTGTTGACCTGCCTTAAGCACTTTAATGCTATGACTGGCTTTCATTAACAAAAAAACCATGAAGTGTCTTGAACTAGAAAAAAAATTCACAATATGCTTCTTTTCTTGAAGCTATACTAACTGCTAGAGAAATAGGATCCTTAAACTCTATCTGTTTGCATTAAACTATTTTAAATGTTTGCTTACTCAGTGTTGGTAGTTGTGTTCCAAACATCCATGATTAGCCAGGTAAAACAAACATTCACTCTCCAGTGCCTTCACAGTTTTTATCTCCTTTCATAATTCAAATAAAGAAGCAAAGGATGGAAAACAAATCCTAACAAGAATTTGCTCTACTATGTACAAGTGTAACTTACATTGGAATTTACACTAATAATGTATCAATTGGTGGTAAGCTCAATTTTTTTATTAGTAATTTTTAAATCTACTCCAAACCAATACATCAAATTAAATATAAAACTGAAACTTTAAACCATCAATACATCTTGTAAAATTATCTATGGTTTCCATTTAATTTGTTTTCAAGTAATAGAAGTGTTTTGCAAACTGCATGGATTGAACATTAATAAAAGCATGTAAACAAGGCATGCTGGCACATATCTATAATCTCAGGACTCTGGGAGGCTGAATCAGGAGGATCACAAGTTTGAGCTTCCCCTGGGCAACTTAGAGACTCAAAACAAAAAATAAAAAACAAAAAGTAAAATATGGGGCTAGAGGAACTGGGGATTTAGCTCAGTGGTTCCACTGCCTGCCTCACAAGCACAAGGTCTGGAGTTCAATCCCTGGCACCAAAAAAAAAAAAAAAATGGGGCTAGAGATGCAGCTGAAGGCAAAAGCCCTGCATTTAATCTCCAGTACCACAAATAAATAAACAAACAAATAAATAAGAAACAAATAAATAAAATAAAAATAAAAGCATGTTTGTATAACTTTAAGGAGACTGCTCAGAGAATTTGACTGTTAACCACAGCTGCCTGGAGCCTTGTCCTCTGGACCTCTACAAGGATGTGATCTACTCTGGGGCCCAGAATATCAAATCAGTTATGAGAAGGCTGCATGGATTTATGGGAAGTGAGCAGGGAGGGAAAAGGAAGAGAAGGAGTTTGATTTGGAGGTCTATGTGCCCCAGGAAATCCTAAAGTTTTTATCTCTAGGCCCCAGGGCTGCTGCTGCTGATCCAACAAGTATTCCCTCATAGTGTGGGTGCTTTTTGCCAAGACAATTCACAACAGGCTCTGACAGACCTACTATAAGAATGGCAATTAGGAGTATCAAGTGGCTGGTTAATTGGTATCCTGCTATGTGCCAGATAATCACAAAGCTAAACACTGCAGAATAGGACAGGGAAAAGAGACACAAAATTTGCCCTCATAAGGTGTACAATCTAACAGAGAAGTTCACATTTATAAATAAGCATTAATATGATAGCTCCCAGGAGAAATTAGGAGCTATGAAATCACAGTAAAGGATTTCCTAACTTGGTGGTGGTAGTGGTGAAGGGGTGTCAGTCAGGGATTTCTTTTTCTTTTTTTTTTTTTTGGTACCAGGGATCAAACTCAGGTTCTTTCACTTGTGGAGCAGGCAGTGGAACCACTGAGCTAAATCCCTGGCCCCAGTCAGGGATTTCTTACTGAGAGTGGTAAGTTTTATATTTGCTCAAGTCACTTAACCTTATAATGGCTTATTATCTTCATTTGTAGAATGGAGTAATAATAGGGATTCAATTAGATGAAAGCACTAAATACTGTGATAATCACTGGGTAAAGGATCAGTATGTTTCTGCAATTTTTCTTCTTATTATGCTCTTATTTTTCCAATTATTATTGGGCTAGATGAGGAATAAAAGTTAGCCAGGCTGCAGGTCCCAGCCAGGGCCCACCCAGACACCAGCATCTTGGGTGCACAAGCCCCAGCCAAAGGCCTGCCAGGAAAACAGTGGCACAGGTCCACAAGCCACAGCCAAAGGCCTGCCCAGATACCATCAGTAAGTGCATGCCACCACAGCCAGAAGCCCACTCAGACACCAGGGACTCGGGTGCACATCCCCCAGCCAAAGGCCCTTCCAGACAACAGCTACACCAGGGGTAAAGCCCCAGCCAGAGGCACTCCCAGATACCATCATAAATGTGCATGGGCACCACCCAGAACTCAGCCTAGACAAGCAGCACAGGGATCCAGAAGGCCACCACTCTGAACCCAGGCATTGGCACAGTGGTGAGCAGCTGAGAGAAGGCCTCTCAGGCTTCCTGAGAATTGAAGCCCAATGGGAAAGCAATCACCTTAACAAAGGTGCAACAGGCTGCATCTGTTGAAATGAAAAGATACATAAACAAGACTAAAAAACAGAATTCCAGATCACCTAAGGCAATCCCAAGGGGAAAGTAGATGGAATGATCTGATACTAGACTACCTGGACTCCCTGAACTGGCAATGAAAGAGGACCTGGAAAAAATAAAATCAGAAATTATTTATCAGATAAGAACAGAGATTATGTCCATAGTGAAAGACATGATTAATAATTCTAGAGCAGACACAGATTAAAAAAAAAATAGAGGAGCTGAGGAACATGATAGAATCCTATCATAGGAAAAAAGTGGAATCCATAAAACAAATGCAAACAGATATACAGGAGATTAAAAATTTCACTGAAAGTTTACACAGCAGAATGAGCCAACTTGAGGACAGAATATCAGATATAGAAGACAGGATTGCAATTTGTGACCAGGGAAAGAAAAATTTCTTGAAAATATTAAGGACCACGAGAAATCAACCCAGTAGATGCTAGGTATGCAAAGAGGAATAACATAAGACTGATCAGAGTGAGAACCCAGAAGGAAGCTCCCCTGCCACCATCCCAAGCTCCTAGGGCAGAGAAGCTGAGCCGGTCCCAGCTCCCAGAAGGAAGATCCCCCACTGCCATCCCAACCTCCTAGGGCAGAGAAGCTGAGCCACGCAGGCACCAGAAGCACCCCCCACCCCGTGGAAATGAGAAGACACGTAAATAAGCCTCAAAAACAGACTTCTGGATCACGTACAGCAACTCCAAAGAGAAAGGAGATGGAACACTCTGATACTCAACCACCTGGACTCTCTGAACTGGCACCAAAAGAGGATCTGGGAAAAATGAAAGCAGAAATAATTTCTCAGATAACAGCAAAGATTTTGCTCATGGTGCAAGACATGATCAATAAATCTAGAGAGGACGCAGATAAAAAAATAGAGGATCTGAGGAACATGATGGAATCCCAACATAGGAAACAAATGGAATCCATAAAACAGATACAA
>NW_004624732.1:5071713-5146193 GCF_000247695.1 Heterocephalus glaber | reverse complement strand
AAATAAATAAAAAGCTCCAGCACTATGTTTCTATAACATGAATCTCCCCTCTCACTCACAGGTTTAAAACATTTCATGACCTCCTTTATGTTACAAAATCAAATCCAAGGTTTTTAGTAAAATCACCCACATGGCCCAGGACATAGGCCTGTGTATCATTCCAGTGTCGCTTCTTGCCACTCATGCTACCCACTCTTCTCACCACCCCAGCCTCACAGAATCTTTTACAATTTTCTGATTACAGCATAAACTTGGATGCCCCTCTACCTTGGCTTATTTTAGTTTTTACACCAAGAGTAACCATCCAACCTTCTACATCTAGCAAAATT
The DNA here is from genome assembly GCF_000247695.1 of Heterocephalus glaber. Next base: position 5,145,864 of record NW_004624732.1, on the reverse strand, counting down.
CAACTCCTCCTTCACAACCCACTGAGCTCCAACATCACCTCCTTGATAACAAATTTCTCTTACTCTATACCTCTAACACCAACCCTTGGGAGCCCCTCCTGTAGGGTACTGATATCATCACCCTTCAAAGAGACAGATGTTTATTATCTATTTATGAGTTCTATCTACTTAACGTTTCTTTATTGTTACCTTCACCCTATAATTCATAAAGGCTTGTGTTGCTACATTCAAATAAAGAAAACACTAGAACAGCTTCTTTAAGGAAATCTTGTGAAAAGTGGATTGTTTAAGCTAGACACTGAAGAGACACAAGGATGACACACCATTCCAATTGTTTATTCTTTTCTTGAAATGTTACGTATTTCTTAAGTCAGCACTCATAACTGATTGCTCATTATTTACCAGGCACAGTGCTAGGCACTAAGTACATATTGTGAGTAAGTTGCTAAAGAAACACACACAAGTTTATAAGTGTTAGTAAATGGTACACGGGGAAAGAACAGACCAGGTAAAATGACAACCTTGAGAAAACAAATGAACAACTGGAACAATAGTAACAAATGGAAGTGCTGGTTGAGGAGGAACTAATGATGTGAAGAAAGGGAGAAAGTACACTGAAAGAGAAGGAAAATGTTTTGGGAGGTCTGGAAGTAGCAGGGAGGGCAGCATGTTTGAGAAAGTGAAGGCTGACCAGTACATCTGGAACTTGAGAAAGAAAGGGATGTGATGGGCCAGCGGGACTTCCTATGAAGCATACTAATTTTGTGTCAGAGGCTGGAATTTTTTTTAAGGGCAGCTACAAGCTACTAAAAGTTTCAGGCAGTGGGGGGGAGGGTGGTTGTAATGGGATCAGATTTATCTTTTAAAACTATCCTTTAGGTAGAATGACTAGTAAGATGGAAAAGTGCTTCATTTATTTGATTTTTTTAGTAAATGTAGGATACATTTATTTGATCACCCATCAGTCCAACATTATATTCATTAGTCAAATATTTGTCTCTGATCATTATTAGAAGTTAAATGCAAACCAGCTCTGTGCTCTTGTGTCTCTCAATAATGCATTTCCGGTGCACAAAATCACAGTTCAGAACCTGGTCCCTAGAATACCACCTTGGGCATGTCATCAAATGTTTAATCAGAGCTATCATTCCACGTGTATTAAGCCTCTTGTCAAGATAAAGACTGGTATCTGATGTTGACTGAAACTCAATTTTTCACTGTTAACTTCAGATGAAAACTTGGCCTTTTCTATCTGAGCTGATGTTATATGTACTGTACAGAAGAAACAGTAAAGGCTGCTACTTTTGTTTGTTTAGAAATGTCACTATCCTCTCTGTTGAGAACAAAATCCTCCACGTTACAGTATGTCACAAAAGTAGATAACATGCAGTATGGTTTTTAGAATGTTCTTGTGACATTTTCTTAAATCTAAAGAAATGTTACAACCAGAAAAGGTGAGAGGAAAGAAGCTGTGCAACATAGCTGCAGATCTAACAAAGACTAAAGGAATATAGTTGAATTAGTGGACTGTGTGGTGAGGAATACTGCTGCAGAAGGAAAACTGCATGTGTGTGGAGAAGAAATAAATACCAGCCATCCAGAGCAAAATTACCCATCACATACAATGTAGTAATATAAACTCCTTTCTCAAGCTTTTTATGGGCAGTGATTTATTTGTTATAAAACAAGGTCTGAGCTGAGTATAGTGGCACATGCTTCTAATCCCAGAACTGTGGGAGGCTGAAGTAAGAGGATAGCAGGTTGAGTCCTGTCTGAGCAATTTAGTAACTTAGTAAGACCCCGCCTCAAGACAAAAAGAAAAAGTAGATTAAAAAAAAGTAGTACAAAAGGCTGTGAATGTAACTCAGTGTGAAGGTCTGGGGTTCAATCCCCAGTGCCATAAGAAAAACAAAAACAGTTTTGAAAATGAAAGAAACAAACAAGAGACTGGAACCTAAACAGTTTCAGTAAAATACAATCAAAAAAGGTCAAGTCCTAGTTATAACATTGATAACAACAATACAAAGAATAAAAGCCCCTGGATTTAGCACATACTGTGTGTTAGGTACTGTATTAAATGCTTTCTATGGTTTATCTGACTTAAACTGCTTATCAGCGCTAGATGAGTAGCATTTTTATTTCTCTTTGAGAGATGAGGAAACTCCTGCTAAATCCTGTATCATGAAGCTACAATGCAAATGTGAGGTCAGCTTTTCTGACTAGAGCTTTTCCAAATGAACTCCTTGTAAGTTTCTCTATCGCTTTTATTCTAGGTAACTGATAATTAAATAAAATGAGATAGATTGTTAACATAATCCTTTTAATGGAGACTTTTCTGAGTAATATTATAGATTTTCCAACTTTCTTTAAGCACAATATCTTAAGTATAATTTAAAGTTCTCTTAATAATGCACAATATAGACTGGGCATAATTTAAACAGTACTTATCATGTTCTGTCTTGAAACAACCGTAAGAGCTACTAAGACAGGTAAGACTATTTGTTCCTACATTTATGCTTTTTGAGTTGTTCCTAATTTTCATATTTCATCCATTCCCTCACTGACAAAGACTATCACTTGCTGCTATTGGGGTACTGAGCTCCAGCAGCCATCTGCCCTGCCTAGCCTCCAATTTGGCGGCTTCTGCAAACTCCTCTTGCAGCGTCCACTGCCCACTGAATTGCAATCAGTTCAGTTCAACATGTTTATGATCTATTTTGACCCGTATTTGTTCTCCGTGGGCTATTTCGCCAGCAATAATAGTAGAGTTATTGGGCCAAAAAAAAAAGTACTTTCCAACAAACTTCAGTTAGTCAGATCCTAAGACTCTGTATTATTTATCAGAGGCTGAGAAGACTCAGTCTTGTGCATCAGTAGCAGCTCAGTGGTAGCACAGGTGTTAACCAAGCATGCCCTGAGTTCAATCCCCAGCACCAGCATGTGCACGCGGGCGCACACACACACACACACAAACACACACACACACACACACAGAGGAACTCAAATCAGGTTCTCACAGCTAGTAAGCACCCAGCGGGGGATTCAAGCATTGTTTTTCTGTTCTTTAGCTGCTCTACCACAAGTGGAGTGGGAAAAGCCAAAACAATCATTTCTTGTAGTAACAATGGCCACAAGAAAAAAAAAATGCAATTTGTTTTGTGTATTTACTTTACAGTTAATAGTAAATAATGTTATAAATTGTACTGAAATTATAAGACAGGATTCAGAACCTAGACTAGAGATTAATACACAGGCAGCATACAGTATCTGATCAGCTGGACATTACTGCCTTGCATTCATAGGTTTTGGGGTCAGCAGCCTCAGAGTCACACCTTCACATACCTGCCTCAGTGATTTCCTGGCACTCTTGGACACAGGTTACCTGTTTTGAAGCCAATTACTGCACAGGAATAACAAAATATGCAAAGATACAGAGGTTTCTTGAAGACACGTTAAATATCTTATTAAATAAAAATATTACTAGAATCAGTTTTTACATATCATCGTACAACAGTTTTAATAATCATCTTATTCAAAAGTTCATTTATCTCTCCAATTACACCCCATTCTATTTCAGTCAGTTGTCCAAATTCACCTATTTATTCAACCAGTATTTATTGAGTGGATACTCAGTGCTATAGTTACTTTTTGCTATATACTATGCTGCCTGGCAGGGATAGATGTAACCAACCATGGACATTTGCTTATATTCAGTGATTATAACTGGATTAAACATCAACATGTATTTATTCACAATGACCATTAAAATTATTAGTATTTTCAAAGTAGATTCAGAAACTTTCCATAGAATTTGTTTCTAAGGTCATTACAATAAAAATCATTTTCTTTCCAGTTTACTAGTATTTAAGGTTACTTAGTTATTCACGTAGAATAGAGAGGTCTTCATAGGAAAACCATACCCTAAAAAATCTTCCTTCAACTTATAGTCACATCTTGGGCTCCTGAATCTCAGAACATATAGAAGGAAAGATGTCTCCAGGGAAACTTTTTGAACACAAAGGCCAATAATGTACACTGCACGCACCAGGTTTGGAATGATGGCTTACTGGGACAGGCTCTCACACTGCATTCACTTTAGACTCTTGTAGGCTTCATGTGCTGCTGTGACTTTTTAAAACCACATATCTGAAGTGCCTGACCAAAACCTGCATTAGTTAAATATTTCCTTTGTTCAGAAAGCAATTTTAGGATATTGCTTTGGAGACAGGTCCTAATACACCTATGTAGTCTAATCATTTTGTTGTATTTGTGTGTGTTACATAATGTTTGAGATTGTTTTGTCCAGAGTTAGCTCCCATTTATATTCCCATTAACTCTCTTAATAGGGTGTCTATGGCCCTACAGATGGTTTCCATTCATGTAGATTGAAGCTTTCTTTGTCTCCTTTCTAACACTGGCAAATTTATTCCTATTTCCCATAAGTATCCACTATTTCTTAGCATTACTAAGTTAATGTCTCCTTTAGAAAAAATTCTGGTTGGTTCCCTAAGTATACAACATTTAATTTCATCTTAGAAAAATAGACAGGACACCAGAAAAGCACTGCCATTCTTTCTGCTTCCAAGATTCACTTTCCCTTGATCCTCTATGATCTTTTTAATAGTACAAATGCTTAAAAGATTATGTATTTTGGGGGAAACTTCTAAATCCTTAATTCTTAATGCTATATTTCAAATAACTGAAAATAATACATATATATATTAATCTTTAAAATTTCAAACGGAAGTCTGAATCAACATAAGCATCACATTTCTGACCTGTTTTTGAGAATATTTTCCTTAATTGTCTTATCTCCAGTGATCAGTATTTTATGACCAAAGTTCTCAATACATAATTTATTCCACTTTTTCATTACTTGAAAAGTAATGTTTCAGATTATTGTCTGACACTAATACTCCAAGCATAGTCATTGACTTACTAAACAGCTGAGCTGGGGTCTTATGCACAGAACTTCTTTCTAAGAGGTCAGTCATCAGTATCAAAAAAGTGTATGTTAGGAGAGAGGAACTTCCTCTTAGCGCCACTTTACTGCAAGCTAAACTTGCTGTGCCATGGGAGGATTTATACATGGCTTTTCCTACCCAATAACATTAATTGGGAAGAATTCCTAATTATAATCTAACACAATTAAATTCATTAACCTTGTAATTTAAGTTAAAACAACCTCAGAGTCCATAAAAGGCAGACACTCCTGAAGCAGAAGACGGCCTCACTCCTTTCCCAACCCTTCTTTTATCCCTACCTAACACAAGAAAATCAGGGTCAGTGTCCTACTTCTGCTCATAAATTCAAGGAGGATCTGCTTTACTATGGAGAACAGAAGTTGAAGCTACTTAATGATTCTTAAATGCACCAAGTCCAAGCAGCAGGAGGAGCAGGAGGAGAAGCAGATGGGGGCCAGGGTTGGGACCTTCCTTCACTCATCATGTCATCATGCAGTAAGGGTGGCTACAGAGATCACATGTGAACTTCCAACCAGGGACCTTGCAAATGGCAGCTTGTTTAATCCTGGCCACACCTCTGCTAGGTAGCACTGTTTCCCGAGTTTTGCAGATTAGGTCTGATTCAGAGGCAAGAAATCTCACTTACGGTCACCACAGGACCCCTGGAATATGGCCAAAGGTTATACCTAGTTACCAGGGGAAGAAAGTTCTGGAAGGAATTGCTGCCACATACCAGTGCCTACTTCCTTTTCTAACACAGGCCACCAGGCAAACTTTTGCACTTATATGTTTTTCTCTTTGGCAGTTTTGCTTTCTTTTAGTGCTCATTTTGACTGACCATACTCTGATTTCACTAGTGTTAACAATAAAATTAATTGGATATGTGGTAGGGAGACAGGAAATGATTTTTTTCCCTCTGGTTCTAGAAGAATCCTACACTGTCTCCTTCCCATGAGCTACTCAGACTCCTCTCAGGAAATACAGCATCCTCTTGTCCTCCCTGTTCTTCACCCAATCTACTGTAAGAATTAAATAAGCAATAAAGCTTATGATTATCTCTCTTAGAAAATGTGCCCTTAGAAAAACAGTATCAATGCTCCAATGAAAAGAATAATGTCGAAATGATGGCATTACAGGCATCAGAGTGAGGCAAGGTGGTTGTAGCCTTATTGGATGTTCTAGAAGTGACCTCACTTTAATTCAAGTAAGTGTAGACAGGCGTATGACTTCTTGTCCCTTTAATTTTGTTTTAGTAAAGTCAGCACAACATTCACTGGGGGGCCAGAGCCTACACCTCCATCACTTCTGAAGGGAAATCTGTGGTGAGCAGTTCTGGTACACACAAGCACTTTAGAGTCACAGCATGTGCCCAGCAATACAAAGGCTGGGAGACACCTCAGCCTGGCTCATCCATCACCACCACTCACAGCCTTCCTCCCTCAGCCATAACCTCCATTTCTACTGTTCTATATTCCACTAGACTCATGCAAGTATTTGCCTACAGCACATGACTCAGAAATTCTTCACAAATACAAGTTTCTGGTAAAAATGATAGAAAGGGGATCACAGAAAAGAGTGAGAGTTTAATTTCTCTTCGACCTGTTCATTATTTTCTTTTAAACATTAGCCATGTTCTCATTTGCTTAGCCGTAAAACAATCTCTCAGGCTTATAAGCAGCTGAATGGAATCATTATTGTCATCTTCTTGATTTAATAATTTCAATCAATAATGTTTTCTATAATAATAAAAGCAAGTAGCAGAGCAGATGATCCAGAACAACAACAGACACAAAGCCATTACCATTGTTGTTAGCTAGGAGATGCTTTATACGTTCTTCTCCTACCAATTTACTTTCCACCCTCTCCTCTTGGCCCAATAGGCCCCACACAAATATGCTAGTGAACTACCAAGGACATGAGCCTGCTCCTCTGCTCTGACATCATCATTCTGCCCAGGATTTCTGGGAAGCAGTCCTGTGGTGTCCTTCTCTTGGCTTATAATTTAAAATACTTGTACTGTATAGCAGAGGTCAGGTGAGAGCTAAAGAGAGAGGAAAAGCATTTTGATGATGATGGCAGTGAGTAGTAGCCAGATAGAAGGCTTTAAAACTAGGTGGCTTTTGAGATTCTAGTTCTGAATAAGTAGCAATGATACTTCCATCAATAAGAATATTTGGCATGATGAATATAGAGTTAAGCAAAAGATAAGTAACATCATATTAGCCATGGTCATTTCTAGCCCATATGGGCACTTCAGCTGAAGAATGAAATCCTGATTTGAGGTTAAAAAAGGCAGTGTTATGTTTGTTATTTATATGTTAAAAAGAAAAAGGTTTTTTATGCAAAATTGAAAACAGGCCCAACTCATTAGAAGAGGCAAGGAAAAAGACAAAAAAAAAATCTATAAATTTAATAATAATTTTTTTATATTCCTTCTGACAAAACCAGCATTTCATTTCTGCTAAAATTAGTTTCCACACAAAAGACATGACATGTATTCTAGAAAAAAAGAGGTCCAAAAAGATGCAGAGTAATCAGGAGGGGTTAATCCAGGAAAGGTAGAAGCTGATTGTTATTCACTTTCACTATTTAACCCAGAAACTGAATAAGGCATCTACTTTCACTTTATAAAATGCCTCTCAAAAAAGAAATAAATAAGTTCAAGCTGATACAGACTAAGTATGTAGGATGTAAAAATGATTATCAGATAATCTTTTCAACCAGGACTGTTACTGTCTCTTAACCTCAAAGCAGGGCAACAAAAGTGTCTTTAATTCAATGTCTCCTATTTTATCCCATGGCTTTTCCCTTTTTTCATTCACAAGTGTTTTATTTATTATTTTGTCTGTCTTTCTCTGAGGCTATGAAAAGGAATTTGAATGTTGAGAAATTAAGTAGTACTTAAGCCACCCACCATGAACTTAAAAAAAAAAAAAGCTCACTATTTTACGAACTAAATACTGAAGCTTCTTTGAAAGTTCATAGAGTGAAGAGTGAAGGTACTCTCCTGCATGCTACTGAAAAGAGAACTCAAGATACCCCCTTCGGAAAGGAAATCCACATCAGGATCCTCCAGGTGTAGTGATACACCTGAGAATGCTCACAAAGGTACCAGGGATACTCACCGTAATGTTTCTGTAACTGAAATACCTAGTAACAACCTATACATGCACCAAAAAGTCAAATGAAATTAAATAATAAAATATGAAAATAAATTATGGTATAATAAATTATGTTACTGGCAAAAAAAAAGACCCAAGGATCAATGGAACAGAATAGAAGATACAGAAACAACTCCAAGCACACTCAGCTCTAAGGGGGCCAAACACTTTCACTGGACGAAAGATACCTCTTTAATAAATGGTGCTGGGAAAACTGGCTTTCCACATCCCAAAGATTAAACCTAGACTCATATCTCTCACCATGTACTAAATTAATATCAAAGTGGATCAAAGTTCTGAATCTTAAAACAGAAATAATCACTGGAAGATAAAATAGGTAAAGCTTTTGAAGACATAAGTGTAGGCAAATACTTTATGAACAAAACCCCAATTACACAGAAAATATTACAAAGAATCAACAACTTGGATCTCATCATATTAAACAGCTTTTGCACAGTAAAAGAAACCACCAACAGAGTGAAGAGATAAATCACAGAGTGGGAATAAATTTTTACCAGCTGTTCCTAAGACAAAGGACTATTATCTATAATATATAAAGAACTAAAAATAAATCAGACCCCCAAATTTAAAGACCCAATCCAAAACAGGCCATCAGAAATGAATAGACATTTCTCAGATAAAGAAGTACAAACAGCAAATAAATATATGAAAAAAAGTTCAACATCACTGGTCATTTCAAGAAATGCAAATTAAAACAACACTGAGATTCCATCTCACTCCAGAAAGAATGATTATCAACAAGAAATCAATCAGTAATAAATGCTGCCAAGGCTGTGGGGAAAAAGGAACCCTTCTGCACCATTGGTGGGAGTGTGAACTGGTACAATCACTATGGAAATTAGTATGGGGAGTCCTCAAAAAACTAAAACTAGAGGTTCCATTAGACCCAGCTATTCTCCTTCTAGGTATCTTCTCAAAAATGTTAAAAGCATCACACCACAGCAATATATACACACCCATATTTATAGCAGCACAATTTAAAATAGCCAAGTCTTGGAAACAGCCATCTATGCATTGATGAATGGATTTTTAAAAATGTAGCATTTATATACAATGGAGTACTACTCTGCCATAAAGAAAGATAAACTCGAGACATTTTTAGGTAAATGGATGCACCTTGAAACCATACTTTTAAGGGAAATACATCAGACACATATAATGTCGCATTGTTTCTCTTGTAAGAGAAATGAAAAACAGAAATAAGGACCAAAATGGGAAGTAGGAAGACAGTGTTCAAATGGGAAGGAGAACAAGTAAGAGGGGAGGGAGAAGGAAAGGAAGGAAAAAGCAAAAAAAAAAAAGAAAAGAAAAGAGAGAATGGAAGGAAAAAATGGAAACAAAGATTTTGTAAATGGGGGGGGAGGAATTGAAAGGTGGGGAGGGGAGGGGAAAAAAGAATTAAGATATATCATATACAAGTACAAATTCCCCATGCTGAATATCATCATTATGTATGACAAATATGTACTAATAAAAAAATGATGTTAAAAAATAAATTATGGTACAATTAAAACACTGAAAGCTACTATGCAATAAAAGGAATAAAGCAGATATACATTTAACCAACATAGACGTTTCTCAAAAACAATGGTAAATGAGCAAAAAAGTAGAAAAGTATGACATTCATGTAAATTTAAAACCACAAAATACAGTTTTGGTTTTCTTCTTTCTTTTTCTTTTTTTCCAGTACTGGGGACTGGACCCAAAGCCTTAGCACTGAGTGACTTCCCCAGCCCCACCCCACTCTCTTTTGAGACAGGGTTTCACCAAGTCAACCCTGGGTTGGCCTCAAACTTGTGATCCACCTGCCTCAGCCTCCCAGAGCACTGGGATTACACGCAATATATTGTTTTATTGATATATTAAAATGTAGGAAAAGCATGAATGTGAAGTGTAGACTCAAAGTTCATGATGAGATATGCATCTGAGAAAAAAACTAAAGGCTCCTTTATTCAAAGAATAAAGGGTAAAGCATGTTGGGCCAAGGCTTTAATCTGTTAACACTTTCAGGCGAATTTATTGGCCTTTTATCTTTCTGTCTGTAGCTTTCTGGATCTTTTAAAAATAGTGTAGTTTTGAAAACTTCACTTAAATTCTCTTCAACTTATTCAACTGCCCATTTATTTATTATATGTCCAGCAAATATTACTTGAGTGTGTCATTAGTCCTAGAATATGAAGAGTAGAAGAAAATCCTTGCCTTTGCAAGGCCCACACAGGACTCATTCTTTTTTAGGAATCCTGTCATACTACATAATGAAAATTTTGTATACAGTAAGGAAAGAGTTGTTAGGCTCAAAATTGCCAAAGAGTAACTGCAGTGTGCTTCTTTTAGAATAGTATATGACTGTGGCTCCAAAAATGTAACTGTCAATATTTATGTTTAACTATCTTCTTGCCAAGAGTTTTTAAAAGGGCATCTGAGCAAATGAGTTTTGAAGATGTTCCAAAATGAGCTATTATCAAACACACAATCATAATGACAAAAAGTCAAATAAACTGATCTTTCTTTGAAGTTTTTCCAAAGAGACAGATTAATTGGCTAAGTTGTCACTATTAATGACAACAGTATGTTGTATAGTGAAACTTGAATTTGGCATAATTACTCCAACAGCTTCCAACATCTTATGACTCAATTCTTGAGAAATTCAAGACTAAAAGTCATGTCTGTTCTGTTTTTCTGTAAGGTACCTGAGTATAGCCTTTGCACAATAATTATGCATCACCAATAATACTGAAAAAATTCACTCCCCGATAATGTTGGTTAATTCCAACATTATTGTTCCTGCCTAACTCAATCCTACATCTTTCAATTCAACTTCTTTATCTGATAAAAGTGACAGAAATGCCACTTTTGGGGGCTACCATACGTTAGCCTTCAGGACTATATGTAGGCTATGCCCAAGTATCACTCTCAAAAAAAGACCAGGACTACGGGTGAGGAAAAGGTCAGATCACAACTGGTATAAAGAGCAAGGAATCAGGATGTGGAATCAGTGAAGTAGCCTTGAGTCAGGAACCAAGAGTATTGCTGGGGAGAAAATTCTCTCTTCTCTCAAGTACCTTCCCCTGTGTTCATTAATTCCCACGGTTATGGTAGCGTTCATTAGCTTACAAGGCTGATTCAGATAATCCAATCCTATGCTTTCTGAACAAGCAAGAGGGAACAAGGGGCTAGGTAAGTAAATTAGGCCTTGGGAGGGTAGAAACACCATCAACTGTGCTCGCTTTGGCAGCACATATACTAACATCAGCTAACTCTTTCTCCCTACCTCACTCCATTTCTCTCTCTCATATACATTTATACTCCTAGATTTTCAGTCTTTACCCAGTAATCACAGGCGTCATCTAGCTCCACAAAGCCTCTTTCTCTTTATAATTCTAAAACCTACTGTAAAAATATTTGTTAGTTTAAAACATACTTCGGTAGTACTATCATGTTAAATATGCACTTAAAGTGTTTTATGTATGTATTGCCATCCCAAATGGGTTACATACATTATGTCTGTCAATCACACCTATAAAAACTAAAGCATCTAACATTTTCTTTTATGGCATTAAATATACTGATAAGTTATACTGCAGTGACATATCCTAAAAATTCCTTAGAATACAACTAAATATATTGTTTGCTTTCAATTGATGTCTTGCCAAACTCTAAAGAAAAAGTCTAAGTTAGATAGATATCCATGTGAAAACAAGCCATCAAAGCAAATGCCAAGCTAATGTTAAGATTTTTTAAATTTGAGAATTAGAACAGAGAGGCCCTCAGCTTTTGTTTCTGTCTGAAGTACTCATTTCTGAAATGCTAACACAGCAACCAAAAGCCAAAATGTATATAATGCAAACACACAACACAAGAGCCCAAATTTCAGGCTCTGGAGCCTCACTTACATGTAGCATCTGCTTTTACTTGACTTCCTTATATGTTCTGAATCAGTATTGTTAATGAGTTACTTATATCAAGTTAAAAAAAAATAGTAGCTAAAGCCCTGTCTCCAGAGAAGCAGTGTGAGCACAAAAAGTTCAAAGTTGGACAGAGGTTTGGTGTCCTGGCTCAGCTCCTCACCTGCTGTATGGCCTTGAGCAAGTGCTTCCCTCTGTGGCCCTCAGCCTTCTCTCATGTACAATAAGATAATAATCATCTGCCACAGGTGGTTGAGAGGATGAAATAATTTCATAAAGCACCTGACAAGAACAGCCAATAAATGAATGTTAATTTTCTTCCTCCCATCTCTTTTCCCAAAGATGAGGCACAGAGTATTAAAATGCTGGCTGTCCTCCAAAAGCAGAGAACTACATAAACTTAACCAGTGAAAACTACAATTTGAGATAACATTCTAGTCTTACGATGTTCTAGTTCACACATGGCATCAAAAAGATGAGAAAGGACTAATTGTTACTTATGAGGGATACAAAAGGGACACAACTGACCATAAGTGTGCAAAACAGAAGCCTGCTGTAAAGGAAAAGAAAGGATATTTAGTGAGAGCCAAGGAAGAGAATCAAATCAGGACACTACTCAGGCTCTCAATCTCGTCACTTGACTGCTACCCTAAAGTTAGTCTTAGACACAACAAAGATCTACAGGAGATTCTGCTTCTTACACCCCAAAGAGGTTTAGCAGAAATGACACTGATAAGACACTGACGATTATCTAGACTTACATGCAACTTCAGATCTGTGAAGGCACTATAGCCATCTTCTCCACAAAGTATTTTTTCTGATCCTACTAGTAACTAACAAAGCAGAGCTTGTCTAGGTTTGCAAATGCCATGGATCTGCTAGATAATGCCAACCCAAACAAGAACTTTCATCAAATCTAAAATGCCATCAATAGTCACATACACCATTATTATCTTTGTCACTAGTAAATTTTTAAATGGTCCAAAATGAGGAAACGATAGATTTCTACAGAAAGCTGATACACCAAAAGGTTACATTTTCTGGGAAGGGTAAACAAGAAATACACTTAGTATTCTGAAGAAGAAAGCAAGGATATATGCATGTCTCAAATTTACCACCCTGAAAATTTGAACTATTAGCTGGTTGTGCACCTACACAACCAGAGTATACAAGAAAACTTCGAATATAGAATTTAATTTCAAGTAGTCTCACACTGGTAATGTTCCCAAGTGGCTGTCCCAGGCAAACACAGATTCACAGATCTTCAGTAGAAGAGGTCAAACATGCCATCCAAGTTACACCTCAATTTCAGGTATGTTAAAGTACAGGGTGGGGAAGTGTATACATTAGAATTAAAGAAATGGAGTGAGTACCTGTTGTCTGAACAGAATAAGGTGGTATTATACAGAGGTCTGGGTCACTCAACAAGTGTGTATTAGCATGTATCCACTGTGTGTGTAATGGAGGTTTCAAAGCAATTGATGGCAGGACCCCTGCTCACAAGTGGCCTACAAACAATTATTGTGGGAATGAGGAATCATGCTTTCATCAGATTTCTTTCTGGATTGTTTTGCCAATACAGTTATAGTACTATTAAAAAATGGCCAGGCAGGTAAATATCCTCTGCCCCAATCTTGGATTGGCTTTTCATGATCTTACATTGAAAGAATATGTATCAGGGCCTGGAATTTAGCTCAGTGGTGCTGCCGCTTGCCTTGCAAGTGGCAAGATCCCAAGTTTGATCCCCAGTACCAAAAAAAAAGAAACAATATGTATCAAAGTCAGCTTTGGAAGAAGTAAACTTACTTTTCAATCCTCACAACACCAACAAAATACAAGCTACTTTCTGATTACTTTGAGTAGTTTCACTCAAAATAACACTATTACATACAGCTTGTGTAGTGTATAAAATTGTCATTTGGGTAAAATACAGGGCTTAAGTAGGCATAATTAGATTCAATTGGGGCATGAAAGTCGGAGAGAACTTCTTCCTTAAAGCTTTAAAAAAATCTACAATGTAAGGCATCATTAAGGCAAATTTTATTCATTAATTCAGCTTTAAAAAGTAAACATCTAATTTCTTGTTCAGGAGAGATTTGAACTCTTGCATAAAAAGAGGTATCAGGGCTTGTTTAATAACATCTCACTGAAAAAAAAACACTTGTTAATATTAGTTCTGGCTTTACCCATGACAGAATTAGTATTTATCATGTTAGTATTATTACATACACTTATGCCAAGACCCATCCCTGGGGCACACTTAACACAAAGTCTCAAGTACCATTTCTTGGGCACTGTTCTATTGCCATCTGTGGTGGTTAGGGTGGAGATTCACCTTGATTGGCTTTGAGATCCATTAATGGTGTATCTGTGTGGGTCATGGAGGAGTGGCCTAGGGGGTCTATGTCTGGTGCCTCATTTCTTCCTCTCAGCACTCTTCCTCTGCTCCGCTTCCCGATCATCACAGGGTGAGGAGCTTTCCTCCGCCAGGCCAGTCCACCATGCCATTCCTGCCTTGGAGCCAATCAACCATGAACTAAATCCTCTCAAAACTGTGAGCCAAAATAAATCTCCACTCCTCTAAATTTTGGGTGCTTGGTATTTTCACCAGTTATGGAAAGTGACTAATACACTGGTATGTAAGAGAATACAGGTTTCTCCTTCAAAAACAGTGGCACTTGCATTCATGTGTTTGCATCTGTCTTAGAATCCCCTCATTCCCACCTTGGGTCCTTCAAACCCTATAATTTCAGAAAGTTATTTGAAATATACAACATGATAGAATTAGTAATTGTTTACAAACAAACAGAAAGAACATGGGGGGAGTACATACAAATTAAGCATAGAAGGGCCAGGGATTTAGCTCAGTGGTGCTGCCGCCTGCCCCGCAAGCGCAAGGACCAAAGTTTGATCCCCGGTACCAAAAAAAAAAAGCATAGTATAGGTATACACTCTCAATTCCATATGGTCTGGTTCATGTTCACTCATTATTCTCTTATGACATTTGCAGTCTCTTTTCTAAGCTCATCCTCACGTCTACCTTACTCAACCCACTGTCCTCTGTGCCTGCCAGAAAGGCAGAACTCAGCTTCTTGCTGGCTGTTTCTTATCCCTGTGGTTCTTGCTGCCCCTACATCCCTGCCTGCAGGGTTATCTGCACTGTGGCCACCCAAGGTGTTGCACACTAGTTGCCTTGACAGGCAACTCAGGGCTTTGAGAGCTTCTGCTCATTTTCTAAATGCATTGATTCTCTGATAGGTTCCAGTTTCTTCACACTTGGACTACACTGGCACAATCATCACCCAGAAGTTTCTCATTATTCATCTTGGTACCATCTTGCTGAAGACTTTTTCATCACAGTGGCACTAATTTCAGCATTTATATCCAAATTCGTTTTCCCTCAACCATAGTGATATCCCTGTGACCAACTCATACACAAGCAGACCAGCTCAGAAATTATTCTGCAGACCAACTCAGAGATTATTCTGTGGAGGTACCACAGTTAGTATACAATATGTAATTATAAGACACACACACACACACACACACACACACACACACATTTTGGAATGTAACTTTGCAAGTGATTAAAAGATTTGAAAAAAACTAAAGGAGATGAAAAGTTGACCTTATAGTGATAGACAAAACAATGAAAAATGGGGGGAGTGGAAGGGTTATAAAGTTCTAAAAGGTAAAATGATAAAGGAGATTCCTAATACAGGATTCTTGGCCTTAATGGGAAGTATCTGAAGCCAAATACTAATACCTAAGACTTTCATTGAGTATGGTACTCCAGAGTCAAGAGAGTGGAACTGCACAGATATATTTTTATTTGACTTTATGTGATTTTAATTTTTTTTATTTTTGGTACTGGGGATCGAACTCAGGACCTTGTGCTTGCAAGACAGGCAGTGGCGCCACTGAGCTAAATCTCCGGGCCACAGACATATTTTTAAATCCTTGAGGCAACTATGCATGTGTAGATGTAAAAAATAATCCAAGCCAGTGTTCTGCTTGAATTCCTCTATGTCACACTTCCCAAATATTTTATAAACTCACTTTATTTTTACTTTCTTGCATATCTTAGTTAACAATTTTCAACTGTTAGTATAAAATAGTATCATTATTCATTTCCCACAGTGCATTTTTCTGATTATGAAAAGGGACAATATTTATAGATTAAACTTATTCTATTCATAAACCACCTCAATTTGCTGATCTCTTCCTTTTTTTGTAGCTACTCTAATAGGAAATACAGTCATGCTTAACTATATATTATATTTTAACATCATGTGATGATTTTCATACATATACTTAATACACTGCCTGTCACATGTAAATATTTACTAAGTATTAGCTTTAATCATTATCATTACTATCACTGTTATTGTTATTAATAACAATATCCCTTATTATAATGAATTCTAATTATATCATAGTCTATACCTGCCAGTAAATTTCTATAGCTATGCAGGATGGATTTTCATAGTGCATAGTCTTAAAAAGGATTCCAAATTTAAGTAACAACAAAATGTCTCATCATTGTGATTATCTTTGTACCCATCTACATGGTTTGTCACCACCAAAGCTTATGGTGAGGCTTAGTCACCGGAGTGGCAGTATTTGGAAGGTAAGGACTAGAAGGAAGTGTTTAAGGCACAGGGACAGAGCCTTCATAATTAATATCTCTCTTGAGAATGGGTTACTGTGTGGGAGGTGGGCCCCTTTCCTCTCCTCCACTTGCATCCACTTTCCTTGTGCTTCCTGCCATGAGTGGAAGCAGTACAAGGCCCTCACTAGAAGCCAAGCATATGTCTGAGTCATGCTCTACTACTTTCCACCCTCTAGAAGCCAAATGAACCTCTACTTTCTACCAATCATCCAGTCTCAGGCATTCTGTTACAGCAACACAAAAGACTAAGATATCTGCCTAAGATGCCATCAAAGGCTCATTTCATTTTGTACTTGAATATGTTTGTGGTCTATAGTGAAAAGAGCTACTTAATACTAATTTTATTTGAAATAATACAAGTAGTCTTAGTCACTTTCTTGTCACTGAGACACAATACGCTAAACCCACCATTTAAAGAAAAAGAGGTTTATTTTGGCTCATGTTTCAGTCCATAGTGGGCTGACTCCAAGATAAGTCAGCAGAGGGCCATGGCAGAGGAGGGCTGCTTATGGCATGGAGACAGGAAGCAGAGCAGAAGGAAGGAGATAGAGGACATCATTCTAGGCCACACCTACAGTGACCCATACCTTCTGATCAGGCCCCACCTCCCAACACAGAGTCAAATATAAGCCCCCACAATCCAATCACCTTCCCAAAGCCCCACTTATGATCCTGTGAGGCTTTAAGAAGGCATCTAGACATAAACCATAACAATAGTACTTTAGGAATTTTCACAGAATCTTCAGCAAAATATCCACAAAATTCTATCTAAAGTACATACAAATAAAGCCTACATACACTTAAGAGTTGCCCTCCCTTCCAACCCATTCTTCATGTATTTGCTGAATAATCTTCCTGAAATGTCATTCCTCAGTGTAAGACCTTTAATGGTTCCTTATCGCCCAAAGGCCACAATAGAAACTTTTCACTTGCCTGGTCCTCCTACCAGGCTGTCATATTTTCACTGCTCCTATTATCCACCCCAAACAAACTGTTACAGATAAAATGTGTCACCCCTCATAAAGTGTACGTTGAAGCCCTAACCTCTGATGAATTTGGCCTTACCAGAAACCAGCCCTACCAACACCTTGAGGTTGGACTTCCAAACCCCCAAACTGTGAGGCAATAATTTCTATCGTTGAAGTCACCCAGTGTGTGGTATTTTACTGTGGCAGCCTGAGCAGTCTGAGACACACATCATGCTTAGTCTGCTCCTACCCCTACCTTCAAACCAATACCACTTGCCATGATTGTTTTCTTTTGAGACTGACCACAAATGTTGACTCATTCATAGAACCTTTTCGATCTGCCCTGGACAATAGTGAGATGTGTTTGTCCAGTTTTTCTGTAGACATCTCTCCTAATACCATTGCTAGCCCCCACATTATTTTGTTAATGTCTGTTATCTATATTCTATTTCTCTATTGGGTCATATTGCAGTGTCTGTCAGAACAGGCACATGAGCTTTGAATCTCCCATATCCCTAGTTAACAGTATCTGGGCAATGAATCTTATTATGTAAGGAAATTAAACAAGATACCAACTGAAGAATCTTAATGTAATTCTTAGCTTCAGTTCCACAAATGACCTCTCAGATCCATCTGCACTTAATTTAACATTTATATAGTGGAGCACTGGAAAGCAGCAGTCCACACTGGACTCTCCACATCTTCACAGAACACTATCCTTTCATCACACTGACATGCTGAGCTGACGGAAAGGAACTGTGGGAAATGGGGGTCACAAAAGTGACAGATGATCTTCACTATCTATGAGTAAGATGAACACACTCACTAAACTATCAGTTACAACAAGAACCATAGTTGGAAGTCACTCTGGACTGTTCCAGCAGCCCAACATGAACCATTAACTCAAAACAGCAACAAACACTGCTCATGCAGAGGAAAGTTGCTTCACTTTCATTTCCAAATATAAAAAATATAATATCACCATGTACAAAATTCACATCTACCTAAATTCATCACTCTAGAATGCTATAATTATTACCCTTTGAAAACAACAAAATGGAAAACAAAACGGAGAACAGAGACATTTTTGTGCAAGTATAAAATTAGGATTCTTCAATCTGGAAAAAATATTAATTTAATATATAACATATACATTATGAGGGGTGACACATTCCATCTGTAACAGTTTGTTTGGGATGGACAATGAGACCAGTGAGAATATAGTCTGACAGCCAGGAAGGAGGACTAGGCAAGTAAATAGTTTTCAAGTTTATAAAATCATAATTGTGGAAAAGTTAAGAACAGAACAAAACGTTTCAAATACTTATTTTCTTGGAAAAAATAAGCCAGTGGTGACTGACAATTAGGTGTAGATTACATTGTTCTGTGTCCTGAACATAAATAGTTCCAAGAATGGTCTGGTTACATTCACATACTTAAAACTGACCCACTGTGTTTAAGATATTTGAAGTAACTGGCTGATCTCCTACAACTAACAACTCCCAAGTTGGATCTCTTCCAACTCCAAGTGTCCTCTTTCAGTCCAAAGGGAGAGACAAAATCATGTCTGGGAGATACTCTGGTCTAATTCAGTGTAACCCTTGATGTATTCTGATGGTCAAGTTGTGGCTTACTAAGTATTCTGAGAAGCAGGGAGAAGGTTTATACTAAAAGAAAAAGCCAAGGTGTATGTTTTGAAGGATCTCCACTATAAGTTTCGGGCCAGGGTTCAGGGAGCCAAACACTTCCTTTTGTACTGAAAAATTACATTTCAGTTAAATTTCTAATAGTGTGAGGTACTCTAACAATCACTCAAATAGAATGCAAATCTTCCATATAATGTATTAGGTTGTCTTTTCCCGCCCATATAACAGTTGAACCTTGTGTTTGGCAGCTCAAATCTCTCTATTTACCATGCTTAACAAATTCCCTAACTTCAGACAACAGACTAGAAATTGGAGGCAAAAACAGCTGGAGTTACTGATTCCGGGGACCTAAACTGAACTCAAATCTTGCTTCCTGGTATTGAGTCATGCCTTTATGCTTTATGTCAGTGTCAATATAAACCATTTTTCAGAATTACAAAGCCAAACATCCCTGAAAAACTGACAGGAAAAAATATTTTAGAGAAAACCCAATATGTATATTAAAATATATATATTTCCGACGACAGAACTATAAATCAATCTCTTAAATATTTTCACTTAAAAAAATGCTTTGGTTATATATTGTTCTCTCTTACTGAGTTACCATCAATACTGAAAAACTTTCCAGTCTAGCTATTACTATTATTACATTCGGCTAACTTCAACAAAATATGACATGGATTTAAGATTTAGCCTGTGCTTCATTTCATTTTGATCTACAATATTCTGTTGTTTCTTCACATTTATAATTTTTAGGAAACATCTGAAAGAAGGAATCAGGAAGCCCACTTTTTATTAAATTCTGTTATTTTCAGACAAAATTCATTTTGTAATTAATTTAAATATAATCTCCTTTGTCTACACAAGTTTAAAAGTCCTGAGAACTGAGTGCTTGAGCTAAGTTGCAAGCAACCCCCTCTGAAAATAGTATTTTTCTTTGACAGTCACAGAAATAATTCTCATTCAGTGATCCCCATATTATTACTATCTTTAGTTTCCATGGGGGTTTACGTGAATAAAATAAAATAAAATAAAATAAAATAAAATAAAATGCCACATGCACTTTGAATTACAAATGAATGTTCTCCATTCCTGTCAAGAGTTCCAAGAACAGCTATCATATGAGTATAATGGCGGTGTTATGGCAGTGCTAACATAAAAGGCCGTTCAACTATGTTGTTTAATTGTATATATTCCAATGCTAGGCAACTCTCCAAACCTTATTGTAAACATTGTACTAAGTCCATAAGTTCATCAAAATAATGGAGTTCAGGCTTTTTACAGTTAACTCTGAGTGACAACTGACTTTCCTTTAGGATTTTATATATTGTTTGCCATGATTAGTGCAGATTGCTTTGTCGCATAAAACAAGCTGGCATTTGGAAACTCAGCCTAAAGTTATGTTCTGAGGGTGTCATTTTTTCCATCAAGCACACTCATTTGGTGTAGTGTTGTGTTTCAGGGTTATAGGAAAAGGTAATCTGTTACAGATTCTCATGCTAAGGTTAGAAACAGAATAGAATGTGATGGAAATATATTATCAATAACTGCACTGAATAAGTATAAAGTACACTGGTTATTATGTTATAGCAACAGAGAGATTTTGTTAATTTGATGGAATTTATTATTTAAAAGTACTTTTAGGCAAAAACTCATGTTTTCGTATACTCCTGGAGTAGACATCAGTTTCTGTGCTTTGATTAAGGGAGAAAGGCAGAAAACCATAGGATAAAAGGTAGTACATTTCTACACTTGAGTTTTATAAGAACGAGGTTCATTTACTGTTCAAAGGACATTGTTTATACATTCCAGACTTCCATCTTATAATTGCTCCA
This sequence comes from Heterocephalus glaber, assembly GCF_000247695.1. The sequence continues at coordinate 5,124,692 of NW_004624732.1, read as the reverse complement.
GGATTTGTAAAAGGGAAATCTCAGCAGGGCAGCAAAATTATTCAAAGCAATAGCTGCACATAATTGGTATAAAATACCAGAACCGTCTGCTCTGAAAACTTTTTCTCAGCAACGCAGATTTCCACCCCCTCAACTCTCTTTCTATATTCAAATAAAGTTTGACTATGTCTCTTCTATTGCTTCAGCATTTTCTCCCTCTACTGGGATAAACTAATTTTAAAGGTCCTATGAAAAATTTTCAACACGATTTATGTCAGAAAAAATTTGATACCCATTTGACTGTATTAGTGTTTGCCTAGTAACCGTGGCAACAGCTAAGGTGAACATGTTATATAGAAAGATGGTTTTATCTTATATTTTCATAAAACACTGTAAGCTAATTATATGTTTTATCACACATAAATGTAAGTTTTAAATTTCACTGTCGTGTTATTATCTTCTCAAGAACTCAATTCAATGAAGAAAATAATCTTAAGTCTGGATATTATTATACCACCCTGAAAGATGCATTAAAGGAAGTTGAGTCACAAAGTGTGGCATTTCTCATACATTACCACCACAATCTTGGGTCAGCATACCCTATTATTGGTCTATCATGTTTGTTTACATTCCTTCAAAAGAGAAATGGAAAGAAGTAAAGTAATAGCATCTTCCTCAAGTGACATTTTCATTTTAAAAGTTACTTTTAACAAGTTCTTTTTGTGCTAATTGATGAATGTGCTTACAATAGCTTTTCTAATTTAATACCATTTTAAAATGTCATTTGATAGGAAGTTAGCAGATGTTTCTTGACTGCTATGAACAGAACTCAGGGAATTTTGTTGTTGTTCTTTTTGGAAGGGAAAAAACTTTCCATGAAATTAGACACATCACCTCACAATGTTAAAGATTACAAAATATTCTCAAATGGCAATAGTTGCACAACAACGTGAATGTACTTAATGCCACTGATGAATGTAATCATGTACTATAAACATGTACCAATAAAATAGGGAAAATTGATTTAATAATGGTTTAAATGGTAATTTTTGTCATTTTATCACAATAAAGAAAACAAAACTTTGAGTGTGTACAGCAAGAGCCATTTTTAAAACATATTGTAATGAAACCTAGAACTTGATTCTTTTAAAAAGGAAAAATCTCAGGTATAATTTTTTTTTATTCTTTTTTCTTTCTTTAAGTAATGGGGTACAAACCTTGATCCTGGGTGGTTCACACTGAGCTACATTTCTTTTCCTTTTCCCTTTCCTTTCTTTTCTTTTTCTTCCTTTTTTTTTTCCTTTTTGGACAGAGTCTAAGTTGCCCAGATTGGGCTTGAACTTGTGATACTCCTGCCTCAGCCTCCCAAAGTGCTAGAATTATAGATGTGTGCCATTATGCCCAATTCAGCTATCATTCGTATGTCCTATTAAAGACAAATTAAATAAAGCATAATGTGGAAAACGTAGGTAAAGGGTAGGCTTGAGTAAAGATAACGGGAAACAAATACTCATGAACATAGTATCTTGCAAAGTATTTTCAGTTGCACTGCAGGTAATATGTCCTGTTTATGATGTGATAGTGTTTCTCTTTATTCAATAATTATGGACTTCAAGTGATTGTTGTTTTCCTACTCTGAATTTAATGCAGGTTGGTGAAGACAAATGAAAAAGAAGACAAAAAGGGTCACTGAAAGAGTCAAGAAACTCAACTCAGATTTAAAGAAATGTTATTATATTTTATACCTATATCAGCTTTATAACACACATATATAGAGCACCAAGAAAAACAAACAAGAGAAATGAAGCTACTAAATGTCAAAAGCTTGAAGAGAAGGTAAATATACTTTTAATAGCTAATCTGTAGTATTTTCTTCTAGCTGTGTACATACTAGATTCATATCTTCATTCTCTGAATATCTTCTTTGCAAACAATTGCCAAAATTTGGAAGCAACTAGTGTGCTAAATAAGGATCAAATACCCAGAACAATTACACCATAGAAAGGTATCATTATATATTTAAAATTTAAATAAACTTAAATGTGGTTTTTTATAATTGAAGGAGCTTTGTTAATGATAACCCTATGTTCAACTATAACTCAGTCTAAATAAATATACCTAAGGGGCTGGGGATTTAGCTCAGTGGTTCCGCTGCCTGCCTTGAAAGTGCATGGACCTGAGTTCAATCCCCGGTACCAAACAATAAATAAATAAATATACCTAGGTAAAGTACACACCATATAGTATAAAATGGTTCTTTCATTTTTTGCTTTAATCAGTCAAAGCCTTAGGATCTTCTCACCTTAGTGGTTTTTGATTTCTTTCCCCTTTACATACTGGTGACACATATTTGCAAGGTTTCCCTGTATGGAGACCAGCAATATAAAAATCTGAAACCACAGGATCCAACTCCTTGTAACAAAATAAATTAATAAAAAATTAAATCAAGGAGGGCATATTTGCTTAAGTTTACTGAAGTGCACTGTCCAATGCAAGAGCCACTAGTCACAAGTGATTAAATATTAAAAATTTAGTCCCTCAGTTGAACTTGCTAAACTGTAAATGCTTAATAGGCCCATGAAGCCAGCGGCTACTACAGTAGAAAGTACAGATGTAGAAGTTCTCCACTGTGCTTTAGGATTGCTTTAGACAGCAAGCTTCCCAAATGCACTTGAAGTAAGGGACTTTGGGTTAATTTATGTCATCTCCAAGTACTAAATGTCAACACTTATTTGGTGGTTTTAGGTATTTATTATGAAAAGCAAGGTATAGCTAATTTTCTTAGAAAGTTATCCATTACTGATAGCAACATGCTTGTCAAGTGCTTTGTACATAGTAGACACTCACTAAATACTGCTTATCTCTTTCAGTTGAGTAATCATAGCAAATTTTTAAGAAGGTGGGAAGTAGTGTTATTAACTGAAAAGAAGAAACAAGACTACCCACTAGAAAAAAGTAGTAAGTAGCTATTCATTTATTCAGCAACATTTCCTGACCCTATGCCTCCATTTGCCTCCCATTTCTCCACTCTATTCTGCCTTAGGAGGCAGACCACGCCTGCATCATTGGGGCTTCCTCCCTCCAACTTCCATCTGGCTCCATTTGGAGGCCCTGGCAGATTTGAGGATGGTAGGAGAGAGGGGGGTATCTGGTCCACATTGTCCAGACCTTGGCTTCCCCTTTCAGTTGGCCCTCTTTCTCACAGGCCACCCCTCCAGGCCTGGTAACTGCCCCCACTCTTTGCTCCACTGGCTCTGCATAGTGAAAAGGCCCTTCTTTTCCTGGCTTTAGCATATGTCATTATCTCCCTTTGGTTCTCCGAGGTCCTACCAACATATGTATGTAGATATTCCTGTTAGCATTCTTTCAGTGCCAAATATAAGCATGTCATGGGTTTTTGTTTGTTTGTTCATGAAGGTCCTAACTCCTATAATCACTTATTCTTCCTAGTCACACATCTAGGCCTGTAGAAACATACAGCTAATCCTAAGAGATAGCAACTTTAGAAATTTAGCTTTTATTTTGTTTAAAATTTAAGTGCTTTTCAATAATAATCCCCTCTCCATGTTACTTAAAAATTATACTAATAAAGTAGAGATTTCCATTGTAACAATCCTCATTTCTGTATGTATTCTAGTCAATATAATTGGCCCTCTTTATCTGTGGATTCATTATCTTCAGATTCAACCAACCACAATTGAAAATATTTGGGAAAAAATAGCATAACAATAAAACATAACATATATGAAAAATAACAAATTAGAAGACAATACAGTGTAACAACTATTTACATATCACTTACATTGTATTAGATATTATAAGTAATCAGAGGTGATTTAAAGTATAGGGGAAGATGTGCATTTGTTGCACAAAAATACTATGCATTTATATAAGCAACTTGAGTAGCCACAACAGATCAACAGATCTTGATATCCCAGGGAAGGAGGAGGTGGTGGTGAAGGTGTGTCCCAGAACTTACCTCCCACAGATACCAGGGGACAACTGTATTTAACTTAAAATCATTGAATATGTTGTCCTGGTTCTTCATGAAGTGCTTACGTGACAATGCCGAATTAATTTAATAGCAGTGATAACTTTTGGGGACACTATGATGGAGTCAAATAGAAAAACTGAAGATCAAGAACACTACTTAGGTAATTGACACTAAAAGCCCATTTTTGCTCTAATCATGCATGCACCTGAAGCTGAAAATTTTTATCCCTAAATTCTATGTATGCCTCTTTTTTCTCTTTATCATGGTAAGTCAACAAAAGATGGATTTAAGTATCTACTATGTACAAAACATTGTAGTAGACACATAATTTTTAAAATTTATTTTCTTTAAAGTCTTACATTCAGCTGGGTGTGGTGTCACAGAACTGTAATCCCAGCACTCTGGGAGGCTGAGACAGGAGGATTGTAAACTCAACCCTGGCCTCAGCAATTTAGTGAGACCATTTCAAAAATATAAAATAAAGAAGAGCCGGCAATGTAGCTTAGTGCTTAGTGCAAAGGTGCTGGGTTCAATCCCCAATACCATGAAAAAAAAATCTTACATTCTTGAGGAGACCTATGTGTATACAATATATTTAACAAAATGCTAATTAAACTCTTATTAAATATACATGTAACTTCATGCTATGTTTTTTCTTCCTGGATATTTTCTGATTTTCTGTCTTTCCCAACATTAAATGTAAATTTATTATAAAGTCTAAATGAAATGCCACTTAGTGAAAGTTATAATAAGAAAAATCAAATTAGTAAACTCTAATGTCCCCATTTTTTACATGTCCTAAGAATGAGATTTTATCCTAAGAATGAGATTTTTAAATGTACTAAGAATTAGTTTATTAAAGAGTGAGCACATTTTGACACAAACCTGGATATATACTCTTCAACTGGCCTACATATTCTTAAAAACATGAGTAGACTGTGCTAAAAAGCTTCCAAATGTGTTGAGAAAAGTTAGATGAAAGGCACTAAAACCAGAAACTCTTTGTTTAGAATGTAAACTTGGATCAAAAAGAAAATGACCTGTGTAATTCCCCATCTGCTTATTTGAACCTTTATTTTCCTCTTAAACTTTAAATCTCTGACTATGCATATTTTTAACTTAGTCAAATAATGTACCTGATTTGGAGGTGTCAAGCACGCTCATCTTTCACAGTTGAAAATTAAATGAGTAAAGGAAATTCAAATACAAGGCTACTGCTGTGTTTCAGGAAAGAGTCAGAACAATTTACTTACACATGAATATTATTAACTGCACAATGTTTTGGCTCAACATGTTGTTTAAGATGATTCCCTGGATCCCAATCATCAGAATCGTCTAAACCAAGAAGCCAACTGCTCTGTAAAAAAAAGGTACCTTGTATTATCTACAAGTATATGACTCTCCTCATTCTTTAAACATAACCACCTCACTGTATATCACCTTACTGTGACCCTTGTCGAGTAATAATGGCCCCCACACAACCTGGCTTTCTTACAGATAAAATAGTTTTAAATTACCCAAAATCTGTTTCTGACAGTTCCTTCTGTGTATCCCAAAGTTCCAAGAATTTGCTGGTTATGTTTCTAGGAGGAAAATATGGCTTGAACTAAATAGGGCAATGGACACAACAGACAGTGAGAAATAAACAAAAACAAATAAACAAAGCTAGTCATAGTTCCATCTTGCTTTTACTCAATGATGCAATCCTAAGGAGTTAGGTAGAAATGAAATATAATAAAATAATTTCATTCTTCCCAATGGACTTAAGAAATTATTTCACAAACCATTTTTCTTAATGTCTAATTAACCTTTAATAAGCCATGGTTCCCGATGACTTAACTTTAAATTACACTTTCTCTCAAAGAGTTAGTGACCTGTAATAATCCTTGAAACATGCAAATGAACTAAGGAGGAATTTTCACTGGTGAATCTTTCTGTAAGTTGTAGAAAAATCATTCTCACTTATATGCTTAATATACCCCAATTTCTTCTCCATTTGATTTCCCTAATGCATGGCACAGAGCCACTGAAGACATTTGCAGCTGGTATACTTAACCAGTATATGATGCAAACAGCATGAGGGAAAGCTATGCCCAAATAGCACAATGGGCTTGTGGATCCCTTCTGCTGTGCATTTTCTTTTTCCAAGGTTGCCCACATAATTGATTCCCAGAGCTCCTGAAGCCTAACCAAACGGTCAGTGTTGAAGGCTGCCAACCTGCCAGCCATGTAGTGGCTAGCTTAGGAATAAGGTGGCTTCCATCAGGGTGGTGAACAAGAGAGTTGATTTCAACAAGTAGTGTCTAATCAGGGCCTTGATGGTTGTTGTTGTTGTTGTTGCTGTTGCCCTGGTTACAGCAGGTTAGCGATAGCGGGAAGAGAAAGCTTAGCAAGAATGAAGTCTATCCTGGCAGTGTGGGAAAGCTCCAGGTGAGCTGAACAAATGACAGGGCTAGGGCCTCAGACCCCAGGCTACAAAGCCACTTAGGAATGTGGTAAAAGAATTCAGTAACAAAACAAGGCCATGAATAGACCAGGAGCCATGGAGGATGAGCACCATCAGGAGGATGGGATACCAGGCAACCTGCAGCAGGTCAGAAAGAGGAGCATAGAGCAGCTGGGACGTGGTTTCTGTGAGCCAAGAGAAGTGACCAGGCTAGCAGTGTTAAGAGCCCTCTTTATAGGATGACTTCAGAGTGACCACTGCTGATGCCTGTTGACACCAGTTGGTGACACTGACCCCATTCCCATCCCATCCAATTCTGTGATCAATTTCCTGGAGTGATTGCTAAAGCTCACACATGGTGTCCTTTTTTGCTCTGCATTCTTCCTCTCATGCTTGATAAGCTTTCTCTATCTTACTATTACTAACCTGCTGTAAGGTCAACTACAACAACAAAACCACTGAGGCCCTGATCAGACACTTCCTCTATACTTGACCAGCCTTGTTGAGGTCAGGCCCTGACCTCCCAGCTCTGGCCATTTTCCCTTCCTCTCTGCCTCTCTATACCTCTTCATTCCGGGTAGCCTTCCTCATCTGTCAAAGGAGTGTTTGGGCCAGATGATCTTAAAGTTCCTTCCAATTCTAACATTCTGTGATTCTTGGATGTAAAAATTCCCAGAATCATAAAATTTAGAGTTGAAAAGAACTTCAAAAGTCATCAATCCAACCACCTACTCAACCTAGGGTAATCTAGCCAGAACTAGTAAGCTTTGAAGGTTCTATGCAGTTGTTTTTGGCTGGCTGGCTATAGTAATAATCAAAGAAATATAAAGTATGAAAAATCTTATACACACACACACACGTGTGTGTGTGTGTGTGCGTGTGTGTGCGTGTGTGACTTTTGGAACATCTAAGAAAAGTTTTGAAAGAACTGAAACTTAAAGAACAGCATGTTCTATTGCTTAGATGTTAGTATCTAAGTAGAAATTCCTAGTCTTTGTTTTCACAATATCAGAGGAATATTACAAGGTCACAAAGGATGTCAAAAAATTCTCCAAACACATCTAGTTTAATTCAATTTATTATGTTAATAAATATATAAGACAGGCCAACAAGTCATCAGATCAAATAAACATCAAAAAGAGAGTAAGTGTATAAAAGAGAAATAGTTACATTCTGATGCAGTCAAAAAAATCAAAGAAAATGTCATCTGTTCTTGAAGGGTAAGATTCAATGGCAAGCTGCTTTTCAAAATTAATTTTGATCTCTGATAACAAATATTTTCTTTCCAAAAAAATTATTTTCTCCAGAGTCTATGCCAACTATCATACTATAGATCTTAAAGAAATCATTAGTTGTATTTGTGTTTATTATTAATTACTTAAAAGTGGTAAGTTTATAAATAAGTATCACATTTATAGTTTGGAATACTCAACAGTGCTAAGATAGCAATTCTCCCAAAACTTTTGTATAAATTTAATATTATTCCAACAAAATCCTAGCAGATTTATTTTTTGTGGATTTTGATAGGCTGATATTAAAATTTATAAGGAAATGTAAAAGACCTAGATTGGTTAAGACCACTTTAAAAACTATACTCACCTTGTTACAGTAATTGAGACCTTGCAGTATTCGCAAAAGGTTACATAAGAAACAAAACAAGAATCCACACAAAGAACCACACAAATGTGGTCAGCTGATTCACAACAAAGGCAATGCTGATGTTCAAAAAGGGAAACTATCTTTTTAATAAATTAGATATCACATAGGGAGAAATCTTGACCTATACACGTGAAACACAAAAATCAATTAGAAATGGATAACAGACCTAAATGTTAAAGAAAAAGTACAGCTTCTAGTAGAAAACATAGGAAACTATTTTCATGATCTTAAAGGAAGCAAAGATTTCCTTAAGAGACACACAAAAAGCAATGATCATAAAAAATTGACAAATTAGATGTCATTTAAATGAAAAACTTCTATTTATTAAAATATTCCAATCAGATATTGAAAGGGAAAGTTTAAAATTGAGACATATGCCCATACATATGTCTCATGAAGGATGGTATCAGAATATATTTTAAAAATCACACATCAGTGAAAAAGATAACTCGATTTAAAAAGCAAAGAGTTGAATTGTTATTTTTAAAAATGAGCAAAGAACTTGAAACAGACTTCACAGACAGGATATCAACTGACCAATAAGTATATGAAAAAAGTAAGCTGAGCACAGTGGTGTACACTTGTAGTCCCAGCTACGTGGGGGGTTGAGGCAGAAGAGTTCCTTGAATTCAGGAGCTGGAGTCCAGGCCCTGAGAGGCATGGAGACTTCATCTCAAAAAAAAAAAAAAAAAGTGTTTAACATCATAAGAGATGCAACTGACCAGGAGGTCTAAAATTAAAAGACTGATAATTCCAAGCATTAGTGAAGATACAGAGCAATTTGATTTCTTACACTTTGCTGGCAAGAGTAGAAAACTGATAATATCTATCAAAGCTGAAAATACACATATCCTATGACCTACAAATTCTACTCTTAGGAATATGTCTGTATGTTGAATACATAATTATGAACAAGAATAATTATTGCAATTTTATTCAAAGTAGCCCCAAATTGGAATAATACAAATGCTCATAAATAAAAGAGATAAATTATGGTATATTCTGTGATAGAATACTACACAGAATTAAAAAATGCTGCATACATAAAGAACATCAAAAAACCAAGCCAAAATGATGAGCTAAAGAGGCCAGACAAAAAAGGATGCCTATGATATGATTTAATTTTTATAAAGTTTAAAAGTAAGCAAAACTAATCTACAAAGATAAAAGTCAGACTAGTAATTATTTTGATGGGTACAAATGAAAATGCTTTCTAGGTGCCGGAAATGTTATATGGTTGTTAAATGAATCTATCAATCTCTCTATATATAAGATATTGCATGTATATTCTACCTCAGTGCAAATTTTAAAAGACAAATTAAAGTTATCCCATTGTGCTTCATGGTCCTACAAGCTATGGCTTAATTACAGATTTGCACCTTCCAGAGCCTAGTATGAGGCCTGCTCAGTAAGTATTTACTGAATTTAATTAAACTGGCCAGATACTGCAGTCCCATCTCTATGATCTCAAGTATATGATTTTCATGCATGTCTTGAGTTGTTAAGAAAAGAACTATAGCTGTGGTTTCCTGCAGTTTCCTTTTCAATTCCCAGTGCATTCATATTTAAAATATCTAGCTTTTCTTTTTCCCAAAAGGGATAGGAGCATTTGCATACTGAAAAACAAACAAAAACCGACCCCATTTGCAGGGTTTTAACAAGATTCAAATCAAAGAGATGGAGGAAGAGGAAACAAAGAAAGGTGCTGTTGTGGCGCCCTGGAAAGCAGATGTTCATTAGGGCCAGACACGCAGATCACACCACAGTACTTATCTGATATCTGAACATGCTATCGTCAGACCTCACAGGGAAATCAAATTCTGCAGGCTCAAAGGATGTGCACTGAAGAACATCCTGTACTGCTGAAACATGGATCTGAATTCTGTGACAGGGATGGAGGGGTAGAAAAAAGCACTAGATAGCACTTACTATATCATTTTAAAACCTACTTATATGTTTTAGAAAATCTATTCTTAAAAGAGCAGTCAAAATTGATTTAAGATTTCTCTTACAAAAATTTAAATCTGAGAAACTATAATCAAACAAGCAACATATTTTTCCTTGTCTTTTGCAAATTAAAAGTAATCCCTTTGTGATTAATTTTTATATAAAGAATGGTTTAATGAAATATTCAAGTAGTAGGAAAGAGGTTATATGTGATTTTAAAATTTAGTATAGACTAAGAAAAAAAGTAAACAGCCTATTTGACTGTCATATTTAAGTTACAATCTCATTAGAAATACACATTTGTCATCAAAATTGTTTCTATTATGCTAATTATATGTACTTATTCAAAGTATTACATCATGTCTGTGCTTCTATAACACATTTATACATTATCAAATAAAATTTTATTTCAAATTTCCATATACAATTGGATAAGGAATCAGAAAAGTAAATCCGATTCAGAGGGGCAGTTGTATTAGCAAGTTCTTAATCATAATCTGTAGCATTAAGAGCTAGTAAAGATTTTTTTAGCCAAGTAGAGTCAGACAGTGGAACCCCGATTTGGACAGATCAAGTGGGAGTAGCTGGTGAGTGATGGTCACTCTGGTGGAACTACCCCTCTTGCACACACTGTTAGTGGTCAGAAGTAAGTCCCAGGGCCTGACCCTGACAACGTCAGAGAAGAAGAGGGGAGAAGCAGGAAGGAAATGCTTTGAGACTGTCCAACCCTTTCTGGATAAGGCCTTGAACTTTACTCCCACTCATTCTACTTCACAGGCCTTTGGGCTTTGTCCAGCTTTTCACCCTACCATAGTCTGCTACGGTACCGTAGTCTAGACACTAAATACCAAGAGATCCTCTTCAGCATAGACTGGTTCAGTCTCTGTCTTTCTTCCAGGGGCAAGTTCTTAATGTATGCCCTAATCATTGATTCCAGGTAAAAATCTGAGGTGAATGGAAATATATGCCATCATCCTCTTCTCAAGAAGGCCTCAGTTCCCTAGGAGTTATAAACCATCAATGGACTGGGTAAAAACAAAATAAGTGACAGAACTGTACAGTTTTGACTTGGCTGTTGTTTCTTTCTTTTTATTGATTGCAAGAGGTATTTGCTTGCTTGATTCAGGGTCAGAGAAGAGCAAGAAAAAGTTCTGAGGGTGTTAATAGTCTAGCCAGTGGTGAGCTGAGAAGGGAAAGCATTTTTTTTTTTAAATTGTGAGAAACAGATTATCCTCAAAGTCAGCACAAGAAATGAAAACACGTAAATGGAGCTAGTCTAGAAGTGAGGAGTTCTCTAGGGTCTATCTCACCTGGGAGCCCGCACACAAACTGGTCTTGCAAATCCTGACTCTTCTGACATCACAAACCATAGCTCTCTTGTTCTGGAAACCCCAGTTCTAAAAGTTCAAAGCTATCATTAAGTACTGGACAGAGGCACTGTCTTTGTACCCCTGTAAAGATGGTAAAAGTGGGTTCCTGGAATTCCAACTCTGAATACTCACCCCCTTCTCCAGGAAACATCTAAGTGATTTGGTTCTAGGGTGGGAGTAGTATAAAACTACATGTCAATTACAAAGTGAATTACTTTCACAGGTTTTCATGGATTGGCTGGAGACCTAAGTATAACAATCTATATACGAAATGAGTTTCAGGTTCTAAATAATCAATTGACTGATTGGACCTTTTCCTATTTCAAATTATCAATTATTCATTTTAGTCATTTTAATCCTTATTTACACTTTCAGTTTCTCACACTAGAAACTAATCGGTATTTACACATGTGTGTCCTATTTATTTCACTTAAGAGTATGGCCTCAACATGCATCCAAAAAGGTCCAACGGTGTAGGGGTGGTGGGAGGGGAAGGGGAAAGGAAAGAAGGGAAAGGAAAAGTTATGAGAAATGGAAATAAAGTCTTTGTAAATAGGGAAGGGTGGAGGGGGGGAAGGGAGGGCTAGGAATGGGGAAAAAATAACAACCAAGATGCATCACGTAAAGGTACAAGTTCCCAATGACAAATGTAAACGAATTGTATACCTAAAATGTACCAATAAAAGAATAAAATATTTTTTTTTAAAAAACTGATTGGAAGCACAATTTACTGGGAAGTTAAAATGTATCCAATCATTGACAAATCATATACAGAACAAGAAAAATAGCCAATTCTATCAGTTATTTTTTTAATATAACTGTGCAATGGGATAAAACAGAAAAAGAAATTGAGACTGGGAAACTTTTTAAAAAGTATAAGGCAATTAATCAGGGCTGAGCATTGTAAGAGACAGAGAGGGTCTTAGAAGTATTTTAGTGAATGACTCAAAAATAATTTTTTCTGTTAAATTTTTCTTTTCATAAACATCTACATTTGTCAAAAGCCTTTTTGATGATGAATTCAAATTGTTATTGAGAAGACAAAAGTAAAATTGATGGTATTACAAGTTTCTAATAAAATTTATTTTCCATATGACCAAATATTTTGAGACTTTATTATATAGATTATGAGAATATTTTCTCATGATTCTGAGTAAAGGAGAGCTTAGTGGACCTCCAGCATAAATATGCTCCCAGCTGTAAATCAAAATCATCATGATTAAAAGTTTTTAACAGAACCAATGGTACAATGTTATTTGAGGTTAATATAAGTGTTAGCTTATGATTTTTTAAAAGTTTTCATTTTTGGCAACTTTGATTTTCCCTCCCAAGAAACTTGGGTTAAAAGTACAATGTTCCATGATGGCAGCCATCCAATTCTGCTATTCCAAATTTTCAATTTTTCAACCCATAGAAAAACATAACTGGTATTTTGTGAAATGGGTTTACACTGAAGAGCTGGGAAAATGATGCATTTTTCCTTCCAGGCCAGTGAAAAGTCTTTATGACATTTATGACATGATCTCATTTGGTTTCACACAGCCTTCCCTGAAATCACTGTTTGTCTGGAACCAAGAAGCCCAACTGCATAGCACATGTTCAAAGGGCAGCCAGAGGGACAGATGCTGGGTCCCACACTGAGGCCAAGGAGAGGACAATATGACTTCTAAAGCACTTGGTCCCATTTGCAGAGGTGCATAACAGCTGCTTTGAAAAGAATAAAAGTTAGATAATGACCAGATAAAGAGATCCACAAAAAATCAGGAATAATTTTTAAAATCTGTTTTTGAAAATATGCCAGCTCACATTAGGCATCATCATTGTGTAGACTGTAGACAACGATCTAATTAGGAGCATTTAATACCCCAAATTTATTTTTTTCCATTGCCATAAGCAGGGTTAATGAGTTAGGAAAAATAAACATCATTTCAAATGGTTCAAAATGATAAAAGTAACATTTCTGTATACCCATTATGTCATCATTTAAGGATTACCTTACCTGCCTGTCACAACACTAATAGGTTGGCTTAGCAGCACATTTGTAAGCATGAATCTGGAAATAATGTAAAAGAAAATAACTGAATATGAAACTTTAAAGAGGAGTTAAAGTCCAAACATAATATTCCTTTAAAATTTTAAGTACTCAAGAGAATTATAAAGCAAAAAAATAAAAAATACTGATTACCAACTCAAGAAATTTTCACCCATTTATTTAAAGCCCAATTTCTTTCTAAAATTTCCAGGTTTGTTGTAGCTTTTATCAGCACTTTACTTTTTCTAACAAAATGCATGGCATTTTTAATTCTACATATATCTTAGTACCTTCTCTGTCATTCTTGGCTGGCATGCTGCCTTCTACCTATACTGTTGTGTAGCTTTTCTTCACTCACTTCCTGTACTGTTCTACTCTGCCTTCCTTAGTAGCTGTGAGTTGGTGGAAAGTAGGGACCAGACAGTCTACCTGGTAACTTTTCCCAAAGTCAAGTACTAAATGATGCTCTCGGGTCACTCAGGAAATACAATTGATTGACAAGTGTTTTAGCCTTTCGTGAGCCTGAGTAATTTTGCAATAAGCTACTGGCTTAAAAAAAAAAAAAAAAAAAACCTAATTCTACAATATACAGACATTATACCCAATGTAGGAAATCATTCACCAGACAATGAATTTACATGCTTATAGTGCTAGATTTATAAGCAACTTAACTGTTCATATTAGCATGTAATGTCTCTTTTAGAATCTAGTTTTTCACATCCAGTACCCAGAAGTCTTTACTTATTCTTCCTCTTCTAAAATGACAAATGCATCCTAAGAATTGGCTAAAAGACAATGTAAGGAGAAACGACAACACTCAGTACTGTACATTCATTCCCCTTGGAGGTTTAGACGTTGAATTTTGCACTCTTCTTTGTTTCTCTCTTATCATTTTGACATGCTTATTTTCCAGTGCTTCCTTGAAAAATTAAAGTATGCATATAATTATGTTAAGGAGACTAGATACAATAAGCAAAAATAAAGAATTAGATTATGGAAGATGTATGTTTAGCTTGTTGGCTTAGCTGTCATCATTCACTTTGTATTTTTCTTCTCATATCTATTGGAAAAAGAGATTTTTAGTTTCTATCATTGAGTATATGTGGGCTCAAATTTGTATGTGTATCTGATGGTTCTAAGATCTTCTGCTGTTTATTACCTGACCAAACTCCCAGTGGTGAGACTGTATCCTCCAAGGGCTGCCTCTGGTGAGGCACAGCCCAGTTTTACCATTTATTCACTAAAACGACAGAGAGAAGTCAGAACATTTAAATCCAACCACATAATGTTCTCAAGTTCATTATTCAATTTTTGAATACTTAGTTTGATTTTATAACAAATATTATGGTACTGCATTTAAATAACTGCCATTTCATTACTGTTTTCTTTAAAATAAGCTAATTTTACATGGAATAAAAGGCTTCCATTTGAGAGAACTTGCTACATTCATATTTATTCCTATAATATCCCAATGAACGGGGTAAAAATTGTACTCTGTCAATAAAAAGTTAGATGGTCAAACATCAAGGTTAAGGGTATGCAACAGTCAGAAACTGAGAAATGACTATAATTATCAACACCTCAAATATGGTTTACATTTCAGTTATTATTCATTAAATGAATAAATGTTTATATCATGTCTGAAATACACTAAAAGGAAAACTAAGCAGGAAAAGTTTGGGCAGTGTTGACAGAAGGGGTGAGCTGGCAATAGAGAGCATAGAAAGGCTAAATTATCAATCCACTGTATGTGGTATACTCCTCAATATACTCCAGTAAGATTTTTCTCTGGTACCCACATCCTTTAATAAAGTCTGGACAAAAAGGCTCTTTTGATTTCATAAATTAGACATTGATCAATCAATACGTAATTCATTTTGAGGATCTTAGTCCATAAAACATTTGAAAATTTTCATTATAGGAACAAAATAAGTGAAAAATTAAACTATATTGAGACGTCATTAGAAAATTGGGCTAGGTCATTATATTTATAGATTTTGGTCTACAAAATTTTTCTGTCCTACAACAATTTTGCATGCATTTTTTCCTGAATAATAATAACC
Organism: Heterocephalus glaber; assembly: GCF_000247695.1. The sequence goes on along the minus strand of NW_004624732.1, from coordinate 5,109,202 downwards.
TACTAAGAATCATCTATTTAGCATCTACTGTTTTGGGAATGAGGAAAGGAACAAGGGACATATTGATATCCTTTAGAGAGGTTGACAGTGAACCTGTGAAACCATGCTTGGAGAAAATAAACTTTACTTCAGTGAGTATCTAATGAAAAAAAAACTAGGTAAGAAATCCTTCATTTTTAAAAAGAATGAAGGAGTGTTGATGTCGTTTTTAGTGAATACTTAATCCTCCATTCTGGATTTTTCTCACATGACTTTTACTGGTTAATCAGATATGGAAAAAAACAACTCCCTCTAATAAAAAGAAACGGCAAAAGATCCTTTTGTCTTTACCTAAAAAACATGTAACTGGTCTTTAAGTAAGCTGGAGTAATTTTAAAGTTTCAATAAACCATTAAGCAAAATAATAAGTCAGCAATATGTCAATAAAGTTTTAAAAATTTTTTTCTTGAAAGTGTATTATATGGAAATTGCCCACATTTGAATTTACATTCAAAGTCAAGATCACCAAAAATGTAAGATATATCTAATAATACTGATGGTTAGTAATTGTGTGCTTTCCTACTCTCATTTACTTTCTCTTGTTCCCCCTAGTACCCTAAATTTTGACTCAAACTAGAAAAAATGATACATGAAATAATACTATTATGGAAAATCTTTTTAATAAAAAATTATGCAAAGGAAAACTGCTACAATGTTGCATTATAATGCATTTTCATTTTTAACATTTGCATGACCTTGAGCCTTCCAATAGCACTTCCAGTCACAGTATCTCACTAAGGAAATGAAGTAGATATATCATTGTAAAATACTGCATTTCTAAATTTATATATTTAAGCAAACTTTATTCACCTCATGACTCTTAAGACACAAAGCAGCCCACATCTTATGTCTTTGTACTTTAAATCCACTTTCTTACACACAGTAGCTTTATGTATCAAATTGTGGTTCTTAACTTTTAGAGAAATAGTTTAACACAATATTCATTTGTCTACAACTAAATAAAAGTTAAGAAATTCAACAAAATGGTAAATGTTTGCAAAAGTTCGATTCAGAAAAACTTTTTACCTAGTAGCTTTTATTAATGGAATCCCAAATTACAGCGTGCATCATTTTTCAGATACTGAAGCTAAGTTCAGACATGTACTTTGGCATAAAAAGATGGCTTAGAAACTATATTTTGTTTTAGAAACAAATAATTCCTTAGTATAGAACATATTTTTAATATAGAAAATAACACTGCCTCATACAAAAAAACTTAGTCAAACTTTCTATATTTTAGAGAAATATATTCTACAACTATGTGAATTAAGAATGCGAATGTGTTAAATTGTTGTTAGCTTGTACAAAGCATCTAGATAGCCATGAAAAGAAAATTTTATTTTCTTTCTTCAAAAGAAACAGAATAAGTATTTCAATCTCTATAAATATGTTCATACATACATTGACAATAATGTATGTTTGAAATAAGCCATTATAATAAATGAAATAAGCCTTTATAATAAATGAAATTTCTATTGCCATTGGTTGAAAATATGTTCATGGAAATCTTCAAGGTTAAAATTTTTTCTGTGCAGCTGAATTTAACTTATGATATAGCTGAAATCATTTTAAAATTGGGAAAATCCTCTAGAACAATATGTGTTTATGTATGCAAGGCTACCTCAAACTACATTTCAGAATGAATGTGTCAAGTGATAAAGAGAACAACAAAGAAAAAGGAGGGAGGGAGGAAGAGAGAGAGAGACGGAGAGAGCAACACCATATAAAATCAGGGCACTTGAAATCCAATACTCTATATGAAGATATTATAAAAGTTACATACATGTCCTGTCCTTCCATAACATCCACAAACATTTTCACGCCTAATGTAGGTATCTTCTTTAATATAGCCTAAGTGTTTTTTTGTAGTTGCTATTTAAAAATGTAGAAGTAACTAATGTGTTCTTAATGGAGGAAAAATTACAAAATAAATTTGCCAAAACAATCTGATTGAATCATTAACACAAGAAGAACAGTTTAGTATAGGTAACTTTTTAAAGTATGGTAACAAAACACATTTCCAATGACATTTTAATTGGTATTATCCATTTTAATTGGTATTATCTACTTCTCTGATGAAAAAAATCACTTTATTCCTTCCTGATTCAAGAAAATCACATCTCTTGATTACAAATGAAAATCACTTTAAATGACCATGCCGTTTCTCAGTTTTTGACACAGCTTCCAAACAGAAGTTTTAAAACAACTGGGACTAGCAAACACATGTACTTTTAAACAGTGAAGTGTTTCTATGCATGTTTCAGGAAGGTTAAAACACACATGCACGCATGCACACACAAGAACTGTCACAGTGGAAGACACACTCTAAGTGAGTTTATTAACTCTCTGGCAGATTAGGCAACACTTGTTACTAAACTAACTACAAATCAAATAAAGTCTATGTTGTTTAATGACTCACACTACCACATGACCAACAGATATGTAAGGAAGAGAGGGGAAAAAGGCCATGTGTTTCAATCTCTGCTTATCTAAAATCTGCATCTAGTCATTCCTCATTTTTCAGAGATGCTTCTTTCTGAAATAATCAAGATACTTTTACAATAGGGAATTTAGATTTAATTACCAAACTTTAATACCATGTTATATAGGTCAAGTGAGGATGTGTAACTTTCTCCTGAAACAAAGGGATTCAGAGTAATAGGATTTCAGATTTCATAGCAGAAACAGCAAAAATATGTTTTGAGAATGTCATTTACTGTAACACAAATCAATATTAAATGCTTTATGCAGGAAGCACACTTTCAGAAAATGGGCCCTAAAGCTTTCTGGGATCTGACCCTAATTACCAGAGCAGTCTCTTGCTGTTTGTCTCTCTCTTCAATTATTTACAGGGCAAAAAAAGCCAAATGGCATTGCATTAGCTGTATTAAATGTTATGTACTTGGTTTCTAACTTACTAATGGTACATAAAAATCACTAAGGTAAATGTGCCTGTAGAACACAGCTTTTTTTCCTTCTTCACCTGAGTGTATGTATTTATTATTCATAGCTTAAGTGTTGAATATACTGTCCTTTAGGCACCCAATGCTGCATAATTTAAACAAAGGCATTAAATATATAACACATCTAAAAGGTAGCACAATGATTACACTACAAAATTTCTTTGAACAGCTACAATGTTGCTCACACAAACCTAGCATCTCTCTCAAGTTCCAGAAAACAATTATGCGAGAGTCACACAGAAATGGGTAATAGGTATCCATGCAGCTACCATCTTGCTGCTTTCCGGTGACCCAGTGCAATAAGAAAATTGGGAGGGAGTGACAATGAGGCCCTTGCGTGCGAAAGAAATTTCTGGACTGGATGCTGACAAGTGTTGTTTTTACCTGGACACGCTATGTTGTGGGTACATGACAACATGGACCACACGTTGTAAGAAAACAAAGCTTATCAAGGTTCAGCCAGAGATTCTTAACACAGGCCTGAAACGCCAACAAGCAGAGCATGGTTGCAACCTCCCTATCAAAGCTCAGATTCTACATCCACACCTGATTCTTTTGTGATCTATTAGGGCACCGGAGAGTTGGGCTAGACCTTAATGGCTGAAGGCGGCTGGTGCATCCAACTTCTACCAAATTGTGCCAGAAGCTTCCCAACAGCGAAATTTCCACTCTTCGTGGTCCCCAATATTTTTTTAAAATGAGTTTAGGAGGCATCAATTTATGCTGAAAATAAAGTGGTCCTACTAAACAGGTACCTGGGGTCCCTCGAAAGCCAGTCACAATCGGTATGACTACAAGTCATCAGCCATCATTACCTAAGAGTATGCCGAAGCCACTTTAGAGAGAGCACCATTAGAAATCGATCTGTGGTAAACATGTAAGATAGTTTTTAAAAAACAGAAAAGAAGCCACAGAAGAGCAACTAAACACAAAGTCACTTCTTTCTGTGCACTTAAATTTGGCCATTGTCCCTTCTTTGGAAAAGCTACGGAGATGTAAAAGAGACCTCAATGAATGCTGAGTGAACTTTGGCCACTTTTCTACCCAAAACACCAGCGTAAAAGTAGAAATCAGTAACCAGGTGAAGTGCCACACCACGCAGAGACTGGAGGCGAGGGGCGGGCGCGCAGGGCCTGAGGTGGAGAGGAAAACGTCCCGCCGCCCCACCCGAGCCCCAGTCCGGGCGCTGGAGGCTGAGGGGCATCTCTGGGGGCCGGCGGCTCCGCGCCACTCGGAGGAAGCCTGGAGTTACGGCTCTCAGGGCGAGGCCCTGAGAAGTGGTCCGGAAGCCTGACCACCAGCGGGTCCCGCCGAGGGCCCGACCGCCCTCGCTCCGAGAGGGGCGCCGCTCGGCCCGCGACCTTCCCCGCCTCCCGGGCCAGGAAGGGGCCGGCGACTCTTTCCTGTCTACTCCCCCCACCCCGTAACCCGATCCCCGCCTTCGGTTCCCCGGGAAGCCGCCGCCCCGCGCAGCCCAGCTCTGCCCAGGCCGGCGCTACAGTTAGCAGCCCTCCACTCCACCAGGGGCCGGGGTCCCCGCGCGCCCCGCGCGCCCCCGCCGCCCCCTTTACCTTGGCTTGCAGATACTGGGGGTAGTAGTAGGTGGCGTACTGAGGGTACATCTGCTGTTTCCACACTTTGCCCATGAAGCTGGAAGGGAACCTGCCGTGCAGGGTCGCGAACACTTTGGGGTTTCCAAGTCTCGGTCTCTCCTGCCTCTCCCTTTCCGGAGGCGGCGGCGGCGGCTGCTGTAGCCGCTGCTCCACCTCCCAGCCGGGACCAGACGTCCTCCTCCCCCTCCTCCCCCTCCTCCTCCCCCTCCTCCTCCTTCGCCACCTCCTCCTTCTCCTTCTCCTCCTCCTGCTCCCAGGCAGAGAGAAAGACACTGCAGAGCGCAGAGGGCACCCCGGACAGGGCGCTCCCGAGGAGTTTCCTCCCGGAGCCCGACTGAGCCGGGGCTGCCAAGCACGGGCGCGCTGGCCGCGCTTCGCTCACGCGAGCTGGCTGAGTGGAGCCGAGGTGATCAATAGCAGTGCAAAGTGCTGCTGCGGCGGCGGCTGCGCTCAGTGCCAGGCGGCATCTGGGGTGGGTGCGCCCGAAGGGGAGAGGAGAGAGGGGCTGGCGTGCGGGGGCGTGGGGGAAGGGCGGCGGGGGCGGGGCCTGGGCCGGCGAGCCGGGACCCGCTGGAGGTGAGGGCTGAGTTCTAATCACTCCTCACCTCCAGGCTGCTGGTGGGACGGGCAGAAGCTCTGGGAACCCAAGTCGCTTTGTGTCTGGGTGGGATGGTGGGGGTGGGGGACCCAGCCTAAGAACTGCCCAGAGGGCTCCTCTTTCGCTTTCCTGAGTTTTATCTTCGTAAGGGGGAAGGGAGGTAAGGGGAAAGGAAATCTGATTAATCTCTTACTTCCCCTCACCCCCGCCCCGTCCCCGCCCAGTGATTTTTTTTTCACAAGGGGAAGAAAATGATATAGTGCCCAGCCACGGAGCTGGAGTCGGGACACCCTGGTTCAGTTCCTCCCTCCCCGACACTAATTCTCTAGGTGACCTTGGAAGGGGTATTGTCCTTCGGCTTGGTTTTCCCAGATGTGAAAGGTAAGATCGTGCCCCCTGCACCAGGGGGAAGCAGAGTGCACTCACACACACACACACACGCACACACACACACGCACGCACACCCCTCACAACAAATTGACAGATCCTTCCCAGGGACAAACTGAAAAGAACAGAATGCTATTAGGAACACAATATAGACATCAGCTTTTCTCTGCCTCTTTCTAATGCCGCCAGACAGTCTGTCAACTCCCACTCAAGAGCAAGGAAACTCCGAGTTTGGAATATTTTAAGGCCATTTTGAAAGTCACTCTGGCATATTGTTGCAGTGTTCCTCAGTGACACGTAAAAGTCTCTCTCTTTCTGCCTCTCCCCATTGTCACAGCCCTAGACAGACCCAACCGAGCAGGGGTTCAGTTCACTACATAAAAGGATATAATTTAACAGAGTTAATTGGTCCCTGAAGTTGGCTGCAGAAGACATTTATATTCTAGATCAAAAAGAAAGAGAATACCAAAATGTACAATAGCATAGGTAAGAAAACATCCCCAATCTGGTGTCTTTGCACAGCTAATAAAATGCAACAAAATTTTTATTTATTATTATTAAATAAGCCCAATTACTTTGTCATTTTGGTTTCCTGAGAGTCAAACTGAACTGGATGGAGTACATGATTTATTAAACAGTCACTTTTATATAACATTTTTTAAAAAGTGTAGTAACATGCTTTAAAATAATGATGAAACAATAGAGTGAAACCCTTATCATCTTTCTATAATTCAGACAAATTTCTAGGTCATTTTTGACAAAAGCAAAATAAATATATTTCATAGGAGAACATGTTGGATAAACCAGAAAGCAAATCATAACCCTCTTCGCTTGCCCATGTAGAATCCTGTAAGAAAACTTGTGTGTACTGAGTTTCTGCTGTTCACTCACTATCTAGGAGAGCTTTAACAAAATACTTGTATTATTTCAACAGACATCTTTTAATGTTAGAACACGAATTGACATTTTAAGAACTTGGGAAGACTGGGAATAATAGTTCAAAGGAATGACAAAAGGAAGAGAAATAAATTAAGAGCTATCTCAGAAGGTCTAGGGTTGAAGGGACACAGGAAATTACCAAACTTAGACTGTTCTACTTACTGGTTTATTTGTTTGTTTTTCTGGATGTTGAAAACTCAGCCTGTTTTAGAGAACTGAAAAGTAGAGACACACTTGTACAGGCACTTAATTTATGACTGAGTTGTTATTACAGAGCAGCGGAGAAAGAATGAACTTTTCAACAAATGATTCTAGGTCAATTGGGAATCCATATGGAAAAAAAGAAATCAAAGCCCTGCCTCACCAACACCAAAAGTAGGGAGAGAATCTAGGTGGTTTAAAGACCTAGATGTGAAAAGCAAAACTGAAGGTACTTGAGCACAATAGAGGGAAATAGCTTTTTTAGCTTGATGTAGGCAAAGATTTCTTTAATAAGGTGAGCGACAGTACAAGGTTGTTAGATTTAATCACATTAAAATTAAGAACCACAGCTCACAGAAAGATTCCATAAAGAGTGAAAAACAAGCCCCAGAATATTTATTTGTTATATAAGTAACTAGAAAAGTTTAATATGCAGACTACATAAAGAATTCTTTGAGGTCAATAAGAAAAAGAGAACTTATTAGTCTTTGAATAAATTAATGAATGCGTATTTCACAAGGGAGGAAAAGCAAATGTCCAGCAAACATATGAAAGATGCTAACACTCATTAGAAAGTAATAAGGCAAATGGAAATTAATAATAAGATGCCACTTCACAATTACCAATAGGTTGGCAGATGTCAAGAATTTGAAAATTAAAAGTAAGTGAAGATGTGGAAGCAGTGAAAACACTGCTTACCATAAGAAGCAACCATCACTTGAGAATATACAGTAGGTTGACATTACTCAATTTTACTTTCATGTATACTACAATGCAGTTCTCAGTATACATCTTTTTATTTTGTGAAAAATAAAAGTTCATAATAAAATAATAAGCGAATAACCTAGTTAATACAGTTTGTATCACTATCTTCAAAGTAGTTACTCAGAGTACAAAACAAAAAACAAAAAAGACTGTTACAAAAAAGTAAACAGATAACACAAAACTTTCTTTTCAGTAATCAAAAATAACCTAGTAGCTTTGTACAGTGGCAGTATCATAGCCAATGAGGTTTATCCAAGGCGTGATTATTGCTAATTGAAAAATAACCTAGTAATACAAATGAAATGAATTAGCATGTATATTAAAATATTTTTGAAACAACAAAATATGTAATTTGGGGAAGTATTTGAAGTTCTTCAAAATTCCTATTTATCTCTCTTCTATTTTGCTCTTTATTTGTATATTTATATATTTCTCATAGGTATCTTCTCAAAGGAGTTAAAATCATCATGTTACAGGGATACATCCTTACCTATATTTATAGTAGCACAATGTGTAATAACTAGATTTTGGAACCAATATACATCTTAAAGAAAGTATTCTGTATATGCACCAGAAGAAATGTACAGTAATATCAATGATATATTGAAAAATAATTTAAATGCCTACCCGACTGGATAAAAAGATTGCAGTATGTACATACAATAAAACACTGTGGCAGCAAAAATGAACCACTACAATTAAACGCATCAGTATGGAACATTTCAAAATTAATGTTAAAGAAGCAAGTAAATGGAATATATGAAGCATAATTTCATTGGTATGAAGTTCAAAACTAGAAAAAACACAACTAAACATAATATTATGTACAATTATGTACAGGAATCCTTTTTACAACAATAAAGAAAAACAAGAGGATAATAGCACAAAATTGAGAATAGTGATTATCTGAGACAGATAAGAAGGGTGAGAAGCTTGAGAGAGGACCTAAGGAGACTTACAGAAATGGTAATGTTCACATGGCTCTCTGGATGGTAGATATATAGGAATATATTTCAGTGTTTCTCTTTAACAGTCCATTGAATTTTTCATATTTTGCTACATTTCATACTAAGATAATTTTGAAATAAAAATCAACTTTTAATTTTAAACATGATGATTTTCAAGTAATATAAATATTTAAATATATAAATAAATATATAAATATTTCAAGTAATATAATATAAAAGCAGAGAGAACTGGATAATAACCCATCTATTTCTAACATTTACCTTCAACCTTTATCAATCGTTTACAGTTCTTGTTATACACACACATACACACACATTTTTATTTTCCTAAAGTACTTTAAAGGAAATTCCACATATCATAATTTCATCAATATCCTGCTAACAAACAAGTTTTATCCTGCTAACAAACAGTACCATTATCACAAACAGTTTGTTAATGTCAGTTGATGCTCAGTGATTGCTCATTTCTCTCTCATTGTCCAAAAATTACTTTTTGCAGTTTATTTAAATCAAGGTGAAACAGTATCACACTGAATTTTATTTATATGTTTCTTAAGTCTTGTCAACATATGAAAATTCACCCTCACCCATTTTTAAAGCAGATATTTATCTGTTGAAGAATTTGGATCCTTTTTCTGATTACAACTTCATTGTAATGGGTAGTTCTAGTGGTTTGATTAGATGCAGATTTACTTTTTTGGACAAAAGTACTTCCTAGATGTTACTAAGCAAACACAGAGAATGTGATGGGCATGACATTAGGAGACATGTAATGTCTGAATGTCTCACTACTAATGATGCTATAAAGGTTGATCAGAAGTCTAGCTGTTAGCACGCTGGGGAGCTGAGGCAAGGGGATCCCAAGTTTGAGCCTGCCCGAGCAACTTAGTGACTTAATGAGACCCTGTCTTAAGACATAAATAAATAAATAAATGCGGGCTGAGGGTATAGATCAGTGCAAAGGTCTGGGGTTCAAACACTACTACTACAAAAAGAAAAATTAAAAAGTAGCTTAGGTGTTAATGATCTGAATTAACCATTATGAAGTTCTCCATCAACCACTCATAGGATAGTTTTTAATATTTATAAGGATTTCCTAAATCCATTATTTTGTCAGGAGTTACAAAATTGTGGCTTTTCTGATTTCGTCATTCCTTCTGCACTTATTAGTTGGAAATTTTCTGTGGAGAAGAACTTTCTCTTTTCAGCTCTTTGGTTAACTTGAAATATAGCTAGCATAAGAAAGACAGGATATATTTTCTCTTACTTGCTAATTCTCACAATGACTTAAGAGTCATAGGAAATTCCAAAGGTATCCTATTTTAAGTAACATTTTGAACTTGGGGATTATAACATATTTGAATACCTAATCCTTTACAATCATTGTTTTTGATGATGCTCAAATCGTTCCATCTTTGCCCAGTGGGAGCCCTTTTGAATTTCTCTCTCTCTCTTTCTCTCTCTCTCTCTCTCTCTCTCTCACACACACACACACACACACACATACACACACACACCCTTTTTTCTTTTCTTCTTTTTGTAAAACAGACCCTAATGGTATTTGGTACCTTTTCTGCTTACTAGCATGATAACATTGTCCCAGGTTCTTAGACATTTCTTCCCTGACCTGAATCAGCCATTTCTCCTAGAAACACAGGTTGCTTTACTTTTTAGTAAATAAATTAAAATTTTTAAATTCTTTTTTCTTTTGGTACTGGGGATCAAACTCAGGACCTTGTGCTTGCAAGGCAGTTACCATTGAGCTAAATCCCCAGCAAAAATTTAAAATTCTTTAAAATGTGTTCTGCATATTTATCCCAATTATGGAAAAGAGCTCATAAAAGATTCTTAATGTTTTGTGCCAAGATGACCCCTAGGAGAGGATGACCTATTGAGTAATTTCCCCCAAAAGATTTTACATATCTACAACTTCATCAACCTTGAAGCATTTTCTACCAGTAGAATATTTGAGATGCTACAGACTTGGTGCTTCTTTTCATGAAGCTTTAGGTACAATAAAGGAGACAGAGATGAAGCAGTGATAAATCATGATAAACTCTATGAAGTAAGTAACATGTTAAAAAGGAGGAGACTGTGAGAATTGGGTTAGAAATGTTATTGGACAAACTTCTACTTACAGGGAGACATAGGAATAAGAATGAGTCTGCCAAAAGAACCTTGCATGAGATGAAAACTGGAGAGGTGTATTCCTGAAGAAGACCTTGAGAAATGAACTATTCATCTAGGAGTTCCAATCTGGTCTATACCCGGGTTGTAACCAAAGGTAAACATTTTTTTTTTCTTTTGGTACCGGGGATCGAACTCAGGACCCTGCGCTTGCAAGGCAGGCAGCGGCACCACTGAGCTAAATTCCTGGCCCCCAAGGTAAACATTTTTTATCATAGTTTATCAGAAGTGGATCAAACAAATCAGTTTTAATTAATGCCTTTGTCCTAATGCCATCTGCTGAAGAGCATTGAAATAATTGATGGATAAAATTTAACTATTTTGCTACCAAAGCCCCTGTGGTAGAGCATCAGTGAATTGTCATTGAGATGTATACTCACAAGAGAGACCTTATACAGAATTTAGAGGTTACCGACTGGTGAACAGTCTTGCTCCCATACTCTGTAACTAGGTTATATCTGTAATACATATAGTGAACACTAAGACAGGATGGTAACCACTTTTGTAAGATGAAAATGACTGGTATATATGTTAGAGTTTTTAGGAAGTTGAACAAAGAAAAATGTAGCTAAAAGGAAGTGGTGCTTATAATCTACAATGAGGTTGTATTATGGATAAAAAAATTACTTTTTCATTCAAGAAAGATTATATATGAATCTTCTAGTCTGGTCTTTTCAGATATTTTTCTGAGACTCTAGGAATATACTTTTTTTTTTCTTTTTTTTTTGGTACCAGGGATAAAACTTGGGTCCTTGCGCTTGTGCAGCAGGCGGCGAAACCAATGAGCTAAATCCCCAGCCCAGGAATATACTTTTTTAAAAAATCATCAAAATTAAACAGAAAATGTAAACTTCTCTACTTGTCTACTAACACTCCCCCCGTGCAAGTTTAATTCGTACCCGTTTAGGTTCACACCTCTTACCACAACTCATAACTCGATTCTAGAACAGATTCCATTTTTTTCCTCCCACTCTCTTACCTCTTGACTTATCACTCTTTTCTCCCCTCTATGTCTCCTCCTTCTAACCCTCATTATACTGTACAGCTCCAGCTCTTTTTGGCCTTTTTTGCATCCATTGTCCTGGAGTATCTTTCACCCTTTTTTATCTAGGTCATTCTTACTCTTTCCTTCAGGTAGGGTCCATCCAGACTTCCTTTAGCCACCAGATTGGGTAGAGTTCCACTGCCTATGACACCTAGTCTAAACCTCTCTCTGAACAGCAACCAGATGAATTCACCCAGTAAACAGAGATACCATTAGAATGGAGTATAGAGTTAGAGGAGAGTAGGAGAATTCCAGGCAAAATTATCAGTCCATGCAAAATCGTATGTGTTGATAAGCACATGGTTCCAGAAATGTGAGTAATTCATTGTGAATTACAATTCCAAGTACATCCTGCTATGGTGTGAATGTCTTCCACAATTCCTGTGCTAAAACTTAACTCCCATTTATTATGCTATAAAGAGGTGGGATCTTTTTGGGTATGATTTAGTCATGTGGCTTTTTTCCTAATTAGTTATCTATTGCTACTTCACAGTTACTCCCTAGATTTAGCAGCTTAAACAACATTCCTTGTATCACATATTTGCTGAGAGTCAAAAATGTGAGAATGGTTTAGGTGGTTGGCTCTGGTTCAGGGTGTCTTTTGAGATTCAGCTGGAGCAGTAGTCACCTGAAGGTTTGACTAGGGCTGGAGGACATACTTCCAAGCTTACTCACGTGGTGTTGCAGAAGTCTCCAGTTCCCTGGGTAAGCTTCCATCTATAGGACTGCTTATGATAGGGCAGCTGGATACCTCCAGAGTGAATGATGAGAGAGACAGAGAGGGGTGGGGGGTACTGCAGTCTTTTACATCCTCATCTCACAAGTGCCATACCATCAATTCTGCCACATTCCATTAGCCATAATATGGCAAGGAACTGATTACACAAAAAAGTGGGTATGAGGAGATGGGGATGATTGAAGGCCAACTTGGAGGTTGACTACCACAATAATGTATATAAAAATGTCAAGTGATCACATTCTTTTACTTAATCCTTTACTTACTCATACAGTAAAAAATTGTATGCTACATTCAGAAAATTTCCCATTGAGCAGTTACACCCTATCTCCCTCTCCCTATCCCCTGGCAACCAACAATCTAACTTTTGCTTTCTGTGTTTTTGCCAATTCTGGATTTTCCATGTAAGTGGACTTGTACAACATATGACCTTTTTTTGTCTGTTCTTATCACTTAGCATAATGTTTTCGAGGCTCATCTACATTGTAGTATGTGTTAGTGCTTTATTCCCTTTTACAACTGAATAATATTCATAAATATATATACATCACTATTTTTTATCAATCCATTGTTTGCCTCTTTAGATATTGTGAACATTTGTTCAAAAGTGTTCATTTGAGGGGATGCTGATTTTGAGATGTCGGGGAACATCTAAGTGAATGAGTCCAGTGGTTATTGGTGTCGGTGAGTCGGAAGTTAAGAGGAAGGATCAAAGATGGAAATAGACTTGGGAGTCAGCCACAGTGTATGACTTGAAGTTAAAATCAAAAGAAGGGATGAGATTGTCTCAGGAGGAGAACAGTAACATGCACAAAAAGCAGTAGACTAAAGGTAGAAATTACATAACAATTCTTGTAGGATGCAAGACTTGGCTCAAATCTTGAGACGTTCTTTGGTTGAACACTTTGGGTCTTAGCATTAAACTAGCACACATGTTCTCATTTATTATTGATCTGTAGACATTATAGGATCATATGCCTTTCTTCTTAATGTATTCAAATTGCTTAGTCATTTTTATTGTCAAGAAATCCCTCCTTTTTAGCTGCTTAAAGTGGAACTTACGACATTAAGAAATCACACACTGCCCAGTGGACAGTGCATAAGGTTTAGCTACTACTTTGTGATATAAATAACTTCTGCGGCATTTTTCCTATTGACTAAATAGCACTGTGACTTTCATCTGTTTTTTAAATATTTTGTAATAGTTAGATGAATTTTCTAGGTCTTCTGTAATTTACTACATAGTGATATAATTGAATAGCCTAGTAAGATGCTGCCTCATGCTCAATAAACTATGTGCTCCACTAAGTTCTTATAATGAACACTTCATTTAAGATAATATCACATCCTATTATCATAAAAAGGAGTAAGACAAATCCCTTATTGGGTTATCAGTATCTTTAATTCATGTTTCACTATGAGCTCAAGCCTATTTATTCATGTTTATATCTAGATCATCATTTCTCTCATTGTATCAGTAGAGACTTTTAATTTCAGGGCACATGTTAATCCCTTCACATTTTTCTATTAAAATCATTTGTTTTAAACATAGCTGTAAGAGTGTCTATGATTTCTTTCTGTATTTTTAAGTGTTAATAATCTTGTCATATTTGCTATCATACCAGATTTAAGAATTTTCCCAATTCCATTTTGTCACTGATGGGAAATGTTGAACAACATTGGAGACCTAAAATTCACCCTAGTATGGTAGCTTTCAATCAGATAGAAACTAAGCTGTGCACCTGCACTTTTGGGGATATTATTCTCCATCACATTATGCTCCTAGGATTGCATGAACCTTTTTATATTTGCAACCTTCCCACTCTAATGGATATTGAGCATAAGCATGACTGTAAATCTGTCTAGAGGACTAAATCCCATCTTATATTAAGCTCAATTGTTTCCATTTCCTCTATGCACAATGCAGAATGCAATGATTGTAAACCATCTGATCTTTGTCAGGACTTTCTGTGCTTGGTATATATTGTGATCGACACAGCATTGGTAATGAAATGCAAGCTATTCTGGGCTGTCAAGATGTTTTCAATGGGATTTTTTATTTTTTTATTTTTTGTATTTGGAAGATGTTTGGCCTGGGAGGGGATGTAAGAAGAAATCTAATCTAGTGATAAGAACAGTACCTGCATCCTGACGTCTACAAGGAAGTAACTTAGATGCCTAGATAATACAATTACAGGGCAGTGGTGTTTACCTCTGTGCAATTATTACAATATTCCAATTCTTTGAGAGATCGGTCTTTTATATGCTCAAAATGAGGAGCTTACACCCCTTAGTGAGTGTTTTATGGGGAGACTAGCTTGCCTAGCAAGTGGCTAGACTACCTACTTACTTAGCTACCTACCAAGCCCGTGGGTAACTGATGTTGACAGATAACTGGCAAAGGATGGTTAGGTCAGGACACCCCTGTCTTGTTAGGATCCAGTCCAAAACAGCCATTTCCAGTTGTTTCACATTAGACTTCCATGAGTGTCTTATACTTGATAACTCTTATACAATGTGCCACTTAATAAATGTTATCTCATTTAATCCTCACAATCTCCTTCCTATTTAGCTTACTATCTTTGCATTTGCAGATGAAAAGACAAAACTGTGTAGGGTTACATCGTACCCAAGGTTTTAGAATTGAGTTCATATTCAATGCATTATGCCTCATTTCGCTTTAAGCAAAGAGCCAACAGAAGGTACAAGTGTTTAATTAATTTTATAATTTTAGTGTTGGTAAGTATATTTATGTACATTCTGTAACATTGTTTTTTAAAATTCTCATCCTGTGAAAGTGTCTTCTGATCTTAATTCACATATTTATTATTATTATATAGTTATATCAGAGGAAATGAGCAATTTCCTTCCTTTCTTCCTTCCTTGCTTCCTCCTCCCTTCCTCCCTCCCTTCCTTTCTGTTTCTTTCTCAATGCTAGGATTGAACTCAATGCCACATATATGCTGGCAAATGCTCTACCACTGAGCTATAGCCCCAGTTAATTTCTCCTTTTTAAAAAATATAGTATTTCATTTATTTTTCCATGTTGTATAGCTTTTATAGTCATACAATAATAAAATAATGTCATACATTAATGTCATAAATTATGACATATATTAACTATGTACATATTAATTATTACATTAACTGCATTAAGTTTACATTAACACACACATTAATTATGTATGTATTAATTATATATAATTATGGCATACATTAATGTTATACATTAATGTCATAAAGTCATATGGTAATGAAATTGGCTTCTATGCACTCATGTTTTAAAAATTCTTAATTGTTACAATGAAAATTAAATGATACAAATATCATTTAGGATAACCAGAATTATGAACAAATAAAAAAGACAAAACAGAAGGTGAATATTTTCTTAACAAAAGGTTTCAATATAGAATTGTTTCCTTAAATGAAAGCCTCAAGGGATTTTCTTTCTCAAAATTAAGAGTTATTCCCACACTCATGTGAAGATCTGCCTACGGCTAGATAATTTCTGAGATCCTTTTGAGCATAATCATGATTAATACATTGACTGTGTAAAACAAGGCTACCCATACATTCTAGGTGCTGTTCAGTTACAGAAACCTATAGGAATGAAGAATATGTTTACTTCCCTGGCTCTGGTGGTTCAGTAAAAACTCAGGATTTTTCTCTCATTCATTTTCATGGTTCCTGAGTCCAAGCATTTCGAAAAATACAGTGTCCTCAGGAAGTCAGGGACAGTGTGTGGTCATCTATTCTAGTCCGTCCTCCTGTCTCTGGTCAAGGCCACACCCAAACAGCTCAAACAGATGAGTTTTCCCTATTTTTAACAAAATCCAGGGGCTGGGAGTATCCTTCATTTTCCTAGTAACACATTTCAAAACTATTCACACTTTCAGTTTAGTTTTTATGCTATTACTGGAGAGCCTCCTTGTCTTTCTTAAAACCTAGTATCTCATATAGGAGACATTATTCATGAATTTAAAATTAAAGAAATTATAAGTAGGGATCAAATAGAAAATAAGTCATATTTTAGATTGTCTATGGCTTTAGATATATTAGCACAATGTCATAACATTAAGAGAAGTAATAGCAAATATTATCCACTAAAACTTTCAAATTTTGTAAGAAAAATATACATATTTAATGTTTAGAGACATTTGACTGGGAATATATGGTCATGTTAAGAGAAAAAACAACAGTATGCCTTCCTTCAGCCCTCCAAAAATGATTTTATTCTTGTTTATTGAGATTAGATTATATTTAAGGTATACAATTATGAAAATTCCCCTATCCCCTTCTACACACAAAATATGGTTGTATTTTTGTTTTATGAGGTCAGATTGCTCTGGGTGAAAAAAATCACTACTTACCATTCTTCTAATTGCCTCCCATCAAATTTTATTTTAGTTCTCTTAAATATCAGGAAGCTGAAATTTTTGAGGAGACTTAAAAGGACAAAGATTGGTAAAGAAAAAAGTGACAATTTAATTCACACCCCGTGAACATCTCTTCTTTTATGCTTTCTGTCCAAAACAAATGCTCTTTTGGTATTGTGTGAGAATCTTAACAGTTGGGACATGCTTTCCCAAAGCATCATGTTGTCATCACTTTCATGTGGGTTAGTTTATTTAATAAACCTATATTACAAAAATAGGTGGATTTTTCCCTCTGATATCAACATTCTGATAGGCCTAGTTTTTTCATTTCTTTTTCTTAAAAAATTTCTGTCTTAAAGAATATAAATAAAAATGTAAACACTCTTCTTTGTTCCAATCTTCCCTTGTATTTTGGCACCAAAACTGATATGCAGCCACAGTGCTAGATAAGAAATGTCTATCTGATTGAACCATTCTGCACATGATTAATCTTGTTATGAGCAAAGCAGAATGTGTTTTCTAGGTTCCTCTGGCAGCCACTATATGAAGCTCTTCCTGCCCTTAAATAATCTTAGTTCATGTGTAGTAAAGCATGTCTTAGTTGAAACAAGTGTTTTCTTCCATTCATGTCATGGTACTTCCTGAGGCTTCTAGAGTCATATTTTCACTCTTAATTGTTACTCTCGCCATGATCTATTATCATGAGTTATAAAATTCCTATAACAAATTTTATTTTGCATATGATAATTAATTTTGAAAAAAGTGACAGTGAAAAAGAGAAAAAGAAGATAATAAAATGTCCAAATTAGATAATCAAGTGAAGCCAAAACAAAACCAAAATTAAGATGTCCTTCCTTGGGCTCTGGTAAAACTCTACAAACTCCTCAAGGACAATGAAATTTTTTGTTTTACCAGTGTTCCTTAACTATATGATTCGCAAATGTTACCAAGTTGTTAATACATCTGCAGATTCCGAAAACTTAGCCAAAGATGTTTGCTGATCATATGAAGTTATAGTACTCTCTTGATATTTTACATACAGATATCTTTTGGTATGTGAGAGTCTGAAATCAGACTTAGGCTTGAACTCCTTCTCCATTATTTCCTTATTATTTACTTTTTAAATAATTCTATAATGGACAAATAAAAATTCATATATTTAAGGTATCAATCTGATTGTTGATGCATGTATACATTGTGAAATGATTACCAAAATCTTGCTGATTAACATATCCAGCACATCACATAGTTATCTTTTTTGTTGTTATTGTTGTGGATCTTAATTTCTGTGTGACCATGGGTAGGTTTCATAATTTCTGTGTGCCTCATTTTACTCATTATAAGATGAGGTGGAAATAAGTGTTCCTACTTATAGTAAGTTATTGTATTAAGTGCATTTAGATACAAAATCATTGAAAAAGAGGCTAATGTTAGCTGTTAACTAATTTTAAAATGCAAAAATCTCATTGTTGCTATTACTGTAGTGATCTTGGGCATTAGTAAAAATTGTGATATTTTAATGTGATTGCCAAGATATTAAGAATTCTTCATAGAGATTCCACGCAACACAGGAACTCCTGGGTGATATGCAAACAGGAAGAATTTACCCTTTACTGATCAGAGGTACCACCATTTTGTCATTAACTGAATCTTCAGGCTCATGAATTGTCATAAAGAGTCACAGAGGCAATTAAAACTTCTTGGGACATACAGAGCTGTCCTGACATGGCCAAGTTGGCGTAGGTCAGCATGGGTGGGCATCCATTTTCCAAAGCTCTTTGAGCTAAAAGGAACCTGCAAATTGCCTGAATTTCATACTTATCACTTTCTTGTCTTTACAGTTTCACCTGTCTCCTCCACATTTGGTTAACCAATTGCTAAATTTTATCCTTCTTCACATAGTATGGAGCAGTCAGTAAAAATCATTAGATTTTTGGAAATTCTCCCTATTCTTCATGCTATATATAAAAATTCCTTGGTTTTAAAAGACCTAATGATCCTTTTAAAAGCTTGAAATACATTCTTATTTTGAATATTAATGTATTCAGCAGCTATTTATTGAGTACTTCTATGAATCAAGAAATTAATATATTCAATACAAAAAATGAATTTGAGAAAAATAGTATTTCTTCTGTTTGAATTCCTTCTGAGATAATACAGCCAAATGGTCACTTTAAATAACCAGTATTAGACATAATTTTAAACAACTTTTAAGGAAAAATATCCTTGTGAAGACTTTAAGGAAATAATTTTTGAGGCTTAAGAGAATTCCCAAGAAAGATTGTTGCATGTCTAAGAAATCAAAATTCTGTATATTGTGCCCTTGTGTGGCTCTGCATTCAGAAGCTTCCAAATAGCATGTTATATAACATACTGTTGTGGTTTAGATCTAGATGTCTCCCCAAATGCTCATGTGCTCAGATGCAAGCTTTGGGAAGGTGATTGGATTATGGAAGTGCTATACTCATCATGGATTCATTCACTAAGGAGTTCAGCAGCTGACTGTGCCCTTGGGAGGTGGGGCCTGAATACAGGTGGGTCACTTAACGGGGGCAAGACCTGAGAAGGTGCAGTTCTTTCTCAGGCTCCCCTCTTCACTGTCTGCTTCCTAATCCCCATGATGGGATCAGCTGTGCTCTGCCCAGGCTTTTCTGCCATGCTGTTTCTGCCTTGGAGACAGCTAAGAATGGACTAATTCTCTAAAAACTGTGAGCCAAAATAAACCTTCCTTTTTTTTTTTTGGTACCGGGGATCGAACTCGGGTCCTTGCTCTTGCGCAGCAGGCGTCGAAACCACTGAGCTAAATCCCTAGCCCGAAACCTTTCTTACTTTAAGTGTTGTGGGTGTCAGGTATTGTGTCCCACTGATGAGAAAGTAACTAAGATAAATATAAACCAGTGTGAAATCACCATAGAAAATACTATCCAAATTTGACTACAAGATGGCTTTTAGATAGATTTTAAGTTTCAGCTACTATATATATATAATATATATAATATTTCAGATGATATATAGATCAATCATGATATGTAGATCATGTTTCAGGTGATATATATATATATCTTAAGATATATAGCATATATATCTTAACGTTAAAAGGAAAATAAAAATATCTTGATATAAAGATAAATAAAGCATGGTCCCTACCCGTATAGAACTTATACTCTGATAGTTTAGTGTTGACCAGTTATACATTCAATATTTATTATTATTTAGTCCACTTAAATATTTTTAAGTTCCAAAATCAACATTTATGGTAATTTTATGGTCATTTACATATATGTACAGAGTCTCTTGTCACATTTCCAGTTGAAGATGAACAAGGCAATATTCCACTATCTTGTTTCAGCTATCATACTGTGAACACTGTCCTTTTTGCAATCTGCTTATTGCCATTTTATTTCATTTTTGTGCTTTCTGTTGGTGACTTAACTATTTAAAATGGTCTCATTTGTAGTTTACAAATGTTGTCACAATTTCCTAAACACAAGACTGTTTTGCATTGTGGAGAAAATTTGTGTGTTACATAAACTTTATTCAAGTATGAGTTATAGAGCTTTTGGCCAAAAGTTCAACATGAATGAATCAAGAATACTGTACATACAGAAAATGGAAAAGGAGATTCACCAACCTGTACGTGTGACTGGGCTGGAAGGCACTCAGCATCTTTAGTGTGTTATGAAACCATGGAAAAGTGGCTCAGTTTGTGGATTCATGAACTGATAAATTATGAGGCTAAGAACCAAATAAATTTATAGTCATAATATGCAGGGTCAGGAAACTATTATATCCTTCCTGGCTAATGTTTTATTACAAGGAAATACTGCATATAATTATTTGTAAGAAATGTATATTACATATAGTGTCTTTAAACAGAAACACATAAACCTAGATAATGAATTGATCAGTTGATAAAAATGTGACCAGAAGGAAGCTAACCCTATATTTCTCTTAGAAGCAATGGCTCATGTGCACTGATTCAGTGTGTATATTGACTATAGAATATATCTATCATGAATAACAAAAGCCCACTGTATATTCTTTGATATTCTGTAGTGTGTTTCTCAATCCAGGTAATTTTGTACTCCATAGAACATTTGGCATTTGATTATCATGGCTGGATGTTGAGCAAGTATATAAAGATGATGATTTTGGCATCTAGCAGGTAAAGGCCAGGGATGCTGTTAAACTACTTACAATGTACAGGACGTCTACCACTGAAAAAAAATATTCAAAAATAAGGTGAGAAATTGCTTTATACCAAGTATAGATAATAATAATTAATATTTTCACCGTTTTGGGCCATTGATCTCCATCACAACTACTCAGCTCTACCCAGGGAACGTGAAAGCTGTGACTGACAATATCCCTGCTGATGAACGGGTGCAACTGTTTCCCCCTAAACTATTTATGAAAGCAGTCAGCAGGTTGAATCTGAGCCATGACTGTAGTTTGTAAACCGCTCCACAATAGTGATTCACAATTGTGATTGCTCATTAGAAGAACTTTGGAACTTTTAAACAGTGGTATTGCCTGGACTCAACTGCCCCCAATTCTGGTTTGATTGGTCTGGGATGAGCCCCTAGTATTGGTATTAAAAGTGTCCCCGTCCATGGATTAGATTCTACAGCTAGTGTTAAGAGCCACTGTTCTGAAAGACTTGCTGTTTATGTTTGTGAAAGTTGACCCAGGAGAGTAGACTCTTTATCAGTAGTCAGCAGATCCTTCTCTTGCAGTCTGGCTTTTGTCTCAGGCACTCTCCTGAATGTTCCCAAATTAATGACCTTTTATTAGTACTTATACCTCTGGACCTCTGAGGTTCCTATTTAGAAACACTCTATTTTTTCAGGTACCTTGAAACTTCTCATTTTCCTGCTTTGCCTTCTGTTTTGTTTAATACTTGTTGCTTCTTCTTCCACCTTTTGCTCATTAAATATAGGTGCTTCCCACAGAGCTGTTCTGAGGCTCTTCTCTGACTGAATTATCTAATTGGTTTTATGGTTCTACCTGTCTATAAGCAATGTTCATGCTGCTATCTGTTGGCCTGGCCTTTCCAAAAGGCACTGTTTTAGTAAGGCTACCCAGGGGCTCTATTCTTGCTTTGAACATAGTTTTAGAAATTACACACAAAAGTAATTATTCATGAAACTACCTGAAAATTTCTTCTTCCAGATATCAACTTCCACTGAAGAAGAATTTTCACAAAGCATTAAAAAAACTATAATCCTTTCTGTGGAACTATTTTGTGGGAGAAACAACCCCACAATAAGGTTGTTCAGGAACTTTGTAGATTACCATATACATCTAGACCTATTTTATGGTGATCAGTTCATAGAAATTTAAGAGTATTTAATAAGAAAAAGTATTATAAATGCAAATTTTGCATTTTACATTACCAGAATATTCATAGCTTCCAGTTATCATGAGATACTCATTACCAAATATATCTGTCTGGTAGAGCTTCACGGGAGACTGGTTGGGGCATGTGTACACAGTGTAATAGGTAAGAGTTTAAGAGGGTCTGTCTTGCTGTATTTGTTTCCTAGGGCTGCTGTAACAAGTTGTCACAAACTGGGTGTTTTTAAAACAAGAGAAATGTATTCTCTCACTCCTCCTGGAAATGAAAGTGTTTGCTGGGTTGTGCCCCCTCTGAGGGTTCTGGGGGTATTCCTTTCCTTGCCTCTTCCAGCTTCTGGTCATGTTGGCATTCCTAGGCTTGTGACTACATTCCTCCAGTTTCAGACTCCATTTCAGCTTCTCCTCTTCTTCTCTTCCATCAGTGTCAAATCTCCCTTCACCTTTCTCTTTTACAGACACCTGTTGTTGTATTCAGGGCTCAATCAGGTAATAAGATCTCCCCATCTCCCCATTTCAAGGTGCTAACTTAATTATATCTGCAAAGATCCTTTTTCCAAATAAGGTCACATTTACATGTTCTGGGGGTTAGGACATGGACATATCTATATGAGGGCTACCCTTCAACCAACCTACTACAGCAGCGTTGAGGGGAAACAAGTAGTGGTGAAGTTCTGTAGGGTTTGTCTTTACCATACCTATGTCTGCAGGAGCAAGAAGGAAAAGCACTTCCTGAAAGCCAAAGCTAATCACTGCACCATAAGGCGGAGAGAGCGTTACCTGACCACAAGAAATTCAGTTAATGTGTGGATTGGTATGAGAGGCAGGGAATAAATACCCAATTTTATTCTCTTCCTACTGTCCTATTAGTACCTCCTATGAGTTATATCAAAATAGATGCTAGTGAAAAAGATTCTTATTTACACAGTCCAAAAAGCAAGGGGATAGACAGTATATCCGGAGGGACAACCAGAAAACACCCTGTACTTCAGGATATCACCAGTCCTGAAAAGGAGCAGTCAAGACCTCATGTTAGAAATTCAAATAACACTGCTATCACAAGTGCAGCAGTAGCTTCAGTAGGTTTAGTTATTTTCCCCTATAGGTGAGAAACAAAAAAGAAAATATTTCATTTTTTTTCTGTAATTTCAGACCACTACACATGGTACTGGGAAATACTAATTACCTCTGTGTTTTGGGAAAAGAACTATAAGCAGAGAATAAACCATCACAGTCTTTTCCATATACGGACATAATTCCATTATCATAAACATCATCATTATAACTGTGCTTTTATTTCCTTTTTTCCCAAAAGGAATTTAGGTAGTTCATGAAGAAGAGATATATTGCAAGGATGATGAAATGGAAATGGGAAATCAAGACCATGGAATGGATGAGGAAGTAAATATGTCGACCTCAGGGACTAATAGGGTTGCTGTGACTGGGCATCAGCTTGGTTCTGCACTTCCGGCAGCATCATTATGATAGCTTTGTCTTGTCCACCTTCTACTGCAGTGGAGCTCTGCTTGTCTAGTCATGAGAGGCTCCACAATGCAGGACTCCACACAGGCAGTCTCCTGTTTCTATTCATGTGACAGTCACATTCTATGATTAGAAATTACCAGATAATTTGCACAGCTAATCACTTATAGTGGAAATAAAAATAGAAGGGATGGGGTAAGATTGAAGAGGAATACAGAAGGACTGGAGAAAAGAAATAATGGAGGTGGGCGTGGGATGAGGTAAAGGTCAATACCACTCAGAACTGCTAATTATTTTCAGATGATTTCACCTTTTTCTATATTTTATTTGTTTTATTGAAGTACAGTTGATGTACAATAAATTTGCCCACTTAAAGTTAAGTGTTGCTTATTTTTGACAATTGCTTATAGCTGTGAAACTCCCACCACAAACAAGACATAGTACACATTCATCAGCAGCCAAGATTCCCTCATATCCTTTCAAATCTGATCCCCAGTGCTCAGCTCTAGCAAGAGAGCTACTTCTTATCAATTTAGTTTATCAATACAGAATTTCACTTATATATGCACATATGTGGATGTAGATGTAGTGTCTGTGCCTGGCTGATTTCATTTAGCATAAGGTATTTGATATTCATGCACATTATTATTATAGCTATCACAGTTCATTCCTTTTCAGAAGTAACTATCCATGTTATGCATGTACTATTATTTGTCTGTTCACCAGTTGGTGAACATTTTAGCTGTGTCCAGTTTTTGAAAATCATGCATAAAACCATTATAAACATCTGAATTTAAGTCTTTGTGTGAGCATAGGTTTATGTCTTCCTTGGGTAAATACAGTACTTAGTGAGATTAGTGGGTAATATAGTAATGCATGCTTGACATTCTAATAAACCACAAGATTTTGCCAACTTAAGTAAGAAAACCCACCTGATTGGCTTAGCATAGTTCTGGGTGTGACTGAATGCTTATTTAAGAGGGAAGACCCACCTTAGGTCTGAGTAGTGCCAACAAATAGGCTTGCACCCTGAATAGAATAAAATGGAAAGAAGGGAAGTCTCGCTTCTGTTTCTTCAGAGGAGCTCCAGTCTTTGCCATTTCCTGGGACATCCATTTCCTGGCTTCCAGCACACCCTTCAGCCTTGCAATGCAGCTCCTTTGGCTTCTTGATAGGAGGACTCTGCAGTGAGCTCCTGGCCTTCGATTTTTGACTGGGTCCTTCAGCTCTGCAGAGTGCAGTCTGCCCTTTTGCGTTCTTCAAACCTGACTCTGCAGGCAGCCAAATTACATGGACGGTATGTATTAATACCTTGGCTCATGGACACTTGTGTTTGTGAACAATTCAGTTTGCAAACAGAGCATTCGGCAAAATTTTGCTTCTGTTCCCAATTCTGCATGAGATGATGAACAGAACCGCAACCCAAATATGCATGTGGCCATCACCTCCAGAACCATGGGACAAATTAAGTTCCTGAACCAAGGTGCCACTGTATAGATATATATTTAAGTCTGTTACTGTGGTGAACTCTAACTGATACATTGATCATACTTGTTTTTGAGGGGTTTTTTTCCGGTACTGGGGATCGAACTCAGGACCTTGAGCTTTTGAGGCAGGCATGGCACCACTGAGCTAAATCCCTGGCCCTGAGAGTTTTCATTAATGCATGTTTGCAGTGCATAATGATCATTGTGGGGAGTGGGGACTTGTATATAACACATTTTAAGTCTTCTTTTATCCTCTTCCTCTTTTCTTTCCTTTTTTGCATCTCTCGGTCCCCTTCCCTTTTGCAAAAGATTTATCTCCCTGTTTTCTATCATCTACATTTTATTTTGCTCTTTATTCTCTTTGGGTTTCTCATATAAGAGAAATCATGTGATATTTAAGCTGTGTGTCTGATTTATTTCACTTATGGTCTCAAAGTGCATCCATTTTCCTACGACTGACTCAAGTTTGTCCTTCTTTACAGCAGGGTAGTACTCCATTGTGCAAAAATATCACATTTTCTTTATGCATTCATTTCTTGATGGATATATAGGTCATTTCTAACATGTAGCTATTATGAGTTGTGCTGCTATAAGCATGGGTATGCATGCATCACTGTACTATGATGTCTTTATCTCTTTTGGAAATATACCTAGAAAGGGAATAGCTGGGTTGAATGGAATTTCTACTTTTAGTTTTTTGAAAAAAACTCCATACTGATTTTTATAGTGGTTGTACTAGTTTATACTCCTCCAACAATGCAGAAGTGTTTCATTTTCTCCACAACCTTGCCAGAATATGTGTGTTGTTGCTGTTGAGTGTTTGATGATAGCCATACTTTCTAGAGTAAGATAGAACTTCTTGGTTGTTTTAATTTGCATTTCACTAATGGCTAGCAATGTTCAACATTTTTTCATGTATGTATTGGGCATTTGTACTTCTGATAATTTTCTATTCATTTCAGTGGCCCGTATTTTGATTAAGCCTTTTATTTAATATTTTAAATTAAATTCAAAAATTTTAAGTTCATTATTCATTTTAGATATTAGTCCTTTGGCTGGGGAATAGCTGGGAAGTTTTTTTCCAGTTCTGTTTGTCTCTTCACTCTCTTCATTGTTATCTTTGCTGTGCAGAAGGTGTTTTATTTTGTTTTGTTTTATTTTTGTACTGGGGATTGAACTCAGGACCTTGTGCTTGTCAGGCAGGTGTAGCACCATTGAGCTACATCCCCAGCTCCAGAAGTTTTTGATAAAATCCTATTTGTTTATTCTTGATGTTATTTCTTGTGCAGTTGAGATTCTGTTTAGAAAGTTCTTGCCCATGGATAAGTCTTCAAGAATTTTACCTATTTTGTCTTCCAGCAGTTTAAGTGTTTCTGTTTTAATATGTAGATATTTGGTCCCTTTTTATTTTATTTTAGTACATGGTGAGAGATATGGGTCTAGATTTAATCTTCTGCATGTGGAAAGCCAGTTTTCCTAGCACCATTTATTAAAGAGGTTATCTTTCCTCCAGAAAAGTATTTGGCCCCTTTATCAAAGATCAAATACCTGAATATGCCTGGGGTTGTTTCTTCATTCTTTATTTAGTTCCACTGATCCACATGTCTGCTTTTGTACTAGTACAATGCTGGCTTTTTTTTTTTTTTTTTTTGATACCAGGGATTGAACTTGGGACCTTGCACTTGCAAGGCAGGCGCTGGAACCACTGAGCTAAATCCCCAGTCCAAAATGCTGTTTTTACCACTGTCACATTGTAATATAATTTGAAATGTGGGAATCTTGAAATATCTGTTTCCTGCTTTGCTCTTGTTGCCTAGGATTGCTTTTGCTAGGTCTCTTCTGGTTCCATATGAATTTTAGCATTATGTTACTTAGTTTTGTGAGGAATGATGTTGGTATTTTGATTGGGGTTCCATTAAATTCTATGTATCAGAGGAAGTATGGCCATTTTGACAATATTTGTTCTTCCTATCTAAGAAAAAGGGATATACTTTCATTTTTTGATGACCTCCCCAATCTCTTTCAGAATACTGTCATTTTCATTGTAGAAATCTTTCCCTCCCTTCATTAGGTTAATTCCTAATTATTTAATTATTTCTTCATGCTGTTGTGAATGTGAATGACATTGTTTTACTAGTTTCTTTCTTAGTGAGTTCCTTATTGGTGTACAAGAATGTTATTGATTTCTGTATGTTGATTTTTGTATACTGATACATTGCTGAATTTGACTATTAATTGTAGGATTCTTCAGGTAGCACTTTTTTGTATCTTCTATTTAGATGATTATGTCATTTGCAGATACTGATAATTTAAATTCTTCCTTTCTTATACCTGTAAGTTTTATTTCTTTCTCATGCCTGATTGCTCTAGCTAAAGTTTAAGAACTATATTGAACATGAATAATGATAGTGGAAATCCTTTTCTTATTCCTGATTGTAGAGAGACAGTTTTCAGCTTCTTCCTATTTAGTATAATATTGGTCTTTGGTTTGTCATAAGTGGTTTTTATCAGACTGAGATAAGGTTCTTCTAAGCTTCTTCAAAGTTTTTATCATGAATGGGTATTAGATTTTGTCAAAAGCTTTTTCTGCATCTATTCAATGATCATGTGATTTTTGATGCATATGTGAAGCCATTCTTGCATCCCTGGGATGAAGCCTATTTTGTCATAATGTATGATCTTTCTTATTTTTTGGTGCATTATGTTTCCTGGTATTTTATTGATGATTTTTCATGTATGTTCATTAAATAAATTGGCCTGTAGTTCTCTCTTTTCAATTGGGTCCTTGTCTGGTTCTGGAATCAGGTAATGCTAGCATCCAGGAATGACTTTGAAAATACTCTTTCTTTTTCAACTTTTTAACAAGTTTGAGGATTATCAGTGTTAGATCTTCCCTGAACATATAAAATTCAACAGTGAATCCACTGAGTCTTAGCCTTTTTTTAATTGGTAGGTTTTTTATTGTTGCCTCAATTTCATTGGCTGTTAATGATTATTCAGGTATTTTATATCTTCTTGGTTTAGTTTTGATAATCCATATGTATGTAGGAATCTATCCATTTCTTCTAGATTCTCCAATTTATTGGAATATGGGTTTCAAAGTAGCTGCTAATAATCTTCTGAGTTTTGGTTGTGTCCATTATGACTTTGCCTTTTTCATTTCTAATTTCATTGATTTGAGTCTTTACTTTTTTGGGTAACATTAGCTAGGGATTTGTCTCTTTTCTTTATTCTTTCAATGAACCAACTTGTTGATTCACTAATTCTTTGTATTGTTTTTTAGTCTCAATTTCATTTATTTCTGCTCTGATCTTTGTAATTTCCTTCCTTATATTACTTTTGGACTTCTATTGTTGCTGTTTTTCTAAGACCTTAGGATATAACATTAGGTTATTTGGGCTTGCTTTTTTTTTCTGATGCGGGCATTCACAGCTATAAACTTTAGTCTTAGGACTTCTTTCATTGTTTTATAAGTTCTGGTAAGTTTTACTGGCTAATAATAATAATAATAATTTGATTATTGTTTGATCAAATAATTTAATTCTTGGAACTTTCCAATTTCTTCTGTGACTCATTGATTATTCAAGAGAATATTCTTTAATTTTCACATGTTTGCATAATTTCTGAGTTTTTTTCATCATTGATTTCAAGTTTCATTACACTATGATCTAATAACATACATGAGATAATGTTGATTTTTTTGTATTTATTTTAGCATGCTCTAAAGACTAACATGTGGTCTATTTTAGAGAAAGTTTTATGTGCTGAGAAGATACGTATTTTGTTGTTAGGTGGAACACTGTAGATATCTATTAAGTCCATTTGTTTCAAAGTGTGATTCAACTCTGGTATCTCTTTGTTAATTTTTTTCTCTAGTTGATATATTTGTGACAGTGGGGTCTTGAGGTCCCCCACTATAACTGTGTTGATTTTTATGTGATCTTTTATGTCAAGTAGTGCTTGTTTCAGGAAGTTAAGTGTGCCAGGGTTCAGTGGATATACATTTATATTCCTGTTAAATTGTTCCCTTAGTCAATGTGTAATGACTTTCTTTGCCTCTTGTGATCAGTTTTGGCTTATCAATTTTGTCTGAAAATAGGGTAGCTAGTCCTGCTTGTTTTCAGGCTCCTGTTGCATGGAATATTGTTTTACATTTCTTGAATTTTAGTCTATGAATTTGTTTTTAGATTATATGTGTTTCTTGTATACAACACACCATTAAGTTTCATTTTTTAATCTAATCTTCTTTTGTTTGATAAATCAATAATCATTCACGTTGAGAATTATTAGTGAAATGTATTGACTTACTCCTGTCATTATCATTTTCCTGTTGCTGATTTATTTATTTTCTGCTGCTTAACTGCTCACTGTGCCTGGTGTATCCATTCCAGTAAATATTTGGCATTGTTTGCTGCATTGTTTCTTTCTAGAATATCCTTGAGAATTTTTTGAAGAGCTGATTTGGTGGTCATGAATTCCTTAAGATGCTCTTTGTCATAGAAAGTCTGATTTCTTAAAAGGGGGGGATAGATTATTCTCAAATGGGAAGAGGATCAAGAAATTGAGGGCGAAAGGAGAAAGGGAAAGGATAAGGGATTTTTTAAAAAGGAACTGGGATATGTTATGTAATGTATCAACTCTATACAGGAATGTAAGCATTATGTAGTGCAAATATGTTTTTAAAAAGTCAAGTAATTGGTGGAGGTGGGAGGAAGTGAAGGGAAAAGGGATGAAGAAAGGAATTAAGATGTATTATGTACATGTACCAACTTCCCACAAGGAATGCAAACATTATGGACCACACTCAGGTACTAATAAACTAAAACAAAGCCTTGTTTCTACATCAATTTTGAAAGATAGTTTTGCAGGATATATCATGCTGGGCTGGAAGTTGTTTTCTTTTAGGGCTTGAATCACTTCTCTCCATGCTTTATTGTCCTTCAAATTCATGTTGGGAAGTTTGCTGTAATTCGTATGAGTTTATCTTTATAAGAGATTTGGTGCTTTATTAACAGCTTTTGAGATTCTGTCCTTGTGTCAAACTGCTGGGATTTGACTATGACGTGTTGTAGAGAAGGTCTTGCTTACCTGCATATTAAAATTCTTTTCTCATATTTACAATTTTTTGCTGTTATTTTGTAAACACTTTTCCCCACTTTTTTTATTAGTACATATTTGCCATAGATACTGATCACATTTATCATAGGGAATTTGTACCTGTAATTAATATGTCTTAATTCTTTTTTCCCATTTCCTTCGTCTCCCTTCATCCCATCTTCCCCTGCTTATTTACAAAAGCTTTGTTCTAATTTTTTCACTTTCATTCTCTTTTTTAAAAAGCTCTTTTCCCTTCTCCCTCCCTGCTCCCTTGTTGCCCTTCCCATTTGAACATGTTCTTCCTACCGCCTGATATCTATCCTCCATTTTGCTCCTTATTTATTTTTTCAATTTCTCACATAAGAGAAGCAATATGATATTTAAACTTGTGTGTCTGATTTCTTTCACTTAACATTATGATCACAAGGTGTCCACTTACATAAAAATGATTCAAGTTTATCTTTTATGCCAGAGTAGCACTCCATTGTACAAAAATACTATTTTCTTTATCCATCCAACAGTTGTGTTGATTGGCATATAGGCTAGTTCTAAGATTTAGCTATTATAAATTGTGCTGCTATAAACATGAGTATGCATATATCACTGTGGTATGATGCTTTTAACTCTTTTGGGAAGATACCAAGAAGGGGCACAGCTAGGTCAAATGGAACCTCTAGTTGTACTTTTTGGGAATCTCCATAGTGATTTCCATAGTTGTACCAATTTACATTCCAAGAAACAGTGGAGAGGGCTCCTTTTTCCTCATAGCCTTGCCAGCATTTGTTATTGTTTGAATTTTTTATGATACCATTCTTTCTGGAGTGCGATGGAATCTCAGTGTTGTTTTAATTTGTATTTCTTGTTTAAAAAAATTTGTATTTCTTGTATGACCAGTGATGAACTTTTTTTTCATGTACTTATTTGCTGTTTGTACTTCTTCATCTAAGAAGTGTCTATTCATTTCAGATGCCCATTTTTGAATTGGGTCTTTAAATTTGGGGGTATGATTTTTTTTGAGTTCTTTATATATTCTAGATGTTAGGCCTTTGTCTGTGGAGCAGCTGATAAAATTTTTTTCCCATTCTGTGCATTGTCTCTTCACTCTGTTGGTAGTTTCTTTCACTGTGCAAAAGCTTTTAAATTTGATGTGATTCATAAAATCTTTACCTTCACCTGTGTCTTCAAGAGTTTTACCTAGTCTATCTTCCAACAGATTGTGTTTCTGTTTTAATATCTAGATTTTTGATCCATTTTTATTCTGGTTTAGTGAGAGATATAGGTCTAGGTTCAGTCTTCAGCATGTGGAAAGCCAGTTTTCCCAGCAGAATTTATTAAAGAGACTATCTTCATGTGAAGGTGTTTGGCCCCTTTATCAAAGATAAGGTAGCTGAGAGTTCTTGGGGTTGTTTCTGCATCTTCTATTCTGTTCCACTGATCCTCAAGTCTGTTTCTTTGGCAATCCCATGCTGTTTTTACTATGATAGCTTTTTAAAATAACTTTAAATTGGGGATTGTGATGCCCCTGCCTTGCCCTTGCTGAACAGAATTGCTCTTGCTTTTCTAGGTCTTATCTGGTTCCATATGAATTTTGAGATTGTTTCTCTAGTTCTCTGCAGCATGGTATTGATATTTTGATTGATATTGCATTAAATCTATACAACAGTTTTGGAAATATGGCGATTTTCACTATATTGTTTTAGCTTATCTAATAACAGGAGATATCTTTCTGATATCCTCTTTGATCTCTTTTTTTCAGAGTATGGTAGTTTTCAGTGTGTAGGTCTTTCATTAGATTGATGCCTAAGTATTTCATTTTTCTTGATGCTATTGTGAAAGGTATTATTCCCCAAATTTCTCTCTCAGTGAGTTTGTTATTTATGTACAGGAATGCTATTGATTTTTGAATGTTGACTTTGTATCCTGCTGCACTACCAAATTTGTTTATTAATTCTAGGAGTCTTTTGGTGGAGTTTTTTGGATCTTCTATGTAGAGTATCATATAATCACCAAATAATGATAATTTAACTTCTTTTTCTAGCAATATTCTTTTTATTTCTTTCTCTTGTCTAATTGGTGTGGCTATTGCTTCCAGAAGTGTTTTGAACAGGAATGGTGATAGTAGGCATCCTTGTCTTGTTCCTGATTTTAGAGTGAAAGCTTTCAGTTTCTGACCATTTAGTATGATGTTAGCTGTTGGTTTGTCATAGATGACTTTTATCAGATTGAGATAAAGACCTTCTATTCTAATTTTCTGTAGGGTTTTTTTTTTCATGAATGAGTGATGGACTTTGTAAAATGTTCTTTCTGTATCTATTGAGATGATCATGTGGTTTTTGTCCTTGGTTCTGTTAATATAGTGTATTGCACTCATTGATTTGTGTATGTTGATCCAGACCTTAATCCCTGGGATGAATCCTTCTTGGTCATTGGGTATTAGCTTTCTGATGAATTTTTGCATTCTATTTGCCAGTACCTTATTGAGGATTTTTGCATCTCTGTTCATTAAGGAAATTGGCCTGTAATTCTCCTTTTTGGATGGATCCTTCTTTAGTTTTAATATCAGAGTAATGCTAGTTTCCAGGATTGAATTTGGGAGTATTGCTTCCTTTTCAATTTCATTAAATAGTTTGAGGAATAGTGACATTAAGTCTTTACCGTTCTTGTAGAATTAAGCAGTGAATCCTTCAGGGCTTTTTTTGTTGGCAGTTTAAAAAAATTTATTATTTCTTCAATTTCAATAACTGACATTTGATTATCTAGGATTTTTGTATCTTCTTGATTCCACTTTGGTCATTCATATGTATTGAGAAATATGTCCAATTCTTTTGAGTTTTTTGTCTTGTTAGAGTACAGGTTCTCAAAGTAGGTG
The DNA here is from genome assembly GCF_000247695.1 of Heterocephalus glaber. Next base: position 5,076,095 of record NW_004624732.1, on the reverse strand, counting down.
CTGATCATCTGAATTTCTGCAGGATCTGTTGTGATTTTGCCCCATTCATTCCTAATTGTGTGGTTTTGGGACATTTTTTCTTTTTTTTGTTTGTTTGTTTGTTTTGTTTTTTGAAAAGGCTGGCTATGGCTTTCTCTATTTTATTTAATCTTTCAAAGAACCAACTCTTTGATTCATTGATTCTTTGTATTGTTTTCTCAGTCTCAATCACATTAATTTCTGCTCTGACCTTTATAATTTCCTTCCTCATATGAGCTTTAGGGTTTTTTTTTTTTTGTACTGGGGATCGAACTCGGGTCCTTGTGTTTGCTGTGCAGGCGGCGGCACCACTGAGCCAAATCCCTGGCCAGCTTTAAGTTTAACTTGTTCTCCTTTTTCTAGAACCAGGAGGTTCAACAGTAGGCTATTTATTTGAGCTCATTCTGTTTTTCTGATGTGGAATTCACGGCTATAAATTTCCTTTCATTGGATCCCATAATTTCTGATATGCCATATTGGCATTAGTTTTTTATTATTCATTAAGTTTATTGGTACATTTTAAGTACACATTATGATGGCATTTCATAATTGGGAATTTGTAACTGTTCATGATATATCTTGGTTCTTGTTTTTTCCTATTCCCCTTCCCTCCCTTCCATCCCTGCACTGCTCTCTATTTACAAAAGCTTTGTTTCCATTTTTTCTTTTTTTTCTCATTTTTTCCCTCCCTTCTTTCCTTTACCCAACACCCCATCCCTAGTTCCCCTTCTCATTTGAACTTTTTCTTCCTATTTCACAATATCAATTATACATTTTGGTCCTCATTTACATTTTCAGTTTCTCACACCAGAGAAACAATTCAATATTTACACATGTGTCCTATTTATTTCACTTAAGAATATGACCTCAATATGCATCCATTTAGCTATAAATATCTCCAGTTTATCATTCTTTATGGCTGAGTGGTACTCCATTTAATAAAAAAAACCCCACATCTTCTTTATCCAGTAACCAGTTGATGGGCATTTAGGCTGTTTCCAAGTTTTAGCTATTACAACTGTGCTGCTATAAAAATGGGTGTGGATATATCACTGTGGTATGATGCATTCACTTATTTTGGGAAGATATCCAACATTGAAATAGCTGGGTCAGTATGGACTTCTAATCTTAGTTTTCTGAGGAATTTCCACAGTGGTTGCAGCAGTCTACACTCCCACCAACAGTGGAGAAGTATTCCTTTTTCCCCACAACCCCACCAGTATTTGTTATTGGTTAATTTCTTGATAGCAGCCATTCTTTCTGGAGCGAGGTGGAATCTCAGCATTGTTTTCATTTGTATCTCTCAAATGACCAGTAATGTTGAACATTTTTTTATGTTTATTTGGTGCTGCTACTTTGTCTAAGAAATGTCTATTCATTTCAGATGCCCATTTTTGGATTGGGTCTTTAAATTTGGGAGGTCTGATTTTTTTAAATTCTTTATATATTCTAGATAGTAGTCCTTCATCTGGGGAACAGCTGGTAAAAATTTTTTTCCACCTTGTGGGTTGTCTCTTCATGCTCTTGGTGGTTTCTCTCACTGTGCGAAAGCTTTTTAATAAGATGAGATCCCATTTTAATTGTAGAAACTAATTTCTTCCTTAATTTCATCTGTGACCCATTGTTTAGAAGGGTGTTATTTAATTTCTATGTGTTTATGAAATTTTTCTGGTTTCTTTTGCAATTTATTTCCAGTTGCACTGTGATCTGATAATATGCATGGGATAATTTCAATTCCTTTGCACTTAAGCATGCTCTATGAGCTAGTATGTGGTCTGTTTTGAATAATCCCTCATATGCTGCTGAGAAGAATGTGTATTCCTTTGTTGTGTGGGGAACACTCTGTAGATATCTCCTAAGTCTATTTATTCAAGGGTTTAGTTCAGCTCTGATATTTCTTTGTTGACTTTTTGGTCTAGTTGATATGTCTATTTGTGACAGTGGTGCATTGTGGTCCCCATTACAATTGTATTAGTGCTTGTCTGATTTTTTATTTCCATTAGTGTTTGTTTTATATAGTTAGGTACACCAATATTTGATGCATATATATTTATGATCATCATTTCTTCCTCTTGGATTGTTTCTTTAACAAGTATTAGTGACCTTATTTGCCTCTTCTGATCAGTTTTTGCTTGAAATCCACTTTGTCTGCAAGTAGAATAGCTACTCCTGATTTTTTCCAGGTTTCTTTTGCATAGAGTATTGTTTTCCATCCTTTTACTTCCAGGCTATGAATTTCTTTTTTGTGTTAAATGTGTTTCTTGTATTCAGTATATTGTTGGATCTTGTTTCTTGATCCATTCTCTGCTGATATGTTTCTTTTAATTGATGAATTGAGACCATTCACACTGATGATTGTAACTGATAGGTATTGACTTATCTTTGTCATTACATTATTTTCCTGATTTGGGTTCTCTTTCTTTCTCTTCTATTTAATTGCTTACTTTGCCTGGTAGATTCATTCTATTAGGATTCTTGGACTTGTTGTCTTTGCTATCTTTTTTTAGAATATCCTTCAGAACTTTTTGGAGTCCTGGTTTGGTGGTCATGAATTTCTTCAGGTGTGCTTTCTTATGGAAGTATCTTATTTCTCCATCAATTTAGAAAGATAACTTTGTGAGGTACATGAGTATGGATTGGAGTTTGTTTTCTTTTGGGGCTGGAAATACTTCATTCCAAGCTCTCTTTGACTTGAGGGTGTCTGTTAAGAAGTCTGCTGTGATTTGGACAGGTTTTCCTTTATGGATAGGGTGATTTGTTTCTTTTCTCTAATAGTTTTTAATAGTCTTTTTTTTTGTTGAATTTCTTGAATCTTGGCGATTATATGCATTGGTATAGTTTTTTTCTGGTCATGACTATTAGGCGGTTCTATATGTCTCATTTATCTGTGTATCAAATTCCTTTTCCATGCTTGGGAAGTTTCTGCTATTACATCTGTGAAAAAGGTTTTTATGTACTTTGTGCCATCTTCTGATTTTTCATTGATTCCAATTAATCTTATTCTTCTTTGCAATGTTTAGTATCTGTTGTTTTGATTTTTCATGGTCTCTTGTTATATTTAAGAACTCTTTCTTTGATGATTACCTACTGCAACCCTGTCTTCTAGATCTGATATTCTATCTTTACATTGGTTGAGTCTGCTGCTTATATTTTAAATAGAATATTTAATCTCCTGGACATCTGTTTGAATCCATTTAAGGGCATCTAGTTCTTTTCTGTGTTGGGCATTCATGGTTTTCCTACCTTTCTTAAACTCCTCTATTTTTTAAATCTGTCTACTCTAGTTTCACTAACCATTTCTTTCATTATACTTATCATCACTTTAATTATCTGTGTAAATATTTCTGCTTTGTTTTCTCAAGAGTTATTCATCTGTTTTTTTAAATTCAGACAAAAATTTTTAATGTGCATGCATACAAGCATATGAACACAAGTACAGATAAGTAAGTGTCACTAAACAAAACATATACCTATCAGAGATGGACCAATTCAAGAAGTTTGTAAGAAACGAATAGCAGCTATGCCTTAAGCTTATTCCCTTTGGGCTTCACATTATTTTAAAAAGTTTTATTATTATATATTTGCAGTACATAATAAATAAATTCATTGTGGGGAATTGGTACATATGCATATTGCATCTTGATCCTTTTTACTTCCACTTCCCCTCCTACCCCATCTTTCCCTATCACCAGTCCCCTTTTCCCATTTCTACAAAGTTTATCTCTCTATTTCCTATCTTCTGTCTTCTTTTTTGCTCTTTAAATTGTTTATACATTGAGTTTCCTCATGTAAGTGAAACTATGCAGTATTTAACCCTTGGTATCTGATGTTTTTTCACATTTCTACACATGTGACTCAAAATTGTATTCTTTATGGCTGAGTAGTATTCCACTGTGTACATAGACCACATTTTCTAAAATCTAATCATCTGCTGATGGGCTACTTCTGACATTTAGCTATTATGAGTTGTGTGGCTATAAACATGAATATACCTGTACGCTGTAATATGATATCTTTAACTCTTTCAGAACTATAGTGAGAACAGGTATAGTAGGGTCAAATAGAATTTCTAATTTTAGTTTTTTGAGGAATCTCTACATTGATTTCTATAATGGCTGTACTAGTTTACTTTCCCACCAACAGTGTAGAAGGGTTCCTTTTCCTGTACAACTTCTCCAGCATTTGTGTTTTTTGAGTTCTTGGTAATAGCCATTTTTTCTGAAGTAAGATAGAATCTCAGTGTTCTTTTGATTTGCATCTCTCCAATGGCTAGAAATACTGAACATTTTTTTCATGTATCTACGAGCCATTTGCATTTCTTTTGAGAAGTGTCTACTCATTTCAAATGCCCATTTTTTTTTTTT
>NW_004624732.1:4916482-4964201 GCF_000247695.1 Heterocephalus glaber | reverse complement strand
GTGATTTGTTTCATTCTCTAACTGCCTGTAGGATTTTGTTCTTCTGTTGAGTTTCTGGGATCTTGATTATTATGTGTCTGGGCATAGATTTTTTTTTTTTGATCATGACTAATTGAAGTTCTATATTCCTCACTTATCTGTATGTCCAATTCTCCACCTCTGTCTGGGGAGTTCTCTACTATTACTCTGTGAACAGTTTTTTTTTTTAATGTCAATTGTATTTTCTCCTGTTTTTTCACAGACTCCTATTGGTCTTATGTTATTCTTCCTTGCATCATCTCGCAGCTGGTGGATTGATTTCTTGTGCCCCCTTACTATTTTTAAGAAATCTTTGTTTTCATGGTCCTTAACTGCAATCCTGTCTTCTATATCTGATATCCTATCTTCAGATTCCCTTAATCTGCTATGCATGCTTTCAGTGGAGTTTTTAATCTCCTGAATATGTTTGAATCTGTTTCATGGATTTCATTTCTTTCTTATGTTGGGCAATCATGGTTTCTATTTCTTTCTTATGCTGGGCATTCATGGCTTTCAGCATGTTTATGAGCGCATCTATTTTTTTTTATCTGTTTCTGTTCTAGAGCCTCTAATTATGTCTTTCATTGTTCTCACCATCTCTGTAGTTATCTGGGAGATTATTTCTGCTTTGAATTTTTCTAGAGCCTTATTCATCTGTTTTTTTACTTCCTGTACTATCAGTTCAGTTGTCCAGGTGGTTGATTATCAAACTTTTCTGCCTCGTTTTCCCCAGAAATTGCCTTTTGTGGGGTGGAAGTCTGAGTTTGTGACTTGCTTAAATGTCTTCTTATTTTTGTTTTTGGTACTGTCAGTTATAGATCAATGAGTCTCTGTAAGCAAGTCATAGACCGGTGAGATTCAGGCAGAATTCTGGCTGCAAGTCCCAAATTGAGTTCCCTGTCCTCCTGTAGGGTTGAATTCTGCAAGGTTCTATTACAGGTTCCATCTGTCTTTCCCCTTGCAGGAGCTTCCAGTGGTCTTCTAGACAGCTTCCTGGGGGTCAAGGGCAGCAGCGGGGGCAGCAGAGCCTCCTTGATCTACCTTCTCTGCAATGTTGCTTCATTGTCCATTCTCCACTCGCATGTGTGTGAGAGATGGTGGCAGCCACAGTGGCACATCTCTATTTCTAGCCAGTGTCTAGTGGGACTTCAGTGACAGCAGTCTTCAAAGTGTGGTCTCAGAATCAGCTTTCTCCACATCACGTGGGACCATGTTAGGATCGCCTGTTCTCCATCTTGCCCTAAGCTCTCTCTGCTTTTTCTTGATTGCCTGAGCTCTTCTTCCTCTTTTTTCTTTAAGTTCTTGTTTTCAGAGTATCTCCATTTCAGGCTCTGGAGAGGCTGCAATATGCTCCTGTCTTTACCATCTTCCTCTCACCCTGCTCTCTGTTTTCTTAAAAAAGGCATCATTTTAAACCAACAAATATAATGTTACCAAAGATTCTTGTAAATAACCTCTACAGTTAAAGAAGTTCTGTTATTTCTTTAAAAATTTTTATTCTGGTATAATTCATGTACCATAAAATTTAAAGTGTACAATTCAGGGGTAGTACATATATTTGCAGATTTGTGCAACTGTCTTCACAATCTATGTGCAGAATATTTTCATCACCCCTAAAAATACCCCTCTACCCATTTAACAATCTGTTCATTCTTCTACAACTTCTCCCATTCTGTGGCAGTCACTAATCTTCTTTCAGTCTCTATAATATAATTTGCCTACTCTGGACAGTTCCCATAAATGAAAGCATATAGTATATGTGTTTTTTTCTCCATCCTTTTTTCACTTAGCATAATGCTTTTAAGATTCATCCAAGTTGTAGGATGTTATAGTACTGCATCCATTTTCTTGCTGAGTAATAGTAATAATATTCCATGATAATGCATTTTATTTACCCATTCATCAGTGGATGTTTTTCCCTCTTGACTTTTAAAATGCTGCTATTTATAAGTTTTTATGTGAACATATGTTTTAATTTCTCTTGGATATATATGTAGGATTGAAATTGCTGGGTCATATGGTAAATTTACATTTAACATTTTAAGAACTGTGAGACTGTTCTCCAAAGATGCTGAACCATTTCACATTTCTACCAATAATGTATGAGGGCTCCAATTTCTCCACACTCTAGTCAACAGTTGTTATTATCTGCCTTTTAAATTGTAGCCATCATGATATGAAGATATTTCTCATGATGGTTTTGAATTTCCCTGATGAGAGTATAAATTTGGTATTCTGAAGACAAAAAGAACTGCTAAGATAATTTAAATGTAATTAATTTTACTGTGAATAGTAATACTATTATTACAAGTTTGAAACTATTTTATATGTGGCAGGGTATATTAGTCAGCTTCTTCATTGGTGATGCACAATTCCTAACACCCACATCCTGAAGGAGAAGAGATTTAATTTGCTCACAGTTTCAGTCCATAATCAGCTGTATCCAAGGCAGCAACATAGTGGAAGAACATGGCAGAGCTTAGCTGCTTCATTCATGGAAGGGGAAGTAGAGCAGGGAAGGAGGGAACCCATCTAGGGGCCATATATAGTGCCCAAGGTCATGCATCCATGACTCACACAGACAGACCAAGAAGCATGCTTTACCAATCTAGGCATTTCTCAATGGAGGTGACAAATTAACAGTAACATAGGAGAAAGCAACCAAAACAATCTGTTAGTGTTACTAGGAACCAAGACTTAAAATGTAAGCAAAAGGAAATAAATACAGAACATTCAAGACATTAATGGAAGAAAAAACCTGTGATGTTTACATTTGAATTAAAGTATCAATACAAAACTCCTGATTTTTATATTAAACAATGCTCATTGAAATTTTCTGGAATCAATGACATCCCAGTAGTAACATTTACATTTAACATCTTTACCTTGGTTTCTAAATGTTTTGGAGATGAAGGAAATTGTGGCTGATTCTCAGCTATGTGGCAGGATAAATACAAAGTGAATCTTGTAATATCTTCTTGTCCCAAAAGGCAAGGAAGTGATCACAGATCATGGGATATTACAAGAGGACCCAAAGGTGAGATCTAAGAGGCTATTATTTGCCAGATTTGGGTCAATTTTAATATTAAGAGGAGTATCAATTATAACTGACTAGTGAAAGAGAAAGAGAGAACAAGTTTCATTTTCCAAATTGCAGGTGAGTTTTACATCAAATCTTTACTCTGAAAATTGTAAAGTAAAAGATTACACAATCTTTTAAAAGAATGATAAGGAAATTGCTTCATATAAAAAGAACATTAGTAAATACAGAGGAAATGAGAGCAAACTACAATTTTGCAATTCCCAAAATGAAATAATTGACTTATGCCTGGATGATCCATGGATGCTAAAAGCTAAAAGCATTAGGTGAAAGATAATTGTAGAAAAGGTCTATCTCATGGTGCCTAAATATGTCCTCATTGCTAATTGCTAAGGGAAAGATAAAGCTGCCTTTACAATGAAGTATAGTTGTCAACCCTTAACTAAACTAAGTTGCATTAAAGTCATATGATTTCTCCTTTTCACTAGAGAGTATCTGTCTCTTATTATCTTTAGACATTTATTTATTGTTCAGTCAACTGTATGTAGCTAATTTACTGTTCCTGGCAGGCTATCCCTGCTTCCCTATTCTGACACTTTCCGGCAGAGGGGTATAGGAACAAGCTGGCACTGAAATGTCCCTCCTCCCTGTTCTGATGCTGCTCTTATCATTACCAACTACCACTGGGCTTCCCCATGTCACCCAACAATGCCTTTCTCATGCAGGCTGTCTGCTCCATCTTATTTCTTGTGGTAATGGAAATAGCTCTAATGATTCTTCAGTGCTCCATTTTGGTTGTGTATATATGCAAATATGTGTGCAATTTATATAATGACTTGATTTATATAATGATTACATATGTATATGCATGTGAATCTATATCTAAATATGTACATGACTTGTTAATTGGGCAAGTACATTCATATTTGGAAAATACATTTCATCATTTATTGGGATGGTTAAATTGGCTTTCTCTTTTAACCACTCCATGTGATAATTATAGGTTAGTAGGTGTTTTAATTTTGAACTATCCTTAGATCCCAAGAATGAATCCCATTTTATCATTGTGTATTAATTTATTAACTTCCTTATAATTATGGGATTTCTCTACTACTTATAAATTATGTATTGGTCTGTAGTTTCCCTTTTTGTACTTTATTTGTCAGGCTTAACATTAGTGTCATCCTTTCTCTGTCCATGCTTAGGGGTCACTTAGAATGGTGTAATGTGTTCCTATTACTAGATGTTTTGAATGAAGTCATTAGTCAGACTGATGGAGCCTGGTATTTCTGTGAGAGGCTGATCTTTGATAACCTTCTCAATTTCTTTTCTGGTAATTGGTATGTTTGTTTTTAGAAGTCTTTTCTAGGGTCAATTTTAGTAACATATTTCCCTGGAAGTGGATTTATTTTAACTGGATTTTCAAGTGTATTTACAAATTTTATGCAAAACATTTTTTAATGATTATTTTGATTTCCTTTTATGTAACTCATTTTAATTGCAGATTTGTGTGTTTATGCTTTGTTTTCCTTATACTTCTTTTAAAAATGAGACAAGCTAATCATTTTATCCATTTCACTGATATTCTTCAAGTGATCATTTGTCTCTGTTACTCCTATATTTTTGTTTAAAATTCATCAGCATTCATTTCCTTTTTTTCATTCCTTAGATTTATTTTTATATATTTTCTTATCTCTTCCTTTAAACATGAATTCATACTTTTTCTTATTTTTTAATAATTTGGTTAAGACTAAATTTTTTAGTTTTATAATTTTATACTTCGATCAATGATTCATTTCAAATTAGTTTATATATATGATATTTTGTATGTGGCCTAATTTCTCAAAATTTTTTTCTTTTATGGTTTGTCTCTTGTGTGTGAAGAAATATTTAGTTTAAGTTTTTAATAATTTTTCTTTTATGCTTCTCCTTCCTTCCTTCCTTCCCTCCTTCCTTCAGTCTGAACCACTCATAGAGTGTGGAGCTAAATCCTTATCCTTTTTTATTTTGAGACAGTCTTGCTAAGTTGCCCAGACTGTCCTTGAACTTGTGATCCTCCTGCCTCAGTCTCCCCAGCAGCTGACCTTACTAGCTTGTACTACTATGCCTAGCTCTCCAACGTTTCTGCTAGAAGTTTAATAGTTTTAAGTCTTATGATTCATTTTGAATTAGTTTTGTACATGATTGGCAATATAAATCAGGCTCATTTAAAAAAGTATAGGAATGCCTTTGTTCCATCATCATTTGTTGAAAAGATTGTCCTTTGTTTATTGGCTTGCCCTTGTATTTTGAAACAATTTGACCACTTTCATGTAGGTCTATTTCTAGACTTTCTGTTCTCTTCCATCATCATTTTGCCAATATCATACTTTCTGGATTGTAGTAATTTTATAATAATTTTAAAAATCAGATGTGAGTCCTACTTTTTCTTTTTCAAATTCATTTTAGCTATTCTAGGAGTTCTTTTTTTCTATGTAAATTTTAAAATCAACATGTCAATTTGTATGAAAGTTACTTCTGGATTTTTGATTAGGAATTACATTAAGCCTACAGATGAATTTGTGGATAATTTACATCTTAATGATACTGAATCTTTTAATCTATCAACATAGCATGATGTTATGGTTATATCTAAATATCCCTCCAAAGTCTCATGCACTCATAGTCAGGGCTTTTGGATGGTAACTGGATCATAGGTATGTGATAATGGATTAGTCCTCTGATGTGTTTGTAGGTGAATGTGATGTCAAGAGGTAAAGCTGCTGAAAAGAGGTGGATCACTGTGGGCAGCAACCAGAGGGTATATATCCCTCATCCTCCTTTCATTCCATGTGGTGCTTCTTGCTTGCAATGCCATGGACTGTTTCTCCTCTGCCATGCTCCTCTACCAGGGAGCCAGCTGACTATGACCTGAAACCTCCACAAACTGTGAGCTAAAATAAACCCTTGCTCTTTTAACTTGTGGGTATCCAGTATTTTGTCCCAGCAATGAGAAAGTAACTAAGACACATTTTATACCTTCCCATTTCTTAAGTCTTTGACTTTTTATTTTAATCAATACGCCATAGTTTTTAGCATTCTTTGTCAATAATGGGGATGGTTTAGCCAGGAAATAAAAATAGCTTTATTTCTTCTTTCTAATTTATGTATCTCTTTCCCTTGCTTTATTGCTTTGATTCCTTGCTTTTTACTGATCTTGGCAGAGGCCAGGGATTCAATCTTTTATCACTAATTATAATATTATCTGTATACCTCATCAATTTTTTGGCAACATCAGTTACCATTTCCTCTTTCCATGAAGGTAATTCCTTCTCTATCAACTTCTAGATTTTTTTGTGTAATATTATTACTTTTATATTTCTTGGCTTATAATATGTTTACATTTCATTGTGTAACATTGTAGTTGTTTGGTCTTAGTTCTATATTAAATCAATTTAAAGATTGCTGTCATCACTTTCATCACATTTTCCCTATTCATTTTTCTTTAATAAAGTTCTTCTTAGGATTTAAGAACATTCAGAGGAAGTATATTTGTAAATTTTTGCATGTTCAAAAATAACTGTTGTTCTTATATTTGAATGAACACTTGATTGACTTTTTCCCTATACTGTCTATAAGCAATCCTCCATTGTCTTCTAGAGTTGGGTACTGCTAGGCAGAAATTCAAAACAAAGCTAGCCTTCTTAAAAAACCCTTTTGGTCAATATTATTATTGTTATTGTTATTATGATTGCTGCCAGGGCTCTCACAGAATTATCTTTTCAATCATTAAAGTATAATAATTCACTTAGAATAATGCTAGTGACCTAAAAACCACTCAGTAAATGCTGTTTTGTATGTTTTGTTTTATTTTCTTCTTTATTGCATAAAGTTTGCTGTTTTAAGTTCTCTTTGTTAATGGAGAACTATTTACCTTGTTCTATCGTGAAATTTTGTGCGTTTCCATCTTTCATCTGTTCTAAAACTCTTTTTCTTAAAGCATATTTCTATAAATTGTAATCTGACTATTTTTGAAAATTACTGATTTGTAAATGAGGGACATTATTCCTGGACTATTTTAAAGGAGAAATGTAGAGGAAAAGACCAGAAACTCTGTTGGAGTAGCAATAGTTGAAGAAATCTTAGGGAATTTGGAATGTCTATCTTAAGCACATTGGTTATAAGCATAAATATCTTCTTGGTTAGTGTCTCTCACTCACATCCGTGACATCTCATACCAAACAGAACATGTAGTATAAGTGTATCTGAGAGACAGAGATTTAGATTTCCTTTTCCTTCATATTCATATTCTTTTTTTTGGTAACAGGGATCAAAGTCCAGACCTTGTGCTTGAGAGACAGGCAGCAGAACCACTTAGCTAAATCCCGGGTCCCATATTCTTGACTCTATTTCGAGCACTGTTAAATCTATTTTCCTTTATTTTCTGCATTTGTTTTATTTCAGCTGCTCACTTTTCATGTTTTTCTGTAGTCTAATCAGTCTTCTTTGTTTTGATTTTTCCACCTCATTGGTTGAGCAGTTCCTTTTACTTTTTTCCAAAAGATGGTAATCTGACCATAGCTAACAATGGCTTCAAGAACTCAGAGCAAATGGACCCAGAGGGTGAGCTGAAGTGGCAGGCTGGTTCAGTTCAGAGAATTAAGTTGCTAACAGTAGTTTGAGAAATCTAAGATTTTATAGAACTCTAGAAAGTCTCAGAATATCTCATTCCCATGTTTTTGGTATTCACTATACTCTCCTTGGGTAAACAAATTAGCTTTCATTTCAATAATAATGCTTCCTGGGGGTGATGTTTCTTCCCTTCATTTTTTTCATTCATTTGTATTTTTCTTCAAAGAGGCACTACACCAGGATTTATGAGCATGAACTCCGGAGGCATTCTGCCTAGCTTTGAATTCTGTTCATTACAGCATAATGTGGGTATGATGATAATAATGTCTACCTCATTAGATTATTAAAATTAAGTTAGTTAAAATTTGTAAAGGGACCTTGAAAGTTTCCTGACAAAGAGTAACTATTAGGTGTTTATTTAGATAAAATTGTCTGTGGTCACTTGCAACACAATTTCATTGCTTCTTTCCGTCTCTGGCCCATCCTATCCCATGGGCATATCTCTTGTAGAAATGTCATGTCACCACATACCCTGATGCCTGAAAGTCAGAGAAGACTGCAGGCATATTACTGAGCTGACTCCCAAGACTTTTCTCTTCCAACTAAGGGATCACTGATTAAGACCTTCAGGACCACATGCTGCTTTTGGGAACACGTTCAACTGGATGAGATTTGTATTTTGCTGTCTTTTCTCCTATTCTTTTTCATTTGGGCACCAATCCTCTGCCTTTGGCAATTGTTTTTCATAATGGTTTGTGGTTGTGTTTATTTCTCCCTTCACTGGAGATACAGCTTTTTATTATTTTTTTCTTCAATCATTCTTATTGTTAGGTCCGTTTCAGGGAGAAGAAACATCAGTATTTGGTTGCCCAAAACTAGAAGTTGAATCAACTTGACTTAAATCAATTTTATTAAGTCAAATTGTAAATTGCAATTCAGAATATATAAAACTGAATTTATTTTCTATAAGTTAAGCTTTTTCTTCACAACTCATACAGCCATGTTTCATATAAGTTTTATATATTTAAAAATAGAAATTAAAATCTGTTATTAAGTTAATATATTCACCTGTCACACATCAAGTTATACAGCAAAGTTGATGCAAAGAGCCCTCTGGCCCCGCCTTCACTTTCAAGTTTTCAGCCCCATTTCTCAAGAGAAATACTACTTACCTGTTTCTCTTTTGAGTTCTTCTGGCAGCTAATTGATATATTTAAATCACCAAGAATGTATTTATATATAATTTTTTTCCTGATTAATTTTGCAACACATCAAAAAACAAAATAACAAATTGGCATGTTAGAACATGCTCCATGTGGCACAGTCGTTCCTCTGAGAGAGTTGTACTGTCAAAGTTTTCATGCAATTTCATTAGTCTAGTCTCAAATAAGGACTCCTTAAGGTTTGCTATCACAATAGATTTTTCCCTTCTAGCATAGAATCAATTCAAAGAATCTCAGGTAGGTTGGGAAATTTTTCCCCAAAGACTTCTAGAATAGTCTGCAAAAGTGCTCTCTCTCTCTTGCTTGAGCTCTCACTCTTTTCTGCTTTTATCTTCATATATTTAAGTCAGTCATTGCTTTCCCACTCAGTTTCACTCAATGATTTCTTGAAAGCACCTGAATTCAATCTCAGATGCTTTAAAAACAAAATAGGTGCATTGATTATTAGTCAGTTAGCTTTTCCTAATATGTTCAAAATATTTTATCCAAAAAGTTCTAAGACCCACACATTTTTGTATTTTCTGTAATTTATTTGATAGCAAATCTTGACCTAAACTGATTTGAAAGAATATTTAAAATCTTCAAGTATTTAGTTATGAGGTTCTGTATCATATCTCATTGGAACTATTACATACTAATGTACATACATTATTGCTTTTCTAAACCTTGAGGAATTCTAAAATATTTATGGCCCTGAAAGCTTTGAAAAAGGGATTGTTGACCAGTATTTAAAAAGTAGAATGTTAGGACTGAACTTTTCTGTTTGATTAAATAGGTGAACTCTTTTGACTAAATATAACCTAAGTCAACAGTTTGGTTTGTATTTGTGTCAATTAGTGTCCATTCAGGTAAAATAAACCATACTAATTAGTTTAATAGAGATAATTTAATCTAAGACCTTGGTAAAATGGTTGCTAGGGAATCAAAAAGCAGACAGGGCACACTGTATTTTTATGGAGGTACAAGAAGAGACACCATCTGGGACTGGAAGGACAAAGGAATGAGTTTGTAGTTTTAGAGACTGGGATCAAGCTTCTGAGAGGGTGGTACTGCCTGGTTAGGTCTGGTATGTCTGAGGGGCATCATGTGGTTGCTTCTGGGAGTGTCATGAATGACAAAATCCACCTACTTGCCACTGATAGAGTAATAGTTCAGGCCATACTGGTTTTTCTTCCTCCTCTAGTCTGTCAGTCTCCCTCTGGTGCCCTCTACTAATACAGCATATCAAAGAGCCTGCTAGAAGATGAAGAATAGATTTTTAATGTTTTTTTGTGGCAGAATTTCAAAGCAGAGCACAACAGGATGGATTTGGAGCTTAGAGGAAACAGCTTAAAGATGTGTACAGTCCAAATTTTGGGCTATTTAGTATCTACACACAACCTTCTAAGCATATTTGATTTTTTTTTACCATAGCAATAATAAATGTATGCCCATTACCCTGATACAAAAGTTGTTTTCACCCTTTCCCTAAAAAGTGGAGAAAGGGGATGATGAAAATAGAGCTTTTGCAAATGGGAAGAGGACCAAGAGATGGAAGGAACAAGGAGGAAGGGAAGAGATAGGAGATGAAACTAAAAGGAGAATTAAGATATATTGTATACATGTACCAATTTCCTACAATAAATGTAATCATTATTTAATTTGAATATGTGATAAATAAAATATAGTTACTATAGTCAAGTTAAAATATATCTTAATGCACTTAATATAGGTGACAACCATGGTGTCTATTTCTAAGTGATATTACTTATTTCTTATTTCCTTCCTAGTCCTGTATCAATATTCTGTAATATGACTAAATTGTAAAACCAATCAGTACCAATAATCTAATCATAATAATTGGGAGAAAAGAGAAGGAAAGAAAAATTTAGTATATCTAAACAAACATGTATAATATATCATAATATAGAGCATATGACCTATAGTATATAACACAAACAATAATATAATAATATATCATATTTTTATAAGAAGCAAGGAAGTAAATACATATCATTGTTGTAGCTCTACTTTCATAAAACTGTAGTGATCTTTATAGCTCTCTTCTTTTTTTTTTTCTTTTTCTTTCCATAGCTCTCTTTTTCTACTAAACATTTCATGTTTTCTTTGCCCTCAGCTATCATTTTAACTGGCCTAAATCTTTTACCTGTTAGGGTGACCCAAATCTTTGTTATTAAAATTTCTGAATCTTTAGTGGCTATGCCTTCTATTAACTGAGATAATTTACTAGTAGCTTTTGCTATTGGAAATGGAAATATTAGGAGGCACCTGAAAAAAATCTTGACTTCTATATATTGTCCTTTATACCTACATTTTTTAGCCACACTTAACTTCCTCTTGGTAATCAGGATCAAGTGCTCCAGTCAAGAGTGACCCCCTCTTTGACTGCTGATTTGGTGGCATGAGGAGCTCCAAATAACCAGGTAGTATCTCAGCTTTCAAGTCAGTGGGATCATTAATGTATCCCTTAGTGGAAGCATTACTCTAAAATCTCCAGATCTTCGGAATCTAGCATTGGGAGAACAGAAATCAAATAATCTCAAAGTGTGTATAATATAAAGTAAACCACTCCCATTAATATCCTTTGATGATTCTTAGATCTGTTTATTCTGGCCATGGGAGAAACAGCACCATATTGATCACTGAATCAAAGCTTATATGTAACCTGTAAGGGAGAAAACAAACATTTCAGGATATTATCTTATAGCTGGTGTTAAAACTGAATCATCAGTAGGTCAATCTATTCTATTAGACTAATCATTTCTGAGTGATTGGTTACTTGGCATTAAGTCTGAAACAAGGTATGTTTATTAACTTGGTGTAGCAAAAGATTTTGCAAGAGCTGGTTATGTAACTCAGTGGTAAAGTGCTTGTCCAGCATGTGTGAGGACCTAGGTTCAATCCCTACCAGCACATAAAGGAGAGAGAGAGGGAGAGGGAGAGGGAGAGGGAGAGAGAATGCAAACACTGAGAGGTCATAGCATGTCTCACAATCGGTGAATCAGAAAGGAGTATTTATGGGATTTTTGTTTTTTTTGTTTTGTTTTTTTGGTACCAGGGATCAAACTCAGGTCCTTGCGCTTGCGCAGTGGGCGGTGAAACCATATTTATGGGATTTGAAGAGCTAAAGTAAGTCAGAGAACAGTCTTGCTGGAAATGGTCAGAATCTGTAAACCTGCCAGGTTGCTGGTACAGTCATTGGTCTTATCTCTAATACATGAATCCATGGAGAGTTACCATTGGATCAGTTATCTTGGAACACATAAGTCTAAATAAGCTGTGTTGAAAGTGCACATGTTTACATCGCTCATCTTGCATATCGTACTTTAGGGCCTGTTTTTTGAAAGTACAATGTTACAGATTATGATCTTTGCTTGAATTTTCAAATATTTCCCCACAGCTACCAGCAAGGTGTGTTTTGTTTTTGTATCATCAGACTCCCTTTCTGAAAGATGGGCTATTATCCTTGGGGGACATGAACAAGCCAAATCTGTACTGTTCTTTGAGAGGTCATAATTGAGTATTGAGTTTTCAATGGTAGTTGTTTTTGCCACCTCAATCATCAATCAGTCCTTCTTGTTCTTCTTTTTGTTAGATGATCACAGGTTGATGTATGTGGCATGACAGCAGTTGGATAGCAACAACAAAGACTCTGGAGCTCACACAGCTGGCTTCTGCAACACAAATACTAAGACAAGGATTAGTATTAAATTTAACAAGGTACTTAACAAAAGTACTGGACTTTCAAATCTGGACCATGAAGACATGTCTCATAATCTATTTGAATCTTTCTTAGATAATCAAATGACTTTCCCCCTTAATTTGGATATGGAGTACTTAATTCTGCCTGTGTCAAAATAATTTGTCCCATATCCAGTGAATTTTGAGGGTAAGGATCTAAGCAGTACTTTGATTAAAGGCCAGGCGTGCCTGTGAGCAAGTCAGAACCTTAAACCAACTGAGAGAGAAGAAAATAACCAGTAAATAAAGACCAAAAATAAACAAAAAAGTGAGAGGCAATTAGAGGTTTGTTGACATCTGGGCGTTGCTTTAGCGGTGGCCCTTCAAACATCATTAAATCTAGCTGCCATGAAGGGGAAAAGGCAGAACAGCTTGCCTGAAAACTGGACTTGCTGCAGAGCTTTCTTTTAACTCTGAGCCCACCCAAAATTTGAAGCCCTATCAGTTGCTTGGACAATGGGTCAAAGAAGCACACACAAAAGTGGTATGCATTTTTCCCCAAATCCAAGGAGGCTCAGAAGAAGGGCAGAAGAGGAGGCACTGTGAGATAAAAACTAGTGGTTTGCCTTCTTGAACACTATCAGAGAGATATAAGAGATAGGTCTGTATAAATACACCAAGCGGCTGCTGTTGTCTATTAGTTACATTTCAATAAGCGTGATAAAAACAATTACTCCTCACACATGCTAATTGTGTAAAGTCAGTTATGTACATCATCTCACTTAATACTGATCATATTAGAAAGAAGTGAAATGGGAATTTTCAGATTAAAACTTAAGGATCCTTGACTCTGGAAATGCAGATCCATAATTTGTTATCTCAGACTACTATTATTACCAATGTTCAATGAGAACATGAAGATTTCCTCAAGGCTGATTAGAGCCAACTTACATCGGAATTACCTCAAGAGCTCAATGAAAAGTTTGACTTCTGAATTTTGTGCCAAAACTTTCAAATTGGTACTTATGAAAATATGATCCAGGGATCTTTAATTCACTAAGCTTTCCAGGTGATTCTTCTGTGCATTTAAATCAGTGGGCCACTGCTTTATCCATATTCTTCCATTGAGTACGTTAATTTTTTTAAAAAGAGATTTCCTAAATAATGTTGTGCTCAAGAAACTCTACAGTACAGTATTGAGTTCTCAACAATATCTTGTTATACTTATTAATAGCATCTAAATAAAACATTGTATGAGTATTTAAGATCTGTACTATATGATAGTCCTTCTGATATATGAGGCTTAGGCTTCTAAAAATATCATGGAAGAAGAATTCACAGGCAAGACATTTTAAAACTTAAAGGAATAAAGAGGTTGGAGGATTGAAGTCCTAAATGAAGCTATACTCTGAGTATAGCTTAATCCTTTCTGTGACTCAGCATTTTTGTCTATAAAGTAAATAATGCTTCTCCGTAGAGTTGCTGTGAGGGTGGATTAAATGATTTGATAAACATGGTACACAGTAAAAGCTCGATAAGCCTCATAAGGGTCTTTGGGAAGTTCTTGCAGTCTGCTGTTCTCCTTTAACTAGTATTGTATCTCTTTCCTGCTTTCCTAACAGATAAGCATGTGTAGCTCCGAGCTTGTTATCTACTCTCTCTCAACATTCTTTTCTTTTTCATTTCATTTTAGTTTTTTCAGCATTCTTGTCTTTCACCAAAAATCTTCATTGCAAAACTCTTTACTCCAGGCTACCACATACTTTACTTTCCTCTTTTATTACCCGTTGTCCTATGGCCCTCTTCTAATTGCTGCCAGGAGGACTGAATTGGCATTCTGCTATATGGAATGGACATTCTTGAAATTATTGGAAAATAGATCCTCATGGACATTTTGCTGAGAACAATCAAGGTAGGGTGGAAGTTTGTTCTGTTTTACATTGGGCCTTTCATAGGTTTCACAAACAGATCTTGGGTGCCTCACATCTGTGACTGTAAGTATGTAAAATGCAATGGGAGGTAAAATCCCAAATGATATGTGGATTCTGGCTTTAAGAACAAGAAAATTTTGTATTACTATCTCACTATTAATGTATTTGAATTTAAAAATCTTTTAACAGCATGATCTGATTTTTAAAAAATCTTGTGAAATTAGTTTAGTATTGTATTCTTTGATCTAATGAATATATGTGCACTTCTATATGCCAGACCATGTGAAGTGTTTTATGAGTACTAAACAATTTAATTTTACTACCCTTCTCATTTCCATTTTGCAGATGAGGAATTAAGTCTCAGAAATCTTACATTTCTTTTCTAAGTCCATGCAAGTTGTAAATATGAATTTTTGCACAAGAGATTGTTTGCTTGTTAAATATAAAGAAAATCAGAAAACCTACTAAATAATAAAATGATGTGGGATCATAATGACTCTTTGCCTGTGTTAGGCATTTAATTTACCCTACAAGATTTTTCATTTTGGAAATTTGGTTTTATTTTAGTCTCATAACATGGTATTTCCATTTTTCTTCCATTCATCATCTTATTTATTTGGTTATTCACTGATTTATTCAATAAACATTTATCTTGTGTCCACCTTATTATAAATCACACATAATTCTGGTAAACAGGAAAATTTTACTTTCTCCATAAAAGAAAGCCACACCCATCAAGCCATGGATAATCACCTGTGGGAATTAAAATATAACTTGTACTTTATTAAGCATATTTTAAAAACTCTATCTGAATGATATCAATAGGTAAACCTAGGATAGGTTAACAAAGTTTTCACTAGCACTCTACTGGCAAGGTTTGCTTGCAGTAGAAAAATGTCCTTTGGAGGCAGATTTTTCTTCACTCTGCCTAGCACTTTGCCCATATGTTTTATCCATAATTTACTACCAAAGAAACCTACTGATACACTAATTACAAAAATAAAAAATGCTAAAGCTATTAACAATCATGAAATATGTTTTCACAGTGTTATTGTCAATATTTACTTATTAGGATTGTGTAGTTCATTATTCAGACAAACAAAAATATAAAACACATATCTAATTTGTGATATAACCTCTTATTTCAATTGATACCATTGCATTTTTGTTTTTGTCTCATCTGTGATTGAATTTCTAGTAATTAAACTTAACAACCACAACAAAATCCTCATATTATTAACATGATAGTAGGATTATTTCATAGTTCTTTAGAAAGGCACTCAGACCTGAAGAAAAGGATGTTTTCTAATCAAGAAGCTAGGACATCTGATCTAAGATATGGTGAACCAAAGAGTTTTAGATCTACAAGGGAAAAACGTGAACTCTAAAAACAAAGAACCTCAGTTTTCATGGGAGAACATCAGATTTTATATTACTTCAAGACAAATTTTGCTGGTTGTGATTACTTGTGTTGTGAACTTCTGAAAGTTGTGTGTTCTAAAATTTAGGAAGAATAGCCTGTATAAGTTTCAAAATTATAAAATCTTTCCCTCTCTGGAAGATCTTTAAAATATTAATTTGATCCCCTAACTGTGGTCAAAACATGAAAACTTAACACAGAGTAAAACTCTGATGTAATCTCCTTAGATTTCATGCTCTCATCTTCATCTTTGAGATCAGAGATCAAGATTTCTGAACACATTTCTTGATTGTTTAATAAGACCCACAAACCCAGATTCATTTGAATGGTATCAACTTAAGAAAAACTTAAGAGTTTGGTGCAAACTGCTCAACTGCATTGAGAGCTGGAAAGTGTTCCCTTTGCCAAGTGGCAGAGCCAGTCATTGAGAAGGAAATGAGGCACTGCTCCATATAATGTGTTAATGCTACTTCTCAGGCTCACAAAGAATGCTTACCAATTGAAAACTGAGGCCACGTGGGATATGAGCAATTGAGTTGTTCTCATAGAGGTGCCAGAACTAGCAGGATTTTTCTCTTTCTTTTCTCTTCAGTGCGTATTAATGGGGGCAGGTGCGGTCAGTGATTTGGGGGTCTGTAGAATTCAAACTTCTGAATTTCCATAGGGCCTAGTAGAGAAAACTTTAGTTCTTTATCCAGGTGTCATTGGCTCTAAGCCCAGTGCAGTTATGTCTCAAATGAACAGAGCATTTTAAAGATTTCTTCAAGGTTTTCAGGACAGGAAAGACGGAGTGGCTTTTAGTGTTAAAAGATATCTTTAAGTTTCTCATTTCCTGTCTCTGGTGCATTCACCTTCAATATTTCTTTCCTATCAACAGATTTCTAAACAGCTCTCCAATAACGTTCCATTTGAAATGGAATTGATTTTGTCTTGAGGTAGCTAACATTAGGAGCTAAGTGCACATTTCCTGTTTAATCATTTCAACTTCATTTCCTAAAAAATGAACACACTGAGTATTTAGTTGATTTGGTTGTGGGTGAGACAAAAAGGTACAGTCTATTTGGCCCAGAGCCTGGAAAAACCCAGTGATTAAGAGGCAGTAGTTTGGGAAGCAGTTAAGTATGTTATTAGAAGCAAATCTAGGATCATCAGAATTTCATTGGATAAAATTTCAGAACTTTTGGAGGTCATTCTCAAGAGACACCTAATCCAATCACATGTCAGAGGTTCAAATCTTTATCAGACCCTTGCCAAGTGTTACTTTGATGTATAATACCTTATGATTGTAGAGTCCTGGAACTCAGCACACTCCAAAACAGCTCTCCCCAACTATAATTACAAGGAAGATTTTCATTATGTGAGGTCAGAATATATCATGGTAATTTTTACGCAGTGGTTCTAGAGAAATCCATGGGGGTCACACAAAACAAGTTCATAATTCTATTCGACAGCTCATTAAATATTTAGACAGCTTGACACTTCCTAATTCTGTCAATAGTTTTTCTATTTCATCTTCTTGTTGGGAAAATTCCAATTTATTTGTGATAGTTTGTGACTGTGGAACCCAATCTCAACTTCTTGCTCCTGTTATGGCCTGAGCAGAGAATCAACTGCAGTCTAGGCCACCTGTCAAGCAAAACAAAAACAATTACAACAACAACAACATCACATAAACAACTTGATTCAGAAATAAGCTAAGGACTTGAGTATTCAGTTCTCTAAAGAAGATATTCAAATTGTCAATATCCCCATGCAAAGATGCATAACGTCACTAATAATTAGGAAAATATAACTCAAATTACAATGAGATACCAATTTATACCCAGTAGGGTGGTTACTAAAAAAGACCAGAAAACAAGAAATGTTGAGAAAACATGGAAGAATTGAAAGTCTTTTGCACTGTTGGTGAGAATGTAAAATGGTGTACTCTGTGGAAAACAATATAGTGTTTCCTCAGCATATCAAAAAATAAAATCACCATATGATCCAACAATTCCATTCTGGGTATATACTGAAAATAATTAAAAACAGGATTTCAGGGTGATATTTGTACACCCACATTCATAACAGCATTATTCACAATAGATAAAATGTAGAAGCAACCCAAGTGTCATTTGATGGATGGGTAGTAAGCAAAATTTAGCCTACTCATACAATGGAATAATATTCAGGCTTAAAAAGGAAAGGAATATTGGTGTTTGCTGCAACATGGATGAATCTTGAGGATATTATGCCAAGTGAAATAAATTCCAGTCACAAATACTGTATGATTCAACTTACATTAGGTTCTTAGAGTTGTCAAAACCACAGAGACAGAAAGAACCATAGTTATCAGGGTTTGGGGTAAAGAGGAATGGGGAGTAATTATCTAATGGCTATAGAACTTCAATTTTGTAAGGCAGAAAGAGTTCTGGGGATGAATGGTGGTGGTGTAGTGCAATATGAATGCACTTAATATTACTGAAGTATACTTAAACAGCCAGGGTTTAGTACCTTGCTACACACACACACACACACACACACACACACACACAAATAAAAAAGAAAGAGAAAAAGTCGAGATGGTAAATTTTATGTTATGTGCATTTTGTCACAATGAAAATTGGAAAGAAATGAAACCTTAAATTTCATAGACTCCTCTGGCAACCATGCCTCATAGCTGAAATCTGAATGCAATATCAGATACAGAATTCAATACTTAATAAATTTCATACTATTTGCTAAATAATATAGCCACTGGCACTCCCACACACACATTAGTACTAATAATTAACATTTCTTCTGTTACTCTGTGAAAATGATTATTCAACTTCTTTACATACATTGACTCAAGTAAACTCCTATGAAGTAGGTATTACTATTCCTATTTACCAATAAACTGGAAACTGAGACATTTACTGAGAGAAAAAGTAACTTGTGAAGTTTATATAGGTCATTAGTGGAGGAACCAGAGAATGAATTCAAGTTGTCTATTTATATGTGTGAAGCATCTCATAGTCATTAGCTTTTCTGGACATAAGTGAAAGGCTGGTCACATATTTCTAATAGATATTAATTTATATTGGCTCATCACTCTGATTGACCTAAATCTTTGTGGATCCTGAGCTGGCATTAACTCTCAATCTAGCATTCATGCAATCAGCAATTATAATGAGCCTGTTTTCTAAATCTCATCCAAGATATTGATAAAAATGTAAAAATGGACAGGGCCAAACTAAGATAGAACCACATAACCCTCTCATATATCATAAGGAGTCACCCTGCAGGTTGACATCTATGCATTAATCAACAACTTTGAGTAGAAGTGTTCAATCATGTATATGACTTTATTAATTATACTATTTTTCTAGCTGAAGGTTTCTCAACTTTAATGTCACAATGCATTGGCGTGTTGCAAATGACTGTGAGATGTTTCATAACATGTCTCAAAAATAGAGCAGATTAAAGATTACCACCAAATTAAAGCCACTGTCATTTGCTTTCATTTTATCCAAACCTTCTTGAGGGTGGTAAGTAGGGTAGGTATTATAGCTGGCATGGGAATAATAATTGGTATGTTCCTGGGAGAGTGTCAAATAGAAAAATCAACTATTAAATGTATAGTGGTAGAAAAAACGTGCTAAATGCCACTTTGATCCACATTTTTTTTAACATCTTGGTTAATGAGAAAATTTGTTAAATGGAATTGAGTATTTCTTCTTTCTATTTTTATGGCTATGTCCCTATATCAATTTTTTATAATCTGTTTCATAGAATCTTGGAGTGGATTTTTCACTATTTTATTGCAAAAACATACATATAGAAAAATGGAAACAATCATAATGAAAATCCATATATACACCTAATTAAACATTTCATTAAATTTCTTTTATCTGTATTTATAGGTATATAAATATTTATAGGTATTTATAGGTATGTTTATATGTATACATTTTATTTTCTGAATCACTTGAAGATATGTTGTAAGCTTCATAACAATTTTCCTAGCAGCCATTCATTTGCCTGCTTGATCATTCCTTGCTCTATCTCCTGTGTGGTTAATGTATCTCAGGGAGTTGGTACCTGCAAACTATATTTCCCAAGCTCCCTTGCATCGGGGTTGTGTTTAGGTTTTGACCAACAGGAAGAACAGGCTGGAAACAGGAGGATAAAGGGGGACAGACGGGGTATTTCTGCCCCCATTTTGGAAATGCTTTTGTTTACCTCTGTCAGTCCCTTCCTCAATAGTTCAGGCTTCCACCAAGGAGTCCCTGTCCAGTTTCCGCTAGTTTGGATTGTGGGACAGTGGCTTCCCACTTTGGCTAAACTCTGGGTTGCATTTTTTTTCTCCCTTTGTCAACTTGTCCAGAACCCTTTTAGATAGTTCCCTATACTGAATTCTTCTTTAGAACTTGAATTTTTTTGTGTGCATGAGTTCTGTTTTCTTGATTCTGAATAACATAACCTTTAAATTATTCAACATGTTTCTCCTAAAAATAAGGGCTTTCTTCTATCAATCTCAGTACCATTATCACTTAAGAAAATTAATAATACCTCCCTAATGTCATCTAATACTCCAGTCCATAGTAATATTTCCTCTCCTGTTTCCCAAATGCTTTTTGCAGTGATTTCTCCAAACTAATTCCAGTCAAAGATTACTCATCAAATTTGATTCTTGTGTCCCTTTAGTCTCTCTTAGTCTGGTACAGTTTCATCACTTTTCTTGTCATTATATTGACTTTTTGAAAATATCAGACAATTGTCTCTAGTATGTCCCTGGATTTTCTGACTTTTTCCTCTTGGTACTGTTGGTCTTGATTCTAAACTCTCTATATTTTTTATAATCTGGAAGAAAGGTATAAATTCATGTAAAATATTTTGGGCAAGAATGCTTAATAGAGGCTGCTGTTTATTTCATAATGCATTACACCAGGAAATACAACATGTCAATTTGTCTCACCTCTAGTGATAAGATGTTTGGTCCCTTAGATAAGGTCATCAGTATGGGTATCTTCTCAACTCTAAGGATATTTTTCACCTACGTTTTGCTTTTGACATCATTATAGTTCCACATAATTGCAAATTGCCTGCTAATATTATATTTACATTACATTTTAAGATTATATTTTCTCTATATAGCTTAGTAGCCTTTATAATATATTTGTGAAATAAGTGGCCTACCATTAAGCAGTGTGATTGCTTGATTATATATCCTAGATTAGTTTCTCTTTTGCTTTTTCTCCCAATCTCCTGTACTCTTATCGTTAACATCCAGTAAAGAATGAGATAGGAATGAATTGGAATTAAAGTTAATTTGCTTTCTGCCCATTCAAATCAGCTGACTCAACATGACTGAAAATGATCTTATCTTCTTTTCTCCCAGCTTGCTCTTCTCTTTGGATTGCTTAGCTCACTGATCTGTGTCACTCAGCAACAGCAGCCCAAATTGGGGGTTCTTTTTGAATACTGAATATTGATTATACCCCTCATCCAGTTTTTGTCTCAGGATGTGTCCATTCTGCCTCCTTAGCGGTGTGTGTCTTCCTCGGTAACACAAATCTTACTCGCATTACTCACAGAAAGTTTTTAAGCAACTGTTTTTGTAGACTACTTTAAAAAAATTTGGATTTCTGGGTACAATGATACCTGTAATCCCAGCAATGTGGAGGCTGAGGCAGAAAGATTGTGAGTTTGAGAGCAACCTGGGCTACACAGTGAGTTTGAGGGCAATATCAACTACATAGTTAAACTATCTCAAGCAAAACAAGACAAGTCAAAACAAAACAAAACCTTGGCTTTCCTGTTTGCAAGCTTACTGCCTCCAATCACTGTTCCATGCGACTTTCAGCAATTTTTTTTTGATATGTAGATTTCCTCATCTCAGTCTTCTACTTCAAATCTTTCAATGGCTCCTTGTCGCCTACAGGATTAACCCTCTGCCATCAGTCAAGGCGCTACTTACCTTTTTTTTTGTACCAGGGATCAAACTTGAGACCTTACACTTGCGAGGCAGGTGGTGGCACCACTGAGCTAAATCTCTGGTCCTCTTACCTTTTCAGATTCACATCTTGATGTGCTGCCTCCTGTGCCTTCCCTCACTAGTTCCAGCATGTTCCAAAGCAGGCCATGTCCGCATATTTACATAGTTGTGCTCATGTTGCTTCTCTTCCCTGGAAAGTCCCTCCATGTCATGTTCACCTGGTTGTTGTCAACTCATGTTTCAACTAGAGGTATCCTTACTTGAATCCTTCCCTGACTCTCTGACACTATGCCTTGAATGTCAAAACCTAGTGTAGTGATGACTCAAATAAGTGATCAGTACATATCCCTATGGCCCCATGTAGGGGATACAAGCCACACTTCTAAAACCTTCAAAAGGCTTTCCAGGAACCCTTCTTCGATCCTAAATTCCCTCCATTTTTGTTAGTCTTTCTCTTAGCAAAATTGCCTAGACACATCTTGGCAATATCTTCATAAAGATATCAAACATATGAAAAAGAGAAGACACAAAGCTTGAAGCAGAAGTCTTTAGGTCAGCATAAGGGTCACTGTATAGGTCTACAGAGAAATCCTGGAGACCAGAAATCTAGTGATATCAGGTAGATGAAGCTTGAGTCAAGAACCAAGCTCTGAATCAGGATGTGGGAACCACACTAGAGCTAATGCCTGAGGAAGCAGCCACAAGAACCCCACAGGGCCTCTTCCTTCCATCTCATCTCTGGAGCTCCACAGGCCATAGTGAATCCAGAGGTTCATGATTTGCACCAGCCCTGTGAACTCACAAAGCAGGGCTCATAATAGCTGTAGCAGAAGGAAGACTGTGGATTGGTCCTAAATTGCACTGTGTTAAATAATCATTTCTTTTTCTCAAATGACTTACCCTGTGTTTTTCTGCCTTTTGGAGAGAATAGGCAAATGATAAACAGGGACCTAAGAAGGAATAAAAATAAACCAATGATGAATTTTAACAAGCCAACTCAGAAGAACACAAATGCAATTGCCTGAGTCTGAATAAGAAAAGAAAAAATGTTCAAAGAAAAATGATTTCACAAAGAATGATAAAAATAACAGGGTAATATATGGAAGCTGTAATCCATGAAAAATAAGAAATCACTACTTCCTAACTTCTTTATTTGCTTAGTGTCTGGTAATTATGTACTTTTTTCCCTAAAATTCTCCAGTGTTTTTCTAACACATTGGGAATGAACTCCACATCCTTTAGCATGACTATAAAACCTGGACTCTGGGCTCTGGATCTCACACCTCTCTTCTTCCTCACCAGGTGCCAACCACCAAACCTTTGTTATGTTTTTTTCAAAGACACCACTTTCCTTTCTTGTTTCAGTGCCTGGTGCAGCTATTTCCCTGTCTTACAGAATGGTCCCAGGCCACTACCAACTGATTCTTGTGCCACCTTGTCCTGCCACACTTGCCCCCAAAACCCTCAAAAGGATTTATTTTCCTGATCTCTCCTTCCATCAGAAATAGGTTCCACCCCCTTCACCTCTTTGTTAGCAAAATTTTTCTTTATTTCACTAATCAGAATCTGCAGTTCTATCCTCCTCTGGGAGACTATTTAATGTTTGAAAGCTTCAAAAATTCAGATTCCACACCCGTCGTTTTTATGATTAGACAGCAGGAACTCAATGGATAAGTTTGTTGAATTAAGTCTGAAAAGGAGGATGAAACAATGGACTGATGATGTTTGTCTTTTCAACAGAGAGTGGTATTTATGTCTCAGCCTCCCTCAATATCATCTCTCTATTAGAAATAGAGTCTTGACCTCAACCTGAACACATGCCTGCCCAGAAAAAAGTGCATTTTCCTTGGCTACTTTCCAGCAGGGTATGGCTACATGACTAAGCCCTGACAATGGGCTCTCAGGAGAAATACCTTATACAGTACAACTAATGAGAACGGTCTTTGACCTTCCCATCCCTTCTCTGGCCTGGAATGAAGGCACAAGGATTGGACTTTAAGCAGCCAGGTTGGACCTGAGGTGGCATGCAAAAAGTGACAGAGTGTAAGGTAGAAGGACCCTGGATCCTAATGATTTTGTGGAGCAAAGCTGCCATACTAGGCTAGGACTGTGGAATTCATGCCTGTACCTAGTCCTAAGGGCATACATAGATAAGGCTCTGTGAGATGGGTGCAGGGCAGGGCAGTAAGAGATCTAAACAGAGTCCTGAAGACATTGGAGTTAAATGGGAAAAGACATTCCAGGAAAAGCAAACTGCATTAATAAATGGAATAAATGATACAGTAGCATAGTGTATTTAGATAACAAGTAAAATCATAAGGTTATTAATATGCAAAAGCTACTCAGGGCAAAAGTAGGTTACAAATAACACGCAGAAGCCTGACATTGTGGCAGGTTGCTTCCTATCTCAAAACCCATTCATCCCTTTCTCAACTTTCATAAGTCATTCTCTGTATTTACTAAACATTTCTGTGTCCCCTCTTTTGAAAAATGGTAGAATTATACTTCCCTGTACACTGTAGTTAGATATGGCCACATGCCTTGTTTTGACGAATAAGATGTGAACTTTAAGAAACAGAGTGAGAGTCACTTCATTATTCTCCACTCCTCTTCCCCATGCCACAGTGATTGGTATTATTCTTAGTTTCAGAGCAGAGAGCCCTAGCCCATCCAGGACAGTCAAGCAGTGGGAGGAGAAAATAAGTCTTTAGTACATTAAGCCTCTGAGATTTCAGAGTTGTTACTGCACCATAACCCAGTTTATTCTGATGGATAGGAGGCCAGTTTTAGTCCAGGTGGAAATGCAACTAGATAAGATAATATTTCCCAGAGTCCTGTGTAGCCAAGTATTGTCAGATAAATATAATATATGTATTATATATATTATATTATATAAGTGGAAGTATTAGATATAACTTCTGGGAAGGCTGCATAAAGAGAAGTGACTTATTAAATGGTCCTATTTTGCTCTTCTGCCTGTCTGCTTTTCTGGGCATCTGGAAGATTTCATGTGCTGAAAGCTTGGTCCCAGCATGGTGATGTTAAGGGGTGATGGGACCTTTAAGAGGTGGGGACTAGAGGAAAGCAATTAGGTCATGGGGAGCTTCTCTCAGGAATGTGTTAATGGTGGTCTCCTAGTATGAGTTGGGTCTCTCAGGAGAGTAAGTTCTTATAGAGTGAGGTCACTACAAGCCTATTCCCTTCTGCATGTGACCATGTTTCATTCCTCTTCGGCACCACAGTGTGATTTAGCCAAGGACCTTCCATGAGTCAATGCAACTGTTTTATAAAATTGGAACAAGTAAGTACCACATAACCCAGAAATGGTACTATGAACATTTAGCCCAGAGAAATGAAGGCTTACAACAACAACAACAACAACAAAAAACCCTATACACAAATGCTTATAACATTTTTATTGATAATTGTTAAAAACCACAAACAACTTGAAAGTCCTTTAGCAGGTAAGTGGTTAAACAAACTACAGTATATCCATACTATAGATTACTACTCAGCAATAAAAAGGAGAAAAATTTTAATATGTGGTAACCTGGATGAATCTTTAGAGAGTTACACTTAGTGATAAAATAAAAAATGATACACGCTGTATGATTCCCTTTATGTAACATTCTTGAAATGAGGAAATTAAATATAATTAGAGATTAATGTTTGCAATTTAGGTTGCCAAAAAGGGCAACTAGTTTTCATGAAAATGTTATGTATGTTTATTGCATCAACATCAACACACTGGTTGTGACATTGTACTCTAGTTTTACAGATGTTATCATTAGAGAAAACTGGGGAAAGAAAGAGTTCATGGAATTGCACTGTATTATTTCTTTCAATTGCATGCAAATCTATAGTTATCTAAAAAATTAATTAAAAACACAAAAATAAATTTTAAAAAGAGGGTGAAAAATTACAAAAATATGAGTTTTAGCCAAAGCCAACTGAAAAAAGTTTTCTGGGGCTGAACCTGGCACATTGATTTTCTTTTCAAGATTTTTCAGGTGACTCTAATGTTCAGTTAGATTTGAACTTATATGAGAGCTGCTAAAAATTATATCACACTGCCCCAGAGCTTATTTCAAGGCTGCTGTTCTTAATTGCAAAGCAGGCTACATATGTAGAATGCTGTGGAAGAGAGAGAGAATGAGAGCAGGAATTTCTGCACGAGGGATCGATGTCTGTCATTTCAAGTTGCTTTCAACATCCCTAAGAGCTAGAGGCTGTTGGTACTTCCTACCCAACTTCTGCCAAGCTGAGTGGGTAGGTGGGACTCTACATTTCATGTGTAAAGATCAGAATCCTTTAGGAAGACCCTAGATGGATGTCTGCTTAGGCAGAGGGCATGGTTCATTCACCTGTCCACCACTGAGTAGGACAAAAGAGGATGGGAGAGGGTGGCAGGGAAAATACAAAGAGGAAAATGGAGGAATGCATGCAGCCACTTTTATCTTTAGTTTTCCGTGCACTAAACAACATCACACAAGGGTCATTAGATTTGAGTCTACAGGCTATTGCCCCACAAAGAGAAAGGGCCCCCCGATAGAAAGAATTCTTATGAGAGAGCTGAAATGCCAAGGATTGAGAGCCAAGGAGCATCAGCTGAGAGTGAATCCTCACAAAAGGACCATGGGGAAGCACTAGAGACTTCTGAAGCGTCCACAGGGTACTCTATGAGGAAGCTGAATGATTCTGAGTTCAATTCAGCAATAACCAGAAAATGAGTGAAATCACAAGAGCTGCTCATTGTGTGGGAGGCCCTTTCTGTTGTCAATCCCTTCTTCCTGTCTTGGCACAACAGGATAGCTGGTGTAATGGTTCTCAGCCCTGTATGTACCTTAGCATCAGCTGGAATCTTTAAAAAGCATTGCTCCCAGACTTCACACCCAGACACTGGGATTAACTGATCATGTCCAGTCCGCCTAATTCCACTCATGCCAATTGCCCCCAATTGCCACCCCTCACAACAGCTCACCCACTCCTTCCACCAAGGCTGACATACTCAGCCTTCTACCCAGCATGTCCTTGTGAGTGTCTCAAAGGCACTTTAGGCTCCTGCATGGTCTCTCTAAATATTTCCCTCTTGCAGTCCTCCTCAGGCAATGGCCCCCTAATCTATTCAGCTTGACAAGCATGTATCATTGAAGTCATTCTTGGTATTTCCCTCTCCTTTATTCTCTATCATTGTCTCTCAACTTTATTTACCTTTTCCATCATCAAAACCATGATCTTGTCTAAGCTACATCGTCCCTTGCCTGTTCTAGTGCAATAGCTTGCTAAACAGCCTCTCATATCCATTTAGTCATCTTCAGTCCAGTTTGCACACTGTTCCTAGAAGAATTGATTTTTGAAATATAAATGTGATCTCTTCATCCTCATTATATCCCAAGCCTCAGATGAAAAGATTTGGATGATTTTCCACTGCACATAGGATCAAGAACAAAATCATATTCATGTCATCAAAGCTTGCCTGGACCGGTAACGGCTTATCTCTTTGATCTCAACCAGTCCACTTTCCTTTCTAGTATTCCTCAATGAGCCAAGCTTCCTTTACCACAGGACTGATATTGTCTCTGAGTGGAAATATTATCTTGTTGGGCCTACTTCCTCCATCATAAGATTTGACTTTCAAATCTTACATTGTCTCTTACTCCCCCTCACAAAATCTTTACTAGCATCCTCAATTAAAAGCAACTTACCATGATCATGATTTTAGTTTTACTTTATTGCTATGTGTCAAGGATTATACCCAGGGCACTTGGATGATTACACTTAATCTACTCAATAACCTGATGATGTTAATACCAATCATGTTTTACAGATGGGAAAATTGAAGAATAGAACACTAAAGTCACTTGCCTTTGGCTTCAGAACTGGTACCTGACCTGAAGTCTGTCTGGTTCTGAAGCCCATGTTGCACACCATAGGGTACAGCCTGCCAAAGACACACACAGGGCATCTCCTTTCCAGAGCCTCTCCCCCACCCAGGCTGCCAGTTACCCATCAAAGGAGGAACTAGAACTCAGGGCCCACCTTCAAGGCATCATCTGGCAAGTCCTGTGGCTTCTCAGTGCTGAATGATGACATAGGACAGCACAGACAGGGGTGAGCTGGAGAGATTACAACGTAAAGTCCAGAGAGGCTAAGGAAAACATGGCAAAAGCAAATCACGTACAGGGAGGATGGGAGGATCACCCCCAGGCTTGTAGGGTTTGTTTCGCACGTGTGCAAGAAATGAGTTATTTGTGATAGCAACAATAAGGCTTTTTCAGAGATGGAAGAGGCCTTTTACAAAAGGAGAAAGTAAACATTGCTTAGGACAAATCTCATATCATACCTTAATGTTTACAAAGGAGACAGAGGGAGAGAGGCCAGGAAAGAACAGATTTCCCAGGGGAGGAAACTGCAATGAGAACAAGTAATCTAGATCAAGCCAGAGCATGTTTGAACAAAAAGCCTATCTGCAGACAGAGGAAACTCTTAAGGGTGAGATAGGATTTTACACAGCAGGAACCCCTGCTCGATTTATTTTAGATTGTTTTAAAGTGGTGAATATAGTCAAATGTCAGGGCAAGAAGTTCTATGAACTAATACCATTTCCTACAGGTTTTGATACTTCAAGGTTTTTCCCAGGTCCAGAATACATCTTTTATAAAAGAGATGGTAGGAAACAGGGAGATGGGCTCTACAGAGATAGGATATGGGGGAGAAGGGAAGGAGAAGTAAGAAGAATAAATACTTGATATGTATATATATCAATTCCCCAAGAGGAATGTAATTCTTATGTATCATAAACATATACAAATGAAAAAACACACATTTTAAAATTGAAAACAGTTTTAGCTGCTAACAATAGGGCAATGATTATGTAAATCACAGCACGTGCCACAAGACGGAATACTGTGTAGTATTTAAAAAGTGAAGTAGATAGCAAAAGGCAATGACCCAGGACACTGATTGATTAGGTTTTTAAAAAACCTAGATACAAAGTATGTATGCCTAGGATTGTCAAAATGTGTATTGTCTTTGCTGTTCATTTTTAAGCTTTGCTCAACAAGTATGTATTATTCTAGTCCTCAGCATCAAAAGATAAATGTTGTTCATTTATACTGCTGTGGCCCACTTTGGTATTTTATATCCTAGTTTTCTCCCTTGTTGTTTTTTTTTAAATGAATTTTATTGGTACATTTTAGGTATACAATATAATGACATTCATCATCGGAAATTTGCACCTTTAGTATTTACACATGTGTGTCCTATTTATTTCACTTAAGAGGATCACCTCAATGTGCATCCATTTAGCTATAAATGTCTCTAATTTCTCATTTTTTATGGCTGAGTAGTACTCCATTTTATTTTAAAAAACACATTTTCTTTATCCAATCTCCAGTTGATGGGCAATTGGGTGCTTCAGAGTTTTAGCTATTAAAAACTTTGCTGCTATGAACATGGGTGCGCTTGTATTGCTGTGGTATGATTCATTTAATTCTCTGGGGAAGATACCCAGCAGGGGAATAGCTGGGTCAAATGGGACCTCCAGTCCCAGTTGTCTGAGGTGTCTCCATACTGATTTCCACAGTGGTTACACCAGTCTACACTCCCACCAGGAGTGGAACAATGTTCCTTTTTCCCCACAGCCCTGTCAGCATTTGTTATTGGTTGATTTTATGATAGCAGCCATTCTTTCTGGGGTGAGGGGGAATCTCAGTATTGTCTTCATTTGCATCTCTCAAATGACCAGTGATGTAGAACGTTTTTTCATATGTTTATTTGCTATTTCTACTTCTTTGTCTGAGGAATGTCTATTCAGTTCAGATGCCCATTTTTGGATTGGGTCTTTAAATTTGGGAGGACTGATCTTTTTAAGTTCTTTATAGATTTGAGATAGTAGACCTTTGTCTGATGAACAGCAGATGAAATTTTTTCCCAGATTGTGGGTTGTCTCTTCACACTGTTGGTGGTTTCTCTTGCGGTACAGAAGCTTTAGTAAGAAGAGATCCCACTTGTTGATTGTGCTAGTTCACAGGCAACTGAGGTTTTGTTCATAAAATCTTTTCCTACACCAATGTCTACTAGAGCTCTACCTAATATCTCTTCTGGCTGATTCAGCTTTTCTGTTTTAATATTTAGCTCTTTAATCAATTCCATTTTAGTTTAGTGCATGGTGAGAGATACAGGTCTAGTTTTAATCTTTGGCAAGTTGAAACCCAATTTTTCCAGCACCATTTATTAAAGAGGCAGTCTTTCTTCCAGTGAGGGTGTTTGGCTTCTTCTTGAAGATGAGGTGGCTGAGTGTGTCTGGAGTTTTTTCTGCATCTTCTAATCTGTTCCACTGGTCCTCAGGTCTGTTTCTTTGCCAGTACCATGCTGTTTTTATCATAGTAGCTTTGTAGTATAGTTTCAAGTTGGGGGTTGTGATACACTCTGCCATGTCTCTGTTGCTTAGAACTGCTTTTGCTATTGTAGGTCTCTTCTTGTTCCAAATGACCTTTTGGATTGTTTTCTCCAGGTCTGTGAAGTATGCTGCTGGGATCTCAATTGGGATTGCATTGAGTCTATATAGCAGTTTTGGAAGTATGGCCATTTTCACTATGTTGATTCTCCCTACGCAGAAACAAGGGATGTCTTCCCATTTTCTGACATAGCCTTCAATCTCTCTTTTCAGAGTGCTATAGTTTTCAGAGAAGAGGTCTTTGATTTCTTTTGTTAGGTTTATTTCAGTTTTTTGGATGTTATTGTGAAAGGAGTTATTTGCCCTATTTCTGGCTCAGTGAGTCTGTTGTTCGTGTAGAGGAAAGCTATTGATTTTTGTGTTGAACTTGTATCCAGCTACTCTATTGAATTTGGTTATTAAGTCTAGAAGACTTTTGGTGGAATTCTTGGGGTCTTCTCTATAGAGTATCATGTCCTCTGCAAATAATGACAATTTGACTTCTTCGTTTCCTATCTTTATTCCTTTTATTTCTTTCTCTTGTCTAATTGCCTTGGCTAATGTTTCCAAAACTATGTTGAACAGGAGTGTTGATAGTGGACATCCTTGTCTTGTTCCTGATTTTAGTGTGAAGGATTTCAGATTTTGACCATGTAGTATGATATTGGCTGTTGGTTTTTTTCATAGATGGCTTTTATCAGATTGAGGTAGAGACCATCTATTCCAATTTTTGTAGGCTTTTTATCATAAATGCATGTCGGATTTTGTCAAATACTTTTTTTTTTGCATCTATGGAGATGATCATATGGTTTTTGTCCTTGGATCTATTAATATAGTGTATTACATTTATTGATTTGCATATGTTGAACCATCGCTGCATCCCTGGGATGATGAATTCCACTTGATCAGGATGTGTGATCTTCTTGATGATCTTCTGCATTCTATTTGCCAGTACCTTATTAGGATTTTTTCATCTATGTTCATTGGTGACATTGGCCTATAGTTCTCTTTTTCAGTTGGGTCTTTCCTTGGTTTGGGGATCAAGGTGATGCTTGCTTCCAGGAATGAATTCAGAAGTATTGCTTCCCTTTCAATTTCATTGAAGAGCTTAAACAGCAGTGGCCATAGTTTCTCTCTAAATGTCTTGTAGAATTTGGCAGTGAAGCCATCAGGACCCAGAATTTTCTTAGTTGGTAAGTTTTAATTACATTTTCAAATTTGCTGATTGTTATTGGGTTGTTTGGAATTTTTAGGTCTTCTTTGTTCAACTTTGGTAATTCATATGTATCTAGGAATCTGTCCATTTCTTCGGTATTTTCCATCTTATTGGCATATAGTTTCTCCAAGTAGGTATTGATGATCCTCTGGATTTCTGCTGGGTCCCTTGTAATTTCATTCTTTTCATTCCTAATTGCATGGATTTGGGCCTTTTCTTTCCCTTTTCTGGTAAGGTTCGCTAAGGGTTTGTCAATTTTGTTTATTTTTTTGAAGAACCAATTCTTGGCTTAATTGATTTTTTTTTATCTTTCTCTCAGTCTCCATTGCATTGATTTCTGCTCTGATCTTTATAATTTCCTCTCTTGTATGAGCTTTGGGGTTGTCCTGCTCTTCTTTTTCTAGAAGCTTGAGGTTCAGCATAAGGTTGTTTAATTGGGATCACTCTGTTTTCCTCATGTGAGTATTCACTGCTATGAATTTCCCTTTTTAGACTGATTTCATTCTGTCCCATTGATTCTTATATGTTGTACTCTCATTGTCATTTAATTGAAGAACCTGTCTGATTTCTTCTTTTATTTCCTCTGTGACCCATTGGTTATTCTGAAGTGTGTTGTCAATTTCCATGTGTTTATGAAATTCTTGTGGTTTCTTTTGCTATTGATCTCCAATTTCACCACACTGTGGTCTGATAATATGCAGAGGATAACTTCAATTCCTTTCCACTTACTTAAACATGTTCTATGAGTGAGAATGTGGTTTACTTTGGAGAACAACCCATGTTCAGCTGAAAAGAATGTGTATTCTGATTTTGCAGGGTGGAATGCTCTGTGAATATCTGTTAAGTTGATTTGTTCAAGAATTTGATTGAGTTCTAGTATTTCGTTGCTTATTTTTTGTCTAGTTGATCTATCTATTTGTGACAGTGGGGTATTGAGGTCCCCCACTACTACTTACTAGAGCATATATGACTTTTCATGTCTGTTAGTGTGTGTTTTTTATAGTTGGGTGCACTAATGTTTGGTGCATATATATTTATGATTGTCATCTCTTCCTTTTGGATTGTTCCCTTTACAAGGATGTAATGTCCTTTGTCCCTCTTAATCAGTGTTGGTTTGAAATCCACTTAATCTGCAGAGAGTACAGCTACCCCTGCTTCTTTTGGGGTTTCTTTCACATGGAGTATTGTTTCCCATGCTTTAACTTTCAGTGTATGAGTTTCTTTTTGAATTGAGTGTGTTTTTTGAATGCAGCATATTGTTGGACCTTGCTTCTTGACCCAGTCTGCCAGTCTACTTCTTTTGATTGGTGAATCGAGGCCATTAACATTAATGGTTATAACTGATACATTTTGACTTATCATTGTTGTGCCTTTTTGTTTTTGTTGGATTCTCCTGCTTTGTGTTTAATCTCTTGTGGTACCGGATGTTTTCATTCTGCTGTGTTTGTTGGGGTTGTGATCCTCATTGTCTTTTCCTAGGATATTTTCTAAAATTTTTTGGAGTGCTGGTTTGGTATTTATGGAGTTCCTAAGGTGGTCTTTGTCATGAAAGTATCTTATTTCTTCATTAATTTTGAAAGGTAATTTTGCATGTTACATCAATCTGGGTTGGAGGCTGTTTTGCTTTAGGGCTTGGAATATATCACTCCAAGCTCTTTTTGCCTTGTGGGTTTGTGTTGAGAAGTCTGCTGTGATTCTGATGGGCTTTCCTTTGTAAGTGATTTGTTTCTTTTCTCTAATTGCTTGTAGAACTTTATTCTTATGTTGGGTTTCTGGAATCCTGTCTGCTACATGCCTATGTGTAGATTTTTTTTTTTCTTTTCTGGTACTGGGGATCAAACTCAGGTCCTTGCGCTTGTGCAGCAGGTGGCGAAACCACTGAGCTAAATCCCCAGCCCCGTGTAGATTTTTTTTGATCAAGGCTAGTTGGAGTCCTATATGCCTCACTTATCTGTATATCAAGTTCTTTACTTCTGCTTGGGAAATTTTCTGCCATCACTTCTGTGAACATTTTTTATGTTGTCTGCACTCTCTCCTGTTTCTTCATTGACTCCAATCAGTCTTATGTTATTCTTCTTTGTATAGTCTAGCAGCTGCCAGATTGATTTCTCATCATCCTTTACTATTTTAAAGAAATTTTTCTTTTCCTGGTCACTAATTACAATCTTATCTTCTCTATCTGAAATTCTGTCCTCAGATTGGCTCATTCTGGTGTGTAAACTTTCAATAGAATTTTTAATCTCCTGGAAATCTGTTTGCATCTGTTTTATGGATTCCATTTGTTGCCTATGTTGGGATTCCATCATATTCCTCAGCCCCTCTTTTTTTTTTATCTGTGTCCTCTTTACATTTATTAATCATGTCTTGCACTATGGCCACAATCTCTGCTGATATCTGAGAAATTATTCCTGATTTTATTTTTTCCAGATCCTCTTTTGTTGCCAGTTCAGGGAATCCATGTTATTGAGTATCAGTGTGTTCCATCTCATTTCCCTTTGAGGTTGCTTTAGGTGATTTGGAAGTCTGGTTTTGAGATTTGTTTACTTGTCTTCTCATTTCAATGGGGTGGGGGTGCTACTGGTGCCTGGGCAGCTCACCTCCTCAGTGCTGGGGTTGGTGGTATGGTGACCCAAAAGGCTTACCTCCTCTGGGTGCTGGGGGAAGCTCTGTTCCTCAGCACTGGGGGTGGTGGTTCGGGGGCCAGGAAGGCTCTTCTTCAACACCTGGGGTGACTCTTCTCCTCAGCACTGGGGGCAGTGGTACGTTGGCCCAGAAGGCTCCTCTTCAGTGCTGGGGGTAGCTCTGTTCCTTGGTGCTGGGGGCACTAGTACAGTGGCCTAGAAGGCTTGCCCTCCCTTGTTGTATACAGGTGTTTTTGATACCTTCTCTGGGTTTCTGCCTCATCTCCCCAGTAGGCTATAAACACTGAACAAATTCCTAGGCTTTCTTCTCCTGGTACTGGCTTTGGCAAGCTTTTGATTTCACATTTCTGAATAGTGCCCATTTTCCTGAATACATCAGTATGAACCTCAGGAAAGTATCAGGGGATTCTTGACTGCTAGCGGGGCCTCCTCCACTCTTCTGCACATACCATCTTTTACAGAGTTTGCATCCATTTTCTATTTGTGAATAACAAGTTACCATAAGCTTGGTTGTTTGTAATGATAGTTTCCATGGATCAAGAGTCCAGATGATGGGTTAACTGGGTCTCCTGTTCATGGTCCCTGAAGGCTGAAATCAAGGTTTGCCAGGGACTGTGATATCATCTAAGACTCAGGATTCTCTTCCAAGCTTTCATTCATTTGTTGGTGTGCCAAAATGCAGTATTTTGCATTTTTCCATTTTCTTGCTCCTATGAACTGGGGAGGCTCCTAGCTTTTGGAGGCTGCCTTCAGATCATAACCATGTGGCCCTCACATAACATGGTATCTTGCTTTTTGCAGGGACTGGAGAGCATTTGTCACTACTTTGAGTCATTTGGAGGCTCACCTAAGTAGGTCAGGCCCATCCAAGGGAGCCTCCTTTGAATGAACTCAAATTCAACTGAACAGAGACAGTAATATCTCCACAGCCCTTTTACCAGTGTCACATAACTTGCCCTAACTATGAGAGTAATATCTCATCTTCACAGGTCCTACCCACATTCAAGGGGAGGTGATTACATACAGTGTATATTCCAGGGGATGTAAATCCCAATGGCTATCTTACAATTTTTCCTACTACAAGGTTAAAGAAGTTAAATTAAGGGTACTTTTATTTATTTATTTATTTATTTATTTATTGGTACTGGGGATTGAACTTGGGACCTTGTGCTTATGAGGCAGGTGGTGGAACCACTGAGCTAAATCTCCAGCCCAAGGGTACTTTTAATATTAGATTAGAATCTACTTGAAATGTATTTTAATTAGATTGAAATTCATTATAAAATATCATATATTCTCAAGTATACTTTACACCAATTTTGTGCAAATTTCAGCAGAAAACTTTTCTTGCTATTTCTTTGTTTGCATGAAGTTTCTCAAGAGTGCAAGGTAAGCTGTTAAGAAAAACTATTATAATAGTTGTCTGTTGGCATCTTGTGTGTGTGTGGGGGGGGAGGTGGTGTTTTGCTTTGTTTTGTGCTTTTGCAGTGCTGGGGATGGAAGCAAGGGTCTTGCACATGCTAGGCAAATGCTATGCCAGATGTGCTACATTCCCAGCCACTGGATTTTCATGATACTAAAAAATCAATGAATGAATTAAATAATCAATCAATACAACCACCTTAAAAAGCATAGTCTGGAAATAAATTGAATATCAAGGAGAATAAAATAATACTTATTTTAATTTTGGGACAAATTACATTTCAGATTTCCTTGAAACAAAAACAGTTTTTGGATATTGTTTTCTTCTTTGAGGAGGAAGAGGATTGGGTGAGTGTGCTGCGTGTATTGAGGCAGGTGGGGCCCAGCCAATGAAAAGATGTGCCTAATACTTCCTGGCTCTGCCTGGGATTAAGCTTTTCTCTTAACATTGTGCCATGAGAAGCTGCCCCTGGGAAAGAATGTAGCCTTCTCTTCCTACCTCAGGGCCAAGAAGATCACAGAGCTATCCCACCCCCCTGGAATGATAACAGTATCAGCCAGCACTTTTATAGCACTTACTGTAGATCAGGCATTGTCCAAAGCTGTGTAGGTACAGTAATTTATTCAGTCCTTACAGTAACTCTGAGGTCTGAGTCCTACACCTTCCCCAGTGTGAGCACTGGGTTGCAGAGAGGTTAAACAGCCTGCTCAAGATCACACACCAAGTGAGAAGCATAACCCAAGTTTGGACTTGGGCAGCTGCCCTCAGATCTGCCTGTCTCCACTGAGCTACACTATGTTCCAAGGATGCATTTAAAGGCTTCACTCTGAACTTGGTGAGTACCATCATCCTCCTTCCCCAATTTCCTTTCCTTCTCATTGAGTTCCGTATACACATTCTTCTCTCCTTTGATTATGGTTAATTATATTTTGATTGTCTTTTTATTTGTCATAAAACAATAATTTGTTTGCTCCATGAACACAATTTTTTAAAAATTAAGAAACATTTCAAAAACAAAATGGCCACTATAAAGCCCAAGATTAGGGAGATCCTGTTGCTGGATTTGATTGTGGCAGCCTCTGGGAAGAGAGTAGCAGAGGCAAAGAGACCAATGATCTGTTAGACAGACACAACACACACCTCATGACCCCTAAGAATGTTCTAGAGGACAGGAAGCTCTGGAGGATGCTAGGATTTGCCTACATTTGGCCTGGCTTTGGCCCCTAGTTGTATTGCTTCTGAGTTTAACTGTGCCTCTTTTCTTCTCTTTGAAGCCTGTATTTCTGGATGTAACTTCCTTGGATATATTCCCAAGAGGTGACATTTCCTACTCAACTTCTATGATTATCTTTATCTTCATCTGTTTTGCTTTGTTGTGTTCTCTGACATTACTTTTCAATACTGTACCTCCTCCTTCTCACTCTTTCTCTCTTTTTTTGTGTCAGCCATTTTATGCAGTAACTGATCTTGTGGTCTACTCCTTTACGTGGAACATTTATAATACTTTTGCTGTAGACATTTCTATTGTGACTACCGAAACTCAACCTGTACAATGTTCACCTTAGTTAGACAAGAGCTAGTATCCTCTTGTATTTTTTGGATTTTTTTTTTTTTTTTGTGGACAGTGCAGGCTCTGAATCATTTCCATCATTCACAAGGGAAGCGACGTCAATCAAAGCATTTTTAGTTGCAAGTGACTGAAATCCAAGACAAATAATCATAGCCATAGAATGATGAATTTGCTCCCTTGGATTTTAAAACAAAGGAGCCTTCCAGAATGGAATTCACAGAAGCTTAAGGAGATACAGTGGCTTATAGAAGATCTTTAGGCCCCAGAACCATGGTGACAAAGACTGAACTCACTGCTTGTCTCTTGCCTGAGCTGTGCCTCATTTTGCAGCCTGGGTCTTTCCACTTTCTCTACGTGGGCAGAGAAGATAGTCATCAGTACCACCAGATTGCACTGTCCCATTTTATCCATGCCCAAGTCAAGAGGGTGGCTTTCATCCACACCTGAGCATCACTCTCAGGGAAAGATTCTAATTGGCCTGGCTTTCGGGAGTGGGAGGAAGTGCCCAGCCCCTGCAAGCCTCTCTGGGTGTTTCAGTGGCACTGTTGAAGCACTGCCTTTGGCTCACAGAAATTTAAGAATAGGAGCTCCTTAAAGGAAAGGACTGAGTTTCAAAGAGGATGGAAAATCATGCTATGGGACTAAATCCCTCAGCTGTCATGACCCAGTGTAAGAGGGAGATTTTAAAATACAGCTTAGCTCCCAATGAGAAAGAGTGAGAAGTAGGAGTTACAGTATTGAGAAGTAATGTCAGAGAGTACAACCAAGCAAAAAAAGATGAAGATAAGATAACCAAAGAAGTCGAGTAAGAAATATCACCTCATGGGAATATAGCCAAGCATTTTACTCTGTCTCTAACATTCAGTTTTCATTTTTGTCATATGATTTAAGGATGTGGTTTAGACTGAATGTAAACTGTGGAACATGATTCAGCAAAAAGAACATATTGCCATCCAAGCCACGGAGGGCATTATGTCTCTGCAAACTCAGAAATTAAAAATGACTGGAAGTAGAAATTTTCTGTACAGGTAGAGGAAGATTTCATCTTCAGGAGGAAGAAAGCTCTGAAGCTACAGCAAGAATGAGACAGAGGAGGGCCACCACAAGTCCCAAGTTAGTACTGGCTATATTACTATTTAAGATGGCAATAGATACAGCCATGCAGAGCATCATTGCCTTCACCAAGGCTCAGTGGGAAATGTCAGAAGGCTTTCTGATTAGGAAGCTGAAGGGATCTCAACATGTCGACAGCCTTGCTTTTCACCTTCTCGTGAGTCAGCAAAAAACACCAGCCAGTAAATTCTGTGCTCCAGTACTGGGTTTTGCTACAATTAACAACCAAGAATCTGGAGGTAATTCAAGCAGGGAAGTGGAGTGGGAATGGGGAAGAGGAAAATGCAGAAACACTTCACTAATCTGAATTTGTGGAGAGAGTTCTGAGGTTTTCTCATAGGACCACACCTCAAAAGACTCCATCTGGGTAAAATCAAGATGAAATGTTTGCTAACTACTTATACCCTAGGGGTAGGA
Source organism: Heterocephalus glaber (assembly GCF_000247695.1). Next base: position 4,925,500 of record NW_004624732.1, on the reverse strand, counting down.
TGCTCTTCCTAAGAGCTTCTAACAGCTTTTCAAGCAAGCTCTTGTTGTAAGAAAGACAATAGCAATGTTTACAGATTTTGTGTTTTTTTTTTTTAGGTTAATTCTAGCTGATGGTAATTCAGTCATATTCCCAATCTCTCTCTCTCTCTCTCTCTCTCTCTCTCTCTCTCTCTCTCTCCCTCTCCCTCCTGCCCATCCAGTCCCCCTCTTTCTCTCTCTCCCTCTCCTTTCTTCAAACCATGCAATACTCAGGCAAGTCATGAACTTACCAGAGAAAAAGAATATATCTTTTTAAAAATTTAGTATGAAAAATTTGGAACCCAGAAAGTTAGAATCTATGATGAATGCACATCTAAATCTTTAACACTGTGCCTTGTGGGAGGAGGGATAATGGGAAAGGGGGATGTAATTCAAATGCCAGCCTAGAGGAATCATTTCGATTACTATGTAAGACATTATTGTAATGAGGTCAGTTCTGGTCCTTATGTTATTAGCCGACCAGTGAGGACATAGACAAGGTAGAACAGAAATTAATTAGTAGTATGGGGGCTTTACAATCTGAGGTATTCAGAAACTTAGCAAAACTAGGTCTGTGTTCTTAAAAAAATTATAGAAAGACCTTATTAAAGCACAGAAGGCTCAGCTATTTAAGATGGTGACATACATAGAGGCAGGAATGTGCAGAGAGAAGCTGAAAGGCAGCCAGGCCCTGAAGGAATTTCAGTGGAATTTCTTCACCGGAGGAGTAGTTAATAAATAGAGCAGATTTCGAAGGGCAGAAAGTAGAGCAGCTATTACAAATAGGTTTCCCCTCCTTTTTTAAAGAAAGGATGGCAAGAATCTGGAGAGGAAAATGTTGAAACAAAGGCAAACAAGCTTAGCTACATCTCCCAGCCATCTCCCATGCAAAAATATCTGTTCCCAGACATTCAAAATGTTGTATCATTTAATAATCGCAAAACATTCTGTGGAGTTGGCATTGGGTGTTAGTTTTAGATTAATACTAGATATCATTAAGAACTGCATGTAATATAATATTTCTCAAAAATCTGAGATCCCATTTGTTTTGTTTTGCTGCCAACAATTCCACTGTTTTCCATTCCACAGAAGGACAGAAATGAGGGCTAGAAAAGCTTTTTGTGCTCTGCAATCATCCCCTCCTCCCACCTTTGATAGAGGGCTCTCCTTTAGTCTGATGCATAAAGCCTTCTCTGGGGCAGTTTCAATATCGCTTTTGCTTATGAACCTACAGGTCTGAGTCCTTTCTTTTCTCCTTAATCAGGATCAGGTAGGTTGGGATGATCACTAACTCATTGTGCACATGGGTTTTTATTCTTTGGATTGTAAAATGATGACAAAAAGCGTGTGTAAATTTTTTATCTTAGTTTTCTCAATATGCAGATTTCCTCTTACCTCACCAGTCAAAAGAAATTTACCTAGATTTGACTTGGCAAATACTATTAACTTTAAAAATTGCCAATTGATTCATGGGTTTGGGAATTATCTGTTGTTCCTGTTAGAGAACCTGACAGAAAGAACCCTTCTCGATAGGTAAATACTCCTCGCACTTTTGATGGACAGGGAGAGGGACACAAATTAAATTGATAACAGCAACAGCAGATAACAGGGGAAATCCAGTGAGCAAGATGAGGTGATCAAAGGGGCAGAGAAGAATCAGGACCTTGAGAGGAACAGGAGCCGTGACAAAGTTAGCTGGAAGGTAGACACTCAGCAGCCATAGAGAGACCTGCTGTAAAGCCATTCTATTCTGGAAAGATCAGAGTGCTGGTCCTTTCTCTCTTGGCCCTGGACTCTTCACAGTCTGTTATTGTCCTTATTTTGTGAGCTCTCTCTGGACAGGAGAGCCCTCTGCTCTGCATCTAGAGCCCCCTACCCCCTTCCTTCACCTCTGCTTTGGTGACCTTTGGAATACTGCTCAACCTCTTCCTGCCTCCTTTGTCAATGGAATTTCCCTCTTCCTTGTTCCCATAGGAATTGCTAAATTGCCAGGGGCCTCCACTCTCTTGCCTCTCTCCTTCCAGGCCACTCTTACTAGACTTAGGGGACTAGATGGCTTATGATAGTTATGCCAGCACCATAGTTAGTTAAATAGGCCTTTGTGTATTGACCTGGGAACCACACCATTATTTATAATTATTTTTTGTATGGGGAAATTCTTTGAGTTCCATACACCCCATTGATTGCTGACCTTTTTGAACACAACTGTCTCACCCAGGCTCAGCAGTGGGGTGAGATCACTAGCAGTTGTCTGACCATGCTAGGAACAGCAAACCAAGGCCAGTGCAGGCCAAGGTCAGAAACCAGGCCAGAAAGGCAGCTGTGAAGCAGCAGCACAATGGGGCAGTGAGAGCTAGAGACTTCATGTCCATGTAAAGTGCAGATTTGAATGTCCAATATGCAGATGGATCCCAGCCTTCTTGGATAGGATCTGGAGAGGACAACATGGGTGATATGAGCAGAAAGAAACCAGGATGAGTAAAATGTGGTCAGATTATCAGAGGCAGTGCCTTTATTATCATCCCATATGGTCTCTGACTGCTTAGAGCTGAAGAACGTGGCTACTTTGTACTTCTATCTGTTCTCCCACTCAGTGAGTCACAGGTGCAGGTGCAATGGGAGCAGGGCTGGATTGGCAAGAGCCCGGGCTTTGGGTTGGGTTGTTCACACCATCATCCCTAGCACCAGTGTTTCCCAGCCCTGATCCCTTGGGTTCCCAAATAGATGCCCTGTTGCTCCTTCTCTCTCCCTCCTAGGTATACTTCCTCTCTCACTTTCCTTTGTAAGCTCCATGGTAGGAACTCCTGGGCCAAGGCCTTCATTTCCTACCCCACATCTTTATAAACCTGAAGGAGATGAAGTAGAGGAAGAGAAGGAATTTAAAACCTAGGGAGGACTGGTGAAAATGGTGATGTTGGCAAGGTTTTGTCAAGAGAATCAAAGTACTCCAGTATTCCAGGGCTCCAGAAGCTTCTGTGCACAAGGGATTGGCCCTAGCAACGCTATTCATAATAGTGAAGAAGTTGAAACAGGCCAGATGTCTACAAGCCAGTGAATGGACAAATGGGTAAACAAAATGCAGTATAACCATGTAGTGAAATATTATTCATAAAAAGGAATAAGATATTAATACATGGTATATCATGCATCGTATCACCTTGAAAACATCACTGAAAAGAAAAAAGTGAGAGACAAAAGGTCACATATTCTGTGACTTTTCTTCTGTGAATTGTTGAATGGTCAAATTCATAAACATGGAAGGTAGATTATCATTGCCAGAGGTTGGGGAAAGTGGGGAATGGGTAGTGACTATTAATGTGTTCAAAGTTTCATTTCAGAATAATGAAGATGATCTGTAATTAGATAGTGATGATGGTCACACAACCTTGTGAATGTACTAAAAACCCCATTAAATTATACACTTTAAAATGGTAAATGTTGTAGAATGTGAACTATATTTCAACTTTTAAAAAAAGGATTAAAGTGACATGTTGAGGAGGATTAGATTTTCACCAACGTTTGCTGTTTTCAAGGCTTGGATCCTCTGCTATTCTAGCAACATGTAGCTTGGGGAACATCAGAGAAAATTTGGTGTAACTGTTTCTGAGTAAATGCCTTTGAAAGAATGAGGTGTCTCATGTTTGAGAAATACATTCAAGTGGTGACAGGGAGATAGAAGAGGACTTTAGCCCTCAACAATCTCTATCAGCTTCCTGAAAGCTACCTCAAATTGTAATAACAACAGCAAAATAAAAATGTACCATAATATCGAATCTCTTATGTAAGAAGTATACCCTTAGAAAACTTGCATTTTAATACATCTATTACATACAACAGAGGTAAAATAGTGGATTTTCTAACCAAGCTTGGAGTCACCTTTTCACCCTGTTTCCATCTAGAAGTTCCTCCTCTATGGAGTTCCTGGTATGACTGGCTGTGCTGCCATTCTGCCTTTGCATTTTCATCTGGGCTTTTTGAATGCTTAATCTGGGGCCAGCATATCTAAGGCCCTCTTTCAAAGTCATCATGTGATACAATATGTATAAGTCAGTATTTGTCCTTCTTATTCATTATTACTAGAGAGTTTGGCTGGATAATGAGGCTCACATTCTGAATTAAACAACACTGTTCAAGCACAATGTGGGATATCAGAAGGCTTGAGTTTCTGCTTGTTATTTGACCAGTTGATATTTGGAGGTGAGAAGAGGAAAATTTGGGCTGCTAGTCCCAACTCCTATCCCATCTTCTATTTCCAGATAACAAGAGATCTCTGACGGAAGTCTTTATGAAGAAGACAGAAGAAGGAATGTGAAGAACAAAATGCTTTACTACAGCAAAGGGGAGAGAAGAGTAGTATGATGGAGTGAAGTGAGATCTGCAGCATGAGGAAGGAGAGATAGACCATGTTGACAATGCAATTGTAAACTGTTTTTCTCTAGTCAAGAATCTCTTGATTTTTTTGTGACTGTGGCACAAATTATGAAATAAATTTCATGTCATGATCCAGAATCCTCATAGCTACATGTGTACACAAGTATAGTACTGTATATGGATTCATATAACTGTTGCAGAAATTTAATGAAACAGATCCTACCTTTCCTATGTGTGATACATTCTGGATATTTCTATTCTATTCTGTCTTGTCACATCTAATCCCACTGCATTTCATTCTGCTTTAAAAAAGAATGCTGGATGTAATCTACTACATGAATTTTACAGTGCAGATATGGTTCAAAATCCAGAGTTTAAAATTCATGCATCTGGCCTACCTTTTTTTCCTCAAAAGGTCCATAAAGTTGAATCTATTGCTCAGTCTGTGCTAGGAGGATTGCCGATATGCTTCCATTACCTTAGCTCTAGTTACAAAATTTAGCTCATTCCTGGAAGTTGGTCCTGAGAGAACTTGTGGTGGAAATGTTTTTAGGATCCTGGGTCCAGTGTGTTTAGGAGTTCTAGCTACTGGGTCAACTGGCTCCCACAGGCTTCCCTTTGTGGTTGCTCTTTTCTTATCTTTGGTGCATCAGTTCTTTTTTTTTTTTTTTTTTGAGGCAGTGTGTCTCCCTCTGTAGTTCAGGCTGGCCCTGAACTCACTATGTAGCCTAGGCTGGCCTCAAACTCACAGTGATCCTCCTGCCTCAGCCTCCCAAGTGCTGGGATTACAGGCATGTACCACCATGCCCGGCTGGTGCATCAATTCTAACACTTCCTTTTTTTCTCGTTTCTCATTGCTACATGATAGCAACACTTCAATTTATTTGTGGTTTTTTCTTTAAAAAGAAGTCATCCACTTTTTCACAGGAAATGAACAGATGTATTGACAATAACACAGCTTGACAAGTGGTTGGTCCACACAGCCCAGACACAGTGGAAGTCTCTGCATTATAAGTTTTCCGAAGATAATAATAAGGATAAGGGTAATTCATTTTGGCTAAGGGATAGAACTATCTCTGGTGTATTTTCAAATATAGATTTGCATTAAATGACTAGTGTTTTTTTCCTGTGAATAAAAACATTTTAAGGATATCCAACAGTTGTCCTGAGGATGCAGAAGTACTGAAATCTATAAAGATAGCATATATTGGATCACAAGCCCCTCCTTGTGCAGAACCAGAGACTATGTAACTGGAGGCTTGTGATTCTATCTTTTATTCCCACCTACTAATTTTTCATTGTGTGGTTAACTAATTGAACATGAGTTATGTAAGGAATTTAGTGACATGTTTGAGTGGACTTGGTATTTAAGTATTTCTTGTGATGGATTTCATTTATTTTCAACCTCTTATTTGGATAGTCCATTCACCTTGTTATACTCTACAAATTCTCAATGGGAGCAAAATTAGTCCTTGGGGAGGTGAAAAAGCCTTACTTTTTATGTATAAAATGTAGATCTGTGGTATTAAAATTTCATGGGGGACAATCACACAAAATGCCTAAATGAATCCTTAGGAGATCAATAATGAAAATTGAATTGGGAAACAATTTTCTCAGCTGAAACTTGGCTGGCATTGAGATATTTGTATTGTCTCAATTCTTTCCTCTTTTAAGACCTGTGGATGGATGAAGTGTCATAAGTGCTTCTCATGCCATTTTTATACTAGTCATTCTTTCTAAAATTTCTCATCTCCTTTAAAATACCTTTAAAGCACACGTGAGTACTCCTGGCTCAGATGGCTGCTGATGGCTACTCTGATTAATGCTGCTATAAACATTTGTGTACATTTTATGAGGGGTTAAGTTTCTATTTCTCAAGTTTTTATGTGGGCAAATGATTTATATACCTAGTAGTGGAATTTCTGGTCATATGGTAAATCTATGTTTAACTTTTTATTTTTTCCTGTACTGAGGATTGAACCTAGGGGCATTGCATCCCTAGACCTTTCCCCTCCTTTCTTTCTTTTCTTTTTTTTTTTGGTACCAGGGGATTGAACTCAGGACCCAGCGCTTGTAAGGAAGTCAGTGGAACCACTGAGCTAAATCCCTGGCCAGTTCTCTCCTTTCTTTTTGAGACACAGTCTTGCTAAATTGCCCTGCTGTCCTTGAACTTGTGATCTTCCTGCCTCAGCCTCCTAAGTAGGTGGGCTTATAGGTATGCACCACCATGCCCAGCAATTTTGAAAATTCATCATATTGATTTTCAAAGAGGCTACCCTATTTTCTAGTTCCATCAAAACTATATGTAGATTCCACTTTTTCCTCATCCCTTTCAATACTGCTTTTATCTGGTTTTTATTATAATCATCCCAGTGGGCTTAAACTGGTATCTCATTTAGAGTTTGATTTATAGTCCCTTGGGATATGATGCGGGGCATGTTTTCTTGTGCTTATTGGTCATTTGTATGATTTCTTAGAAGAAATGCCCAGTTTTTAATTGGGTTATTTGTCTCTTTACATTGTGTTATATGAATTCTTTGTCTTCTCACTTTCATAATGGCAGCCTTTGAAGCAAAAAGTTTTACATTTTTTTGGTGTCATATCAAAGAAAACATTGCTCATCTAGTCCAAATACTCTTAGAGTTACTAGAGCTTTTTAATCCATTTGCGTTAATTTTTGTGTATGGGATGAGATAAAGGTCCAACTTCATTCTTTTGCATGTAGACATCTCGTTGTCCCAGCATCATTTGTTGAAAAAACTACAGAATTGTCTTTGGAGGCTAACTAAAAATCAATTGATCAAAAATATGTAGCTATTTCTGGTGTCTTGATTTTATTCTATTATTTGTCTATCTTTATGTGAGTATCACACTGTATTGTATGTTTTGAAATTGAAATGTACAACCCCTCCAACTTTGGGCATTTTTCAGATTATTTTGGCTATTCTAGATCTTTTAAAATTTTCATATGAATCTCTTTATCAATTTCTAAAAAGAAGCCAGCTAAGATTTTGATAGGTATTGCCCTGAATCAGTAGGTCAGTTTGAGAATATCACCATAGTGAAAACATTAAGTTCATAAACATAGGATATATTGCCACTTAATCTTTTCTTATATTTCTCAATAATGTTTTATAGTTTTCAGAGTATAAATTTATACCTCGTGTGTGATATTTATTTCTAAATATTTTATTCTTTATGATGCTCTTGTAAATAAAATTGCTTTCTGAATTTCATTTTTGCACCATTCCTTACTAGTGTGTAGAAATGCACCTGATTAGTTCATATTGATAATGAGTCAAGGGACCTTGATAGACTTGTTTTAGTTCCAATATGTCTTTAGTAGATTTACAGGATTTTCTATATACAAGATCCTTAAGGTCTATTTACTGGATCAAGTTAATTGAAAATAGAGATTATTTTACTTCTTCCTTTTCAATCAAGATGCCTTTTACTGGGCTGGGGATTTAGCTCAGTGGTTCCACTGCCTGCCTTGGAAGCACAAGGTCCCAAGTCCAATCCCCAGCACATACACACAAAAAAAGATTCCTTTTACTTTTCATACTTTATTGCCCTGGCCAGAACTTCTATAGTGTTGATTAGAAGTGATGAGGGCATATATCCTTGTTTTGTTATAGATCTTAGGGGGAAATTTGTTAGTCTTTCACCATTAAATGTGATATTATCTGTAGACTTTATTTTCTTTAAATCAGTTTGAGGAATTTCCCTTTTATTCCTAGATCATTGAGTGCTTTTTAAATGAAATACTGTTGACTTTTGTTAAAATGTCTTATGCATCCATTGAGATGGACATCTTGTTTTTCTTTTTTATTTCATTAGTTGGTATGCTAGATTTCTTCCCCCCCCATTAAGTTAATTGGTATATTTTAGGTATAAAATACAGTTACATTCATCATTGAGATCTTGTACTTTTACATGAGTATCTTGGTTCTTATTTTTTTCCCCTTCCCCTGCCCACCCTTCCCTATTTGCAAAGATTTTGTTTCCATATTTTTCCTTTTCTCATATTTTTTCTTTTCCCTTCTTTCCTTTCCCCTACTCCACCCACTTCCCTTGCTCCTTTAGACCTTTTCTTCCTATTACACAATATCAATTATACATTTTTAAAATTACAATATCAAGATCTAGGAGACATTACCACAGATTTTACGGAATTTAAAAGATATAGAAAGCATATTACAAAAATCTGTTTTGAAATAAATTTGATAACGTCTAAGAAGTACCCTGGAAGACAAATTAATGAAACTGATTCTGGAGGAAATATAAAATTTGAATAGCACCTATTAAAGAAAGTATATGCCTAGCTTAAAAACCTACCTATATGACAACAACAGGCTCATATACATTTTAACTGATAAATTATATCAAACATTTAAAGCAGAAAATAAAAGGAACACTTCTCCACTCATTTTAGGAAATCAACATTGTGCTAATCCCCAAAATGGATAAAGATAATAGAAGAAAAAAGTATGAACATAGAAATTTGTTTAACAAAGCAAACTATTAGAAGTCAGATCTGGCAGTATGTACAAAGTGGTTTTATTATAGGGATGGCAGTGTTGGTTCAGCATTGGAAGATCCACCCCCAAAAGTCATCATTTTAACAGA
>NW_004624732.1:4898281-4914037 GCF_000247695.1 Heterocephalus glaber | reverse complement strand
TTTTTTTTTTTATCTTTGTCCTCTCTAGATTTATTAATCATGTCTTGCACTATGGGCACCATCTCTGCTGTTATCTGAGAAATTATTCCTGATTTTATTTTTTCCAGATCCTCTTTTGTTGCCAGTTCAGGGAGTCCAGGTGGTCGAGTATCAGAGTGTTCCATCTTGTTTTCCTTTGGGGTTGTTTTAGGTGATCTGAAAGTCTCATTTTGAGACTTTTTTATATGTCTTCTCATTTTGATGGGGGGAGGGGAGGATGTTGGTGGCCCCTGCTTGGCTCACCTCCTCTGTGCTCATGGGGGAGTCACTCCATATTTCTAATGGTTACTTTTCATAGTATACTTTCCCCACCTTTTAACTTTTGTCATATTTGTACTTTTGAGTTGTGTCTCCTATACACAACATACAGTTGTATCTTCTTGTTTCTAATCTAGTCTGACAATTTCTACCTTTTTTGTTGGTCTATTTAGTCTATTCACATGTAGTGTTATTATTGGTACAGTTGAATTCACATCTGTTACCTCATTTTTTGTTTTCTGTGTTTCATATACCTTTGGTTCTTTTATTCCATTTTATCACTTTCTTTGGCATTAAGTGAATATTTTATAATGTAACACTTTAATTCCTTTAATGATTTTTCTGAAATACATTTTTAGTTATTCTGTTGGTGGTTACTCTAGGGTTTGCTGTATCACTTTTAGCATTCCCATTCTCTCTGTAACCTACTCTAAGTGATTGGACTCTCATGTCCATCCTACTAATGAAAGTGCTCAGCAAAGAAACAGACTTTAAATCCAATAATAAATCTTCAGTCTTCATTTTCCTCAACCAGCATTAGATCCAGTTAACTCCCTTACCCTATTTTGAATCTTTCTCTGTGTTTTGTAGGACTCCACTCTCTCATACCCCCTCCATAGTTGCTCTTTTAAATTTTCCCATCATATAATTCCTTCAGATTTTTTCAGACATCAAAACATTCCAGTATCCCAACTCTTGGCCTGATTCTCTTTTCTTCTCTACTCTTATTCATTAATTACTTTAGTTCATTTAAAATTATGACTTTTGTTTTCTCTATATGTCAAAGACTCCTAAATTATAATTTTAAACCAACTTAGCCCTGAACTTGAAACTCCAAATCTAATCAACTTCTTAACAACCCCACTTGATTTTTATTTTTGATGTTTAATACTCATCTACATTTTAACATGTTCAAAAAAAACCCTGCCAAATCTGCCATCTCCCCAGTTTCTCTATCCCAATAAGTACAGCTCTTTTTTTTTCTTTTTCTGGATTCTCAGGCCAAAAATGTTGAAGTCACCTTTGGTTCATTCCTTTGCCTTACATAACATATACAATGTATTTTATGTCCTGTCAATTGCCTATTTTCAAATTTTTCCATAATTTAAACACCTCTCCACTTCCTCTATTTCTACCCCTCTAATATAAGCCAAAGTATTCCTTAGTTTGGACTCCTCAGAGTATAGCTTTTCCCCATTTCCCTCTGCAGTGCACAAACAGCTACCAGAATGATGTTTCTAAAAGGTCAAGTCATGTGCATTTTCTGCATTAAATATTCGAGTACCACCATATCTTATTTAGAATAAAACCAACAGTGCTTACCATTGTTCACCATACTGTTTGTTATCTATGTGTTATTTATTACTGCATGACAAGTTATCCCAAAATTCAGTAGCTTTAAATAAAAAGCAGAAATGATTTATCAGACTTTCTGTAGTTCAGGAAATAGAAAGTATTTTAGATAGCTCTGGCTCAGAGAATTTTATAAGGCTACAGTGAAGGCTAGGATAGCCATCATCTGAGGGCTTGACAGAGGGCAAAGAATTCACTTCTAAGCTTACTATCATTCCTGGAAGGTAAAAGCTGGTTCTTGGTGGGCGTTCTCAGCTCCTTCCTGCATGGGCTTCTTTCTAGGCTCTTTGAGTGTCTTCACTACATGGTTTCAGATTTTCTTTAGAATGTGAGTGGTAAAAAAGAATGGGAAGATGGAACCTGCCCTTTCTTATGACCTAAGAAGTCACATAGCATCTATCTTGTCACATTGAGTTGATTGGAACCAAGTCATGAAGTCTGTCTACATTTAAAAGGAGAATTACGGTTCCTTTTTTAAAAGGAGGGTTGTCATGGAATTTATGAAGAAAAATCCTCACAATTTGTCCTTTAGGTACTTCTCTGTTCTCATTTTCTTCAATTTCCCCCTTATGTGCTCAGTTATAACCATATGTGCCTTTACTATTCCTAAAGTATCACAGGTATGTTCTCACTGAAAGGCCTGTGCATTTACTCTGCCTGCAAGAGTTTCTTGCCAGACAGTCGCATGACACACTCACTTATCATATCTTTGCTCATCTCTGAGGGGACTGCCTGTGCACTGTAGCTAAGACAGCATTTTCCTTTCCAACATTTGGTTTATCTGTTTTATCTTGCCTTCTTCTTCATAGTTCATATCACTGTATGATGTGTGTTTGTGTAATTGATTGGCATCTATTTATTCATTTGCCTGCTCCTTCTGCTTTCAAATATAAAGTCCCTGAGAACAGGTATTTAGTGTTTTTTGTTCATTTCTGTAATTCCAGTGCCTTGAACATTTGCCCGAAACTCTGTCAATTCCTAATATTTTTTTAAATGAATAAACACATTGAACTACTCTCTTCATAATTACCTTAGGGGACATCTCTACCACATGATATAAAAAATATTTTGGGGTATCACATATTCAGGAAACCAGTTGAGAAAGAATGATCATGTGGGTGGTTTTGCTCTCAACTTAATTCTTGCACTTAGACATTATTTCTTCTTATATATTTAGACAACATTTTATCCAAAATTATTATATAAACCTTTGAATAACTTACCAAACATAATTTGAGTACTTGACCCAATTTGGTATTATTAAATCTCAAATTCCCCAAAGGCTTTTGGGACTGGTATTAAACTTTTGTATTCCAACAAAGGATCAATTATATAAGCAACCTTCATGTCTGAAAATTTCCTTTTATCCCACAAGCTCCATTAATGAGTAATCTGCTATTAATAATGCTTTGGTAGACAAGATAAAGTGAATTAGCTCCCCAAATTTTGAAAGTGTGTAGATGTATTCCCAGTTAGAAACATTTCCATCCTAGGAATCTCCAAGTCAGCAACTTCTCTGATGTTACTTTGCTTTTTCATCTGTATTATAAATCTAATGACAAATGTGTATTTGATATTTGCCTTCCTTGAATTATTACCATTCTACTTCTTTTGAGAAACAGTAAACTTGGCTTTAGTGGTGATTCATTAGACATTAATATTCTGTACCTATTTTTAAGAAGCCATATTAGGATGCATTGCTCTATTAAGCACTGGCAATTTTTCTTGTTTCTTAATGCCTATATGATATCTTGTACCTGAGAATATCTTTCTATATCTTGGCTCTTTTGTATGTTATACAAAATTATATTTTAAGCAATTTTGATTGCTTCTCAGCCTTTTGGCTAAGATCAAGTGTTGTAACAATTTTGAAATTAACATATATCATCTTCATTATTGAACTCTTTACTATATAAGTTGAAAATGTGATAACTCTTTTAACAGAGCTATAAAGAAAATTGTAATGCTAAGAATGAATTATCAAATTAGTTACTGAAATATCTATGCATATATTCATATTTCCAATACTCTCAAGGATTTATACTACTATATTTGATTGCAAGTAACAGAAGCATAAAGCCAAAGGGCACATTATTATAAGAATTTAAGAACTTCTCATAGAGTTAGAGGGCAGGAAGAGACTAGAAACAGAATATGGAAGTGAATTGAAAAGTTAGAAAGTATTCTTCATCTTTAGTCTTGCTTCTTTTAAGAGATTTGGATTCATCTTCCATTTCTGTGGAATAGTAGTAGTTGCTACTCTAAATATGTGGTAGAAGGTGACTTCCACAGAGCTCCATCCATTTTGGGAACCAGTGAGGGACCTGAAAGAAAGTACTCTGTTTTTAATGATCTGTGGGATTCCATCACAGGTCAATACATGTAAGGCATCTGGTGAACTTGGGTGTTTATCTAAAGCATGCTTGTCTCCAGAACACTTAGCACTCATCCACAGCTTTGACTTTCACCAAAAAAAAAATCCCAAAATAAAACAACAACAACAAAAAACTTTCCTATGGCAAGCACACAGAAGCTTACTATTTAACATTATAGAACTGCACCATCTCTTTTATGGACTAAAACTTTCTGCAATTCCACCATTTGAAAGGCTGAGGTAGGAAGATTGTGAGTTCAAGGCCAGCCTGGGCTAAATAGCAAGTTTGACACCAGCCTGGATTATGCAGCAAAACAAATACCCTTCTCCTTACACACAAAATTTTGTAAGTTATTTTTGATGACATATTGGAGAATTGCCCTGTATATGGAATTCATGATGAAATTCTGTGGGGCCTATTTACTTGGGTCAAATATCAAACATGTTAATGATGAAAGGAGGGCGATCTGTCTTCTGCTTGATGAATCAGGGATACTGGGTATAGATTCTACAAAATGAAGGTTTGTTTCCAGTGGATTGAAATCTAAAAACTGTTAGTATTCCAGGTACCCCTGAGTTAGGTAATTCTCCTCATACCAATGAAGACCTCATAGACTTGAATCAAATTCAGAAGAATTGGGTCCACATTCTCTCTCCTTAAGACATTCTGGTAATCATCAAGAAAATATAATACCTGAATATGTAGAAACAAATCCAAAGGAGGCCCAATAAAGGTTAAAAACTAGTGAGAAGAAATTTTGTCAATCAGTCAGAATCAATACCATAGAGAAAACAAAAAGAAGAAACTGAACACTTAGATCCAATAGAATACTCTTGCAACTTATTTAATTAATACAAGTTGCTGTGACAGATGAACTCTGAAATCCCAATACTTTAACCCAACAAAAATTTTCTTCTTGCTCCTTTCACAGCTCACTGAAAGACTTCCTTGTCAGCAGCCTTCTATGGGTATATCATTTAGATTTCCTTCACTATAACAAATTCCTGAGATAATCAAGTTCCAAAGTGAAAGGGTCTATTTTGGCTCACAATTTCAGAGGTTTTAGTCCATGATCTGTTGGCCTAGTGCTTTGGGCTGATGGTGGGGCTGCACACCATGATGCAAGCATATGTTGTAGAAAAGCTGCTATCTCATGTTTGGTAAGCAAAAGAGAGGAAGAGCGAGGGATTGGAGTTCCATAGTCCCTTTCAAGGGCATACTCCCAATGATCTAAAGATCTCCCAATGGGCCCCATCTGCTAAAGGCTCTACAACTTCCCAATAATGCTATGCTAGAATCAAGGTTTTTTGACATGGGCTTTTGGAAGACACTTAAGATCCAAACAATAGCATTGGGATTTGGGGGGACTCAGGCTTCTTCCATGTTGTCTGGTTTACAAAACCATTTATTAACCACTTTGGTTTGGAAGAGGTTTGGTTCACATGCTATGGGGAAGAATTATACATCAACCCTACCTATATGTGAAAATGGCTAGGGAACATGATCCCTGGGTCAGAAGCAATTTAATAGCAACAGCTATGCACTATAGAAAGGGTGCACAAAATGAAGTAATTGTCTAATCATCATTACTTCCCTTTCCTTTATAACCTTTCAGAGCGGACACCTCAAGTGTGAGTGGTAGTGATGGTAAAACCCTTTGTGGCACGTCTTTAATATAGTTTCACAGGGTCCATTTAATGACACGGTTATTGGCATTGTGGCTATTGGGCAAATATTGCCCAATTAAATGTGCATTTCTTAAGACTCTCAAATGTGCCAGCTTCTACTAGGTGCTAAGGAAGAGGAAGATGAATGGATTTGGTCTGAAAGGAAAGTGGGAAGACAGATTATGCATAATTAAAATTAATTGAAGATGAGAAACAAGTACCAAAACTGAAGTGGTTATAGAAAGGGTAGTGAAACACCAAGCAGGAAGATATTAAATCTTGAGTAGTGAGCAGAAAAATCTGACCTCTAGGCAAGACTCTTGTTGAAACAATACAATATATGAAATAAAAATACATTCCAGGCCTTATGGGAAATGGGGCCTAGGGGCAGAAGGAGTCACTGATCCTTTTATTTGTGCTTCCTCTACTTCTTCACTTGGCTCTAGGATGTTGCCAGCCCTAATTTGATAGGACCTTTTAGGTCTGGAATTAGCACCATTTGAGAAGTCTCTACATTTAAGAAGAAAACTGATTGGTTACTAACTATCTAATGGACAAGCTGACCTGGGTCTACCATTGCTGAAGGGCATGAGGGTGCAGAAAGATGCAGTCACATGTCTCATCGTGCTGGTTGACCCTAACAGAGATTTTGATAGGAGCAGGCAAATTGGTAGTGGATTTCGACTGAGCCTAAAGACTATAGCACACTTTCGTAGAGCATGAGCAAAGGCAAGAAAAGAGGAATGTCAGAAGTATACTTGGGGAAATGATTAGGTACCTATGAGTCCTTGAGCTAGTTAATCATATGATGAAAATCTAAGGTGTTCATACAGCCCCAAACCTAGCAGAACTGTAAGGAAGCTTTTTGCTGTTCTTTTTAGTGTCACTTATGTAATCGCTTGTACATGTTAATACTGCATATGCCCTATCATTCTGAGTCCTCCAACAGCTCAACCAGATATAAATTTCTAGAACTTGGATAATTTACTACATTTTGGTGATTCCTTAGTTTTACAGTTTACAGAGGACACCCTGTGGATAGACTTAGGTAGGGTCACATCATTATATTATCTGTTAAAAATAGAAAAAAAAATCAGGAATATCCAGTGTCACCTTCATAAACTATCTAGTATTACTGTTATTGAAGAAATAGAAAACAGAATCCATGATATGCTCACTCTGCAAGTCAATCAAGGATGTAGTCCTTCTTGAGCTACTCAATTTTATCATGTACAAGGAATCCAATAACTTTGGATTTCTAAATATGAGCATACTTTCTTGAATATTGAAAATATTTCTATAGGCCTTTGAATCCATGGTATTGTTACCTTGACAGTTTGGGGTAAAAAAATAAAGACCCACTGTGAAGACCTGAAGTCTCCGCTATTCTGAGGGATGTTTATTGTATCATCTAGAAAGTATCCTGTATCATAGAGTCCCATCCCCACCCCCACTAACCCAAAAGGGTTTAAATATTCACACTGCTACTGCTTAAAGAAAGGGAATGCTGCCCTTGCTCAAAGAATACAGATACTGCAAAAACTGTGAGCCTTCTTTCTTGTCACCTGTAACTCCCCTTACTGATCTTAGAGCAGATGTGAACAGAGTAAGAGAATCAAGTTCAAGGTCAGTGAGATGCAAACCTGGACCCCTTGGTTTCTCATGAAGACGGTTTCTTTCTTCTATTTCCTTCTGTTTCACCTACATTTATGATTCTTTAGTTATTTTTATTCCTTTTCCCCTTGATCCAGAACTCTCACTGGAGCATTACTTTGTTATTTTCATGAAGCGACTATAGGCAGGTGTGGGGGCACACTCCTGTAATCCCAGCACTCTGAGAGACTGAAGCAGGAGGACAGCCAAGTTTGACCTTAACTTGAGTAATTTAGAGACTTAGCAAAACCCTGACTCAAAATAATAAATAAAAGAATGTCTGGGTGTTTAGTTCAGTGTGAAGGTTCTAAGTTCCATCTCCAGAACTGCAGAACTTTAAAAGAGAGAGAGAGAGAAGAGAAACTAACAAAAAAATGACCACTTCATCCCAACATGTACTAATCATCTTTTTGATACTGCAACAAAATACCTGACATAAATAGCTTAATGATGGAAGGGTTTATTTTCATTTACAGTTTTCAGGTTTCTGTCCATGGTCAGGTGGTTCCACTGCTCTGGCCCTGACGGGAGGCAGAGCATCATGACAGAAAGTTGTGGCACAGGAAAGGTCCTCACCCTGTGGCAGTCAGAAAGCAGAGAGCCAGAGAAGCAGGGGCGAGGGACTAGATTTAGTTTCTAAGGTCGTGTCTCACGATCGGCTCCCTTCAAATAGGTCCCATCTCCTGTTTCCATCACCTTTCAATAATGCCAGCAAATTACGACCTCATCTTTTAACCAATCCACTCAATGAAGTTACAACCTTCATGATCCAATGATTTCTGAAATGCTTGTCTCTGGACACCTGAGACTTTTGGGAGACTTTTTAGATCTAAACCATAATATAGCAACACAGCACATATGAGGCAAGGTAGAATGAGAGCAATGCAAATCCCCAGAGAAGATACAGAGTAGAATATTCTTTTACTAATCAGTCTGGTTGGAGATTATCAGCAGTTTCATATTGAGGAAGAACTGGAGATAGATTCCAGAATTATTATTATTATTTTTTTATAACTTATTGTATACAGATGTATGAAGTAAATAGAAGGGAGTTCTCATACTGGATATGTATATTCATTCTCAGTAAGTCTTCTGTCTTCATACAATCTCAAGATGCGAAACTTTTCAGGGATTGTTACTTGTGATTCCTGAGTTGTTATCTACCTATATAATTTCTTAGGGCTCAGAAAACAAATAAAGTGTGGCAACTTTGAACCAAAGGAGCAACATCAAAGTTTTTTCTCCTCACTGCCCTGTCTCTCAATCTTCTCTCCCCCTGAAGCGCTTCCTCTGAAGGTCCCTTCTAGTAACCAGGAAAGGTTACAGGAGAAAGAAGAAAGTTTTTCTCACTTAGGACATCTTGCCCACCTGTACAGAATTTTCATTTATTCTCCTGAGGACAGCTCCAGAGATTATCTGAGAGATTTTACCTACATAAGAAAATTACCTTTGTTCTGTGTATTCCTCCTTTTGCCCCACCCATAACTTGTTGTCATCCCCTTCCAAGTCACTCTAAATCCCTCCCTCTCCAAGCTTTTAATTCTTTCTCTAGTTGTGAAAGCTATTTAAGCTTCAACCACCTGCCCCATTGCAATTTGTGTATGACTTGTGCTGTGATTTTTCCCCATGCGCATGAATAAATGTAAATATCTTCACTCTGTTTTAATCTTCCTATTGTCTATTAATGCTAGTGAGCTTTTAGAGAGCAGAGGAGAAATTTCCATTCACTTCTGACAATTCAGTGTTTTGGTGTCCAGAGTGAGCAAAACCTGACAGGTTACCTCAGGGCACATTTCAACATTAGTACATGATCAGTGCAGTGAGATTATTGAAATCCACCATTTCTTATTTCTGACTCTTCTCTCAGCGTCAGGTTTGGGCATAATTGAGTGCAAGAAAGCACTGGCCACTAACTGCCTAATATTTAAGAAGAGTGTAAAGCATGGCAGAACTACACAGAAGTTGATTACAAAGTCTTGGTTCTTGAGAAGTTCCACAATTGTCATCAAAAGTACCTCTAAAATTTGTGCCATCTCTATTACCTTCTTTTCTAGGAATAAACTAAACTGTTTAATTGTGGTTCTCTAAAGAAGTTTAAAATCTTTTGTCCAACTGTCTATACATCTGGAGAACATCACCAAATGTCTTGGCCCTTGGCCCTTTCTGAAGATTCCAGACCACATTCTCACCTCAGCTGGAAATATTAGTCTCATTCCATGTGCTAAAGCTGATTGAACTCTGTGATTGACTAACTGTGTCAAATCCCACATAACAAATCTTAAAAATAGGTATGGCTGAGATGGAAAATCATACTGAGAATTTCAAGTCAGTCAACATGATTTGCCATTCATAAAGAATCATTTTACAGCAACTTGACTGTTATTCTGGAAAATAATCATTGCATTTTTTTCAGCCACAGTAGTCACAATATATTAAGGAATTATTTGTTTGGATGCAGAAGCTGTAGATTTTGATAATAAATGTTGATTTTTATAGCATGATCAATGAGAGTGTATATAACATACCCTAAATGAATTATCAAAATATGCCAAAGTACTAGTTTTTCCATAAAAAAGCAAGCATAAAGCCTTGATGTTTGATTG
Organism: Heterocephalus glaber; assembly: GCF_000247695.1. The sequence continues at coordinate 4,904,089 of NW_004624732.1, read as the reverse complement.
ATTATTGATTGCTGCATAATTTTTCCAAGAGAAGAATTTATTGTTTATGTAACCTGCATTTTGAAACATGTAGCCTTTTGAATTCTGTGATCTCAGGCTTCTGCATGATAATTGAGTATTATCTGAAACACAGGATTGTAAAACCTTATACTATCTGATAAAGTGTCTGCACTTGACTCAGCAGGCTCTAGAGGAGCATACGGTAGACTTTCTAAAGGGGTTTGGAGGTCATTTATGAACTGCTGGGAAGGACAGTTCTGCCCTTTCTGGACTTGACAAAGAATAGAGAATTCACAGTCTATAACAATACTAAGAAGTAGAAGAACTACTGGGAATGAGGATGGAATTAAGAGACAAACATTTTCTCTGTTTTAGGGCATTTTTAAGTGCTTTGGATTCTGCAATGTCCAAGGAGAAGCTCCTAAAACATGACATCCTACCCTGCTGAGAGGAGCTTGGTGCCAGCATTAATTTAATTTAAAAATCAACAGAATACTTCTTTTTCCCAAGTATGATTGAGAAAGTACATACTTTCCACATAAGTTAAAATACGTATTTTAGAGAAGTCTCTCTTCTAAGTCTCAATATCACAGGGCATTTTCATTCTTCCCCTTTTAGTTGTAAGATTTGTGCTGAGGAGTTCTTTATAAAAGATTCATTATTTCACCATCTATTTTATAATTCATAAACACACTTCCATTAAATATTATTGTAATTTTCCAACTTTGTTGGCTCTTTCTTTGGACTTTCTCTTTTAAAGTCGGTTTTAACAATCCAAATTTTTGTGTTAATCTTTGCCTATTGTTCAGTAACTGGAGTCATTTATTCACTAATAGCATTGGAGAGGTGCTAAAGTTTTTCAAAACTGCAGATTGACCTAATTAATGTCTTTCCTGAATTGTGCTAATTTCTCCATTAACCACTCTGGGGCCTCTTAAAACTCCCCAGTCTCTGCAGATGTCTACTCAGAAGTGTTATATGCTTAGAAAGAATTGTGATTGCCTTGATTATGTGTAAAGTCACAGTGTTTTAAAAATGTTTGCAAAAGTGTTTTCCCTCTTGTTATCTAACTTGTTGGATTAATTACTCATGACTATTACTTTTTACTTTGCTAACTTGTTTTTGTTCTCTACCCTGCTTTCCTGTACTCATTAAGGTCTACCCTACCACCACCACCCTACAACTGCTATTTCTTTGCAACTGACAGTGAAGATTAAGCACAGACCTAGGTCAGAACTATTCCCTTAACTACCTTGATTAAAGATAATTGTTTCATAGGAAAAACTTGTTGGTGCCAGAATCATTGTAGAACCTTTATTGTTCATCGTGTAGGACAATGTCTAGTTTATTATATATGTATATTGTTCTATCATCTGCGTACAGTATTTACACACAGGTACAGTTACATGTGGATCCTAAGGTGGGGTTGCTGACCTGACTATGAGATTAATATGTGAGGTCACAGAATATAAGCATCAGGCAAGCATCTGTTTTGGCAGAATAATGACTTAAAGCTTATTTTTTGCTGAATGGCTTCTATGCTATACAAATACCATATTCCTTCCCCTGACAATGGGGCTTATGGTCTGAGACCCCCAGTGGATGTCTAAAGGCGATGATAGTAACAGACTCTAAATTCTGTATTTTCCCTATTATAAATACATACTAATGATAAAGTTTAGTTTATAAATGGGCACAGTAAAATATTAACAATAACAAATTATAAAGTAGAACAGTTACAATAATATTGTAATGAAAATTATGTGAGTGTGGTTTCTCACTCAGTCTCAAAATATATTATTGTTCTGTCTTCACCCTTGTGATGATGTGAAAGGATAAAAGGCATATGTGATAAGGTAAAGTGAAGTACATAACACAGGCATTGTACTGTAGCATCAGAGTTACTTGAACATAAACATTATGGTACTATAATAGTTGATTTGATAACCTAAATAGCTACTACGTGATTAATGGGCAGGTAGTATTCACAGTGTGGATACAATGGACAAAGGAATGACTTATAACCCAAGTGGAATAGAGTGAGGAAGCATATTTCATCACATGAGGCAGAAGAGAATGCAATTGAAATCTTTTGAATTGTTTATTATGGGAAATTTTCCATTTAATATTTTCAGACCATGGTTCACCAAAGGTAACTGAAACCACAGAAAGCAAAACCATGGATGGGGGAAGGAACTAAAGTACATAGACACCAATGGGAATCACATTTCTTATTTTATTTTACAATGTTGTGCTTAGTCACAAAATGTGATTTAACTTTTATAAGTAGCCTGTTTTCTCCTGTATAAGAGTCAATTCTGTCCTGATGGCTAAGAACTAAAATATAAAAGTAAAAAAATATATATAAACCTAGTCCACCAAAGATTCAAATGTCCATTTGGTAAGTCTTTGAATTTGGTGACAGTAATAAGCACCTAATTTATCTCCTGTCTTCTTTGTCTTTTGAGCAATGTATTAACTATGCATTTTGGATGCTTTGATAACTGGGACTTAGTAGACCTACAGGGACTGCCCGCTCAGGGATTGCCAGGAAATGATTGATTTGTGAGCATGCCTTTTGAAATTCATATAGATGGATTTCCAGTTACATTTTTTGTGTCTGTCTCTTTTGCTAAACATAATGTTTGGGAAATTACTAGTTTTGTTACATGTAAGTATAGTAATGTCATTTGATTTGCCATCGTATAAACAGCTTACAATATGTTTATCCATTCTACTACTAAAGATTTAAATTTTTTCTAATTTGGGACTACTATAACTAGTTCCACTATAAACATTCTTTTGTACATAATTTTGATGCACATGTACAATTCATTTGGGTATATACCTAGAAGTGAAATTGCTGGATCCAAAGGTATCTTCAATTTTAGTATTTGTGTCAGCAGTATATGAAAGCCCTGGGTGATTTACATCTTCACTATAATTCATATTGTCAGTCTTTTTTATTTTTTTGACTTTTGCGGGGGGAGTAGTAGTAGTTAATTAGATCTGAATTGTACTTTCCCGATGGTCACTTTTAAAAGTATTCGTTGACCTCAATGTGCTCATTGAGGCCATACTCTTAAGTGAAATAAATAGGACACACTTGTAAATACCAAATAGTTTCTCTAGTGTGAAAAATTAAAAGTGTAAATAAGATGAAAATGTATAATTGGTATTGTGAAACAGGAAGAAAAGGTTTAAAGGAGTAGGGGAAGTGGGAGGGGTAGGGGAAAGAAAAGAAAGGAAAAGAAAAAATATGAGAAATGGAAAAAAATGGAAATAAAGTCTTTGTAAATAGGGAAGGGAGGACCGGGAATGGGGAAAATATAAGAACCAAGATACATCATGTAAAGATACAAGATCCTAATGATGACTGTAACTGTATTGTGTACCTAAAATGTACCAATAAACTTAATGAAAAAAAAAGTATTCATTGACCACTGGATAGCCTCTTTTTTTAGTAGGTCTTCAAGTCTCCTCCCTATTTTTCTATTGAGTTGGCTTTTTGTAAACTGTGGTCATATTTGGATGCACATGTTGTAAATATCTTTTCTCACTATACTGTTACTCTGTCATTTGGCTGGTGATGTCAATACTGGAAGTAATTTCAGAGATCCCGCACTGAGGAGGGACACGTTGACTTAGCATTTACTACTTTATGTTCTTTGATAAATCATTACTAACTATATCAAATTTCCCAGGGCAATTCTGGATTGATTTCTTCAAGTTCATTGGTGTGGTAGTGGTGGTAAAAGTCTCTTTACATGCATATTGACTTTACAGAGGCTAAAACATACTGCTTGGGATTCAGATTTTGGTAAGATTAATAAGGAAAAAGTATGTGCACTTAGTGGCTTTGAGCTACTGTAAAAAATCCTTAGCTATGAATACCAATCTTGTTCCTGATCCTAATTTTACTTTCAATCTTTATCTTCATTCTAATCTTCACTCTACCTCTACCTCTCCAGATCCCTCGGGGATAAATGGAGGTTAAAGATCATAATATCAAGTATTAAGTTAGTGTCAAGGTTGAGCATGAAGGTTTTAAATATATTACCTGATACTTGTAAAAGCTGAAAGAGTAATTTTTTTGGCATACTGTCAAATGTTTTGTTTTTAGTGTTTCAAAATAGTGGTAGCAAGCACTGTTACTCTGTCACTTGGCTGGTGATGTCCATATTAGGAAAGTACAGCATAAACTGGCATGGACCTCTTTGGAGGGGGAAGGCTGTGCAGTGTAATGCTGTGCTGTGTCATGTAGAGCTTCTGTGGCATTGCTCCATGCAGTTATCACACCTTGGACCTTTGTTGAATGTAATCTGCTTGCCCTTAAAATTCTTTAAAATTCGAGCTCATTCATACAAGTGTCTCTTATTTTATGGTTGTACAGACTGGTATGTGATGTACCTGAATATGTATTACTTAAAGCAAAATCTCTCCCTGCCCATGCTATGTGGAGGCAGATGAAATGAAGAAAGAGATAAAGAGCCATCTCAGTCTGTCAAGAATAAACTTGAGAATGTACCTAAGTCTAATGTCTATTACAGTTATCTTGGTGTGGAAGCTGGTCAAGAATTTAAAATCACAGAGGGTGATAAAACTCAAATCACCTCAAATCACCTTGTTCAGTTTTCAACCTGGAATTCTTCAATAGGCTTCTGTTGATAAATTCCTGAACTTATATGTTACATGTTCTATGCATGTATGTGCATGTATGTTTCTAGGGAGAGGGTCAGTTCATAGAATTCATAAGATTCTCACGGGAGTCTGTGGATCCCCAGCAATTGCATTGAATTGATCTAGTCCATTACCTTTACTTGAGCAGATGAAGAAACTACATCAGGTCCCACATTAAATGACTAGCAGAACCAGAACCAGTATTGCTGTTTCTAACTCCCAGACAAGCACTTCATGTAGAACTAAAGATTACAAGGTTAAAAGCCAGAAACTTGACAGTCAACTACCTCACTGTAACTGTTACTGGAATTAGACTTTTTTCCTATCAAAACACACTTTCCATTACAATAGAAGAAATCAGTGGAAATACAGGATTCAATATACAGAACACTGCTTTATTTCCAAGGCATCCATTTATTTTGTAACTTGGGAGGGTCTATAATTATCGTTAACAGTAGTTCTGATTAATAAATGCTATCTGCTCTCATACTGCACTAGGATTCCTTCTGAGTCTGGGACATGTTTTATTAACACGGAAGGGCTGTTGTAGTTCACCTCTTGTCACTTGAATCAGATACCTGCTGGCCTGGTTCTTAGTTTTGTGTGGCAAAAGCTTACTGAGTCTGCATGATAATGGGCCTTTTAAATCCTAAACAATAAACATTCATTTTGCCACTCCACCCAGCACAAAAATGCTCTCTAACCTCAACTCAGCCACAAATAAGACTTGGAAATCAATCCATTGTGTATAGGTTTCCTGCCTAGTTCAAAATTTGCAGCAAATAATTTTAGTAAAATATCTGTACAGCATATGCGTTTTGAACATGCACAAGTTGATATATTATATATAATGGGGTCTTCAACCTTTTCATGACATTTCTGGTTTTATATAACATATTCTATTGAGCAAAATTTATTTTTATTCATTCATAGCTAGCATTGAAAAGACTTGGAGTGGGCTTCAGGAGAGAAATAAAAATTCTCTTGTGATTTCCTCAAAATTTGAGGAAAAATTTTCAGCATTTCAAAGACCTTTTTTTTAATTATTAAATTCTTTTATTGGTACATTGTAGGTATACAACACAATTACATTTCTCATTGGGAATTGTACCTTTACATAATGCATCT
>NW_004624732.1:4878704-4890518 GCF_000247695.1 Heterocephalus glaber | reverse complement strand
TGGACCTTTTCTTCCTATTTTGCATTATCGATTATTCATTCTAATCATTGGTACATTTTAGGTATACAATGTAATGACATTCATCATTGGAAATTTGCATCTTTACATAGTCTCTCTTGGAGGTGATGTGATTCTATTTCACCTTGAGTTATATCCCCAAAGTACTATGTTGCAGGTAGTTGTGGACTGCTTTAGAGGGCATAGACATTGTGTCACCTGCAATTCATTAGAAGGTCACACTCAACATGTTTGGTCTCCCTGTAATGATGTGATAACATTGTATTCTGTTTGTGGAGGTTCCAGAGTTTAAGATTTTTCTGGAAACTCCACATCCTGGGGACATGATATTGAGGATATGCCTTGAATTTGGATATTTGAATGGAATGAAATAGTATCTTTGTTTTAGAGATGCCCTGTAAATCTCTGGTGGACTGCAAACAACTGGCTTTCAGTAGATGTTCTTCTGACCTCCCTGCTCAAACAATTGTGATGAACAATCTCTAGCTCTTGATTTAAAAAAATTCCTTCTGTGCTATGATCTTTCAGCCTTATGAATATGCCATGAAACTTCAAAAATGTTAAAGGAATATTTCACTTGCTGAAAAAAGGTACATACAGGGAGGTGTGAAAGAATATATAATACACATGAAAGGAGAAAATATCTTTGTAATACTAAAAAAAAGCCCACTAAATTTAGATTAGAATACATTTCATGTGGTTTAGGTTGAGATATAAAGTTGTTGTCAGTGAAAATTTGACATGCCCTTAAGACTGACATCTGTTACCTTTTAGCTTCTTTTACCTCCTCTTTTTAAATGAGATTTCCCCCATGACCCTTCAATTTTCTAAGAACTCTCAGTTGTCCCTTCAAAAAGTACCACCAAAAGTTGTGAGGTACACACACACAGCAGAAGTGAAGAATCACATATTTCCTAACACGTTGACAGGTGTCTGCAATCTTCAACACTGACGATAGCTTACTGCTGAAGTTAAAATACAATATTGAAATTGATAAAGATTGAAAGAGATGGAGGAAAGAAACTGAGCTAGTTCATGTAACAGCTGCAACCATTCCCAAATGTTTTTCTGCATAATCACGCAAGAAATTCATCATGTATTTCCTATTAAATATTCAAGAAACTTGCTCCATAGGAGGGCTGTGGTATTTATTAATTCCCTGGTGTTGGTAGGTTTTGGTACATCTACTGCCAGCAATAAATGTGTCATGCCTAGCAAATTCAATTTTTGGCAGAAAATATTAGAATATAATACTTGCTTACAGGATATTGCAAACTTTAATTATGCCTAAATGATTTTTAAGACTACCTTGGAATAAGCAACTAATTCCTTTTTCTTTTAGATGAAAGGAAGGGTCAGGAAGATGGGAAATAGATGCGTAAAGGCAAGGATTTCACTATAAGTACCCCATCTTTGTGAGGGGTAATTCATTTTACCACATATTAGTAATTCTTATAAAAAAAAATTAGGTCTAACAGCAGCAAGTGAAATCATCTGCTTTTCCATACAAAAAAAATTCCTTATCCTAAGACTTTATTACTCGAATGGGGAAAGAAAAAAACCCTAATTATCAAAAATTTTCCCCCAAATTAGCACATAATGAGTCCCTCCTAAGCTGGCATTTACCAATATAAATTGATAAAAATGAAAGCAAAGTTTGTCTCAGTCCATTCAGGCTGCTAAAACAAAATAGCATAAACAGAATAATTTCTAAATACTAACAGAAATGTATTTCTCACATTTATGAAGGCTGCAAAGTCTGACAAGGACCTTCTTTCTGGTTCATAGATACAGCTTTTCTCTGTGTCCTTAAATGATGGAAGCTTTCTGAGGTCTCTTGTATAAGGGTACTGATGCCAATCAGGAGGGCTCTGCTTCCATGATGAAATCACAGATAAATGCACAAGAATAAGAGGGGACCACTCTAACTCACCATTCTTACTAGGAAATATAGAAGACACAATAATCACTCATGTTATAGAAGATTTGAACAATAAAATTAACCAACTCGTGACAAGTTATATTTATAAAACATGCACCCAGCAATGTCAAAATACCAATTTTTTTTCAAATGCAAGTGGAAAATTTGCCAAAATTGTTGTATCTTGAGTTATAGAGAAAACTTTAATACATTTTGAAGATTTAACCATTCAAAATATCTTCTTGACCATGGTGGAATTAAGCTAAAAATTAATTAACTGGAAAGTCCCCTATCTTTTGAAGCTTAAACAATGTACATCTAAGTAACACAGACAACTCAGTATAGAATGATAAAGATGATAAAACTCATGTACCTAAAGTATTTAAAGGCACACAGTAGGAAAAAATACAGAAAAGGGATAATCAAGGCTTTTACTCCAAGAAACTAGAAAAAGAACAGCAAGCACAAATAAAAGAAAAGAAAGAAATAACAAATAAAGAAATAGAAAAGCAACTTACAAAAATAAAACCCAAAAGCTAAGCTTTGGTTCTGTGAAAAGATTAATAAAATTGATAAGCCCCAGCAAGACTGCTTACATAAAAGAGGAGATACAGATTATTAATATCAGTGAAAATCAGGCATCACTATAGAGCATGAATATATTTAAAATAAATCCAGGATATTATAAACAACTTCTGGCAATTAATTAGACAATTTAAAGGAAATCAACAAATTCCTTGGTAAGAAAAAAAACAAATTTAAGAACTCCATTGTTAAGAACCTTTTATTTTATCAAGAGACAGAATCCATTATTAGAAACCTTTCTACAAAGAAAACTCTAGGCTTATGTTATTTCACTGATGAATTATTCTTAACATTTAAGGTAGACATAACAGCAACTTTTTCCTCTATTAGCTCTTCCAGATTACAGAAAAAGAAGGAACACTTCCCAATGTTTCATGTACCAGTATAAACCTGCTACTAAAAAGCCTAAAAGAGTTTAAAAGAACAGAAAATTGTAAGCCACTCTCTTTTTATGGATTTAGAAGCAAAAATCCTAAATCCAAGTTAGGTCCAACAATATATAAAATGGATAGTTCAGCAGAGCCAAGTAGAGTTTATTGAAGAATACATAATTTTTAAAATAAAAGATACAGTCTGCCCAATAGAAAATGACAAAAAGCATACAGGCACTTCATAAAGGTAGGTATTCAAATTGATATGCAAATTTAAACCATATTGATATTTCCTATGCTCCAGAAAAAGTTTTGGAATAATTGGGTAGTGAGAAATACAAGATGTAACTGTCATGGAAAACCATTTGGTGATATCTTCTAAGGCTGATTCAGCAATTCTATTACTGTTTTTCTATATAACAGAATGCATATCTGTGCTCATCAAAGATTGTGCTTCAGAGCCCACAATTCATAATCATACCAACTAGAAATAAACTAAATGTCTATCAAAAGTAAGCTGAGTAAGTAAGTTGTTGTATATTTGTAAAATGGCATGATACATAGCAAAAATAAACTGCTGCCACACACAAAAATAAATCTCAAAAACATAATGTTGAACTAAGCAGCCATTGGAAAAAAGAGTACCTAGTATATGAATTCATTTATGTAAATCTCAAAAACAAGCAAAACAATACACAGTGTAAGAAGTAGTGAGAGTCGGTGACTGGGATGATTCTGGGGTGGGGGTGATTTTGTTTCTTGATCTGAATGAAACACACATATGGGTGTGTTTCATCCCGCACACTTGGTAATTGTGCATTATTCTAGTTGTTACTATACTACAAAATTTACTTTTCAATGACTATAAGAAATCTGTTAGATGAATTGTTGAATGTGCTTCAACCAAAAGGCAGTTCCTTTAATTGGTTTGGGAAGAGCTGCCAATATGCAGAGCTAACGGAAGATGGGAAGCAAAAATTTTTCTTCCTTTATGCAGACATCCTGTGGATACACAGAGATAAGAAGATGGGGGAAATGTGAATCCCACGAGAAGGAGAATTTCAGATCTGTGGAAGATTTTTGTTACTGGGAGGAAAAGTTCTGAGACCAAGTGCTGGGCGGGTGGAGGGGGGGTTCGGTCTCTGTGAGAAAAGTTAATAAGCAGGTATCGGGCTCATTGTTACTTGCTGGAGTAGGTGACAGTCAGATGAAAATCGCTCTGTGGTGGGGGCGATGGTGCGTTCCTTCAAAGCACCCTGGAGTTGGTTAAAATCATCTACCATGTGGTGGGTGGGAGTTGGCCAGATAATCTTCATTCAGACCTTAGCATTGATTATCTGTTCATCTCCTAGCCACCTTATACGAGAGATTGTGTCTTCCCTAGGAGACAGAGAGCTAATTTCCTTTTCTGTTATTTTGGCTTTCCAAGTACTCTTGCTTTATAGCTATGGCAAGAAGACTCCAAATTCCTCTTTGAAAAAGAACAAGCTTTTGTAACATTTAAGCATGAGTTGAATTTCACCACTAACTTATTTCTCCTGAATTAGAGCTCTGATTTTTTTTGTTTTGAGTACATGTGATTCTGGGCATTTGTATATGAGTGTGTTAATATATAATATGCTAACAAGGTATTAGTTATCTATTCCTTTTCTTTAATCCTACAAATACCTTAGTGTATGTAAGCTACAAAATCTGAGATTCCTTGATTTCTTGGTTAATTTAAATATTGTTTCTACTTATTTAAGTCTCCTGAAAGTCATTACTAGATTTTTATGGGAACGAAGAATGACATGAATAAACTTGTTTTCTTGTGGCACAAATATAACTTAACTGACTCTAATACTGGTGTTTATATGCTGTTAATATACACTTAAATGACCTGAATCACTGAGTTAGAAGAATCAATTTTAAAGTGTAACCAAAGATCAAAGGCAAAGTCACTGAAGAAAGTTTATGGTTTTTGCTGTGAGAAAATTATAAATGACCAGATGCATTACATTTAAAATAAAATCCCTTCCACAATACTAGCAGAGGTATAGTACATTATAACAATATACACAACAATTTACCACTCAGAGGTTTTGTTAAGTAAAACAATAAATTGGTTCTTAATAATATACAGTACAACATAAAAACTTTCCAGAAAAGTTCTCTGTGATAAAGGAACACTATTTTCAGGAGTCCTGTACTAACACCAGTTTATTAATCCTCACAGTCTTCTGAAAGGGTATATGTGACAAATGAAATCTCCGTGGGCACTCCATGACAAGAAAATCAACAGGTGGTCACATCCAGGCTTCTGGACTCCTGTGTGGCATGGTGAGTGGTAGATGGTTAAAGGTGAAAGAAATTCCCAGGCAGAGACTCTGGGTGTCCTCTGCACTTACACTGGCACCATCTGTGATATTGGTAAGACAAAGACATTTTAACAAGAACAAAAGACTGGGGCTCATCTGAGTGGGTTTGGGATTTGATTGAGATTCTCTGAGTGTGAGATGTGGGAAACTGTACTGTGTATATTTTCTAAGTTTCCATCAGGAACACTGATGCTCACTCAAGTCTGAGATCTGTTCCCTTAGAGGCCATTCAGTCAATTCCCTCATTTTCATGTGACAGAGCTGAGGTTCAGAGAGGGGAAATGATGTTCGAAGGTCACCCCAACACTGAGTGGCAAAGCTGGAGTAGATCCAAATCTCCTTACTGCTAATCCAGGCCAAGCTCCTTTCTACTACACCTCATTGCTTCTAAAGCCATTTGCTGCTTTGTTTAATGAATTATAGAAGCACCTAAGAACCATTGCCTTACACTGAGTAATGGGACCTCAGATAATTCAGAATTTCTCCAAATTCACATCTTATTTTACTTTTAAAATGCACTAAAATACAGACCAGAGAATCTAGAAGAATTAAAGCTAGTTCTTTCCTTTCAGTTCTTTAGAAAGTGGTAAGGAAATTCTCCTTTTATCACTCATGAAAGTATAGTTGAGATGCAAATAATTTCTACCCAGTGAAAAAGGATGATTCCAAAGGTACAGTTTATTAAACCATAGCACAGTAACCAATTTGTATATAATTGAGCAGTCTTATTCTAACCTTTTGTCATAGTTACTTTCTATTTGCTGAGACACAACACCCAATAACCACAAATGAAGGAGGAAAGATTTATTTTGGCTCACAGTTTGTAGAAGTTTCAAACCATAGTTGACTAGCTCCAAGGCAAGGCAGCACAACAAAGGAGCATAGCAGAGGAAAAGTACCTTCATGGCATGGTAGCAAGAATCAAAAAGAGATCAAGAGAGGAGGGAGGGAGATGTACCTTTGGAGGCCACACCCCCAGTGAGTCACCTTCTTCAACTAGGATTCACCTCCCAATATCACATTTAGCAATAAGCTCATCAATGGAGTACTCCACTGATGAGTATCATGCCCCCATGATACAATCACCCCCCAAAGCCCCACTTATCAGTGCATGAGGTTTTAGAGTTTTAGAGTGACAGCCCATTATAAACCATAACATCTTCCATTATTAAATTTCATTTTTTGTGTTTGCACATGGTGGAGCATTTTCACCTAAAGCCTCATTGGTTCAAGATTTTTGAATGTTGAGATAATAAATATAATGGTCGATCTCTTTGACTTCCTTTATTTTATTCTCACTGTTTCAAGAAAGATTCAATTGACTAGGCTCATAGTGAAAGGAAGGTCCATCACAGTGGCGGATGGTGGATGGCATTGTATTATAAGCATCTTTGTATTTCTCACTGTGTACTGTATTACTGCAAAGAAACTTGGTGAACCGGGGCCACATGGGCAAAACAGTGAAGGATTTTTTCTTTTTAGAGTTCTTCTTCATTGAAACAGTAAAACAGTAGATACTAGTACTATTTAATTCATATATATTAAATAATATGAAAAATTACACTTGTTTGTTCATTCAATCTATCTATCTTAGAAATAAAATACAGTGGTACCTCGATTCACAAACTTAATTTGTTCCATGATTCTGGGGAAGATGGTCACGATCCTATTTGTCACCCGATGTGGCATTCATGAACAGAAGCAAAATTTTGCCAAATACTTCTGTTTGAATACCAAACTGTTTGTGAATAAAATTGTTGGTGAACTTATGCATCATTGTAAGTCTTTTGGCCAGGCCTGGTGTCTTGTATCTATTATCCCAGTACTTGGGAGGCTGAAACAGAACTGTTGCAAGTTCAAAGTCACCTCGGAATAGATAAGGTGTTCAAGTTTGACCAGTCTGAAATACATAGTGAGATCCTGTCCCGAAAAAAAAAGAAAGAAATCTTCTGATTCTCATTTTCCAGAGGAAGAACGGAAGCCCAGAATACGAAATTATTTAACCCAGTTACATACACATCTAATATGAAACACATAAAGCTCAGGTTTCCCTGATTCCAAAACCCAAGAGTTAATTTAGATTTCATCACCTGCTGTCTGTATAAGGCCAGGCAAGTTATTCATCCTTCCTGAGCTTCTATTTCCATATGATTCCAGTTTGGGGGCTATTATGAAAACCAAACACAATGTAAAAAAAGGAAAAAGCACTACCATAATGCCTAACACATTATCGGTGCCTAAAAAATTAAAGTTGGCAATCACCATGATAGTCATTGTTACCTTTTGGTACCTAAGCTTGTCTATCCCACTCACCTTCAGCTCAGACAGCTCCCAGCTGTCAGGGCTCCAAGCCACACTTTTACCAGGATTTAATCTTTGGAGCTACTATGTCCTGCCATAGAGCAGTACTACTCAGCTGTTACTTGTGCAGGATTCCCTGAAGATCTTGGAATTCCCTGAAGATCTTGCTGAAATGGAGATCTTGACACAGCAGCTCTGGGGTGGAGCTGGGGATTCTGCCTTCTAACAAGCCCTCAGCAGTATGGATGTTCTTGGTGCCTGCAGAGCCCTTGGGCCTTCCAGCAAGCCTCAACTTTCTCTCCCACCTTCCCTTGCAGCTTTTTCCTCTTCCTCAGTCTGGTCTCATTCACTCAAAGTCTTGCTTTCTGTTACTGAGGACTGGTGGTTCATGATTTTCCCAGGTAACAAATTTGCATTTTAATCATGTTTTCCTGCAGCACCAAGTTCACTTCTCTGCACCCTCCATGCACAAAAGAAAGAGTTCACTGATCATCAACAGCTGTAAAGAGAGGGAAGAGATTTGTGAATGAGGAAGGATAGTGATTAAGTTTGGAGAGGAAGCTTTTTGGTACTGACAAGTCACAGGTCCAAGTGGCCATTTATTCTATGGATTTATTGATCAAGTAAAAAAATAATTCATCATAACCTCAAAATTCCTAAAACAAGCCAATTAATTCTTTTCTTTTATGAGCCTATCTTTCATCTTTAAAGTAGGTTATGAATACCAGCACAGTATCCTTGTAGAAAGTGTTGATTAACTTTTTGTGCAATCGAGCTGTTAATAAGCAGTGCTATAGCTTTGGGAAATCAAATATTGACAGAGCTCTGTGAAATGGCCTTATGAATTTCATATCCTTTTTCCCACAGACCAATTGGGACTCTCCTGTGAAAACCCTCAGGCAAACTCTGCCCTTGAGGGGAAATCCAGTAATCAACATAATCAATTCTCATTTATCTGAATTTAGAAAAAATTCTCAGAAAAAATCATTTCTACATTATTATTCATGCTATACCTATTTTCATATAAGAGGAAATAGTCATAGAGTTTATGTATCTGGGAAAGGACCTGAAGAATTGGCACATAAGGAAAAATATCAATCAGTCACACATTCTCAGTCATTGACTGTCACACAGAAAAACACTGCCATTGTTGGTATTCTGTGTACCAACCATCATCACCACCACCATCCTCTGCAAGGTAGATCTGCTTCTTTCATTTATTGCGCAAGTGTGCAAACACAGCAATCAATGCGCGCTGGGAAGGAGTATTATATGTCAGTACAAAGGAGTACATTTTAAATGTTTAGGCTTAAAAAGAGCTGTCATTGAAAGCAGTTTGCTTTCTGTCAGTGGCACTGTTGGTTGCCTACGAATTACACCCTACAGCTGCTCCTGCTCTGAGCCCAGCCACCACCTCTACCTTGCTATTACACTTTCACAAGCAAGAATGAAAGTTAAGGAAACAAGGAATACAGATTGATCATCTTCCCTAATTCAGGTATAAAGGACCCTGAAGAGCAGCTACCTGGGGCACTAAGAAAGGTCTTCATCCCAGATAAAAACAGATGCTTGGAGAATGTATCTTTCTTTTGAATATTAGAGTGACTGTGTGAATATGTGATAGACTTGAATAAAGGCAGCCATTTTGTAATCCCTAGAGCAAAAGAAAGCAAAATCTTCTTGACTGAGTCAAGAAGAACATAAAGATAAAAAGTGATGAGTCCTCAACCGCCCTGTGGAGCTCTTGCTTCTGTGTGAAACTGGCCTGACTCCCGATGGTTTGCTCTGTGAAACAATATATGCTCTTTCTTTTTCCATCATTCTTAGTGGCACTTTGCTCCTTGCAGACCAAAGAACCACAGCTGATGATCCAGGCATTGAGATCCAGATGGGACACCTCTGTGGCAGAGTAGCTGTACCTTTTGAACTCTTCCAAGGCGGCTAAGGTTGCGTTGGCAGTCAAGTGCACTTGGACACAGACTCCAGCTAATGAGAGCCATAGGGGTTTGCTCTGCCAGCCCTAACCAGGCAGTCTGACTCTGCTTTCCCGCTGTGGTAAATTCCTGGTGCCATTTGTAACAAAATCCCAGGTTTGAGGCCAATGGTGGTTTTCAGAGCTTTTAGTTTCACTGATGAACAGATGTTTAGGGAAGTTTATTTCTCTGAATATGGCCTATAGATTATAGTCTCTTCAGTCAAGTGAAGGGATATAAAACCATACTATTTCCAGATAGGACTCATTTATGTCTTTTGAGAATGGAGCTATATAAAAGGGATGTTTTTTCCTTAATAAGGTAAACAATATTCACTATTATATGCCTTAACTGAAATTGAGCCCAGGCTCTCAAATAATACTGTGATGAGGGAACTATGTATTTGTGTACAATGTGGTAACTATGAAGTGATATATTGTTTTTGGAATCTTACAAGTGTCATTTGTAAAAAACAGATTAGAAAGTATATTGACCTTACCTTTCCTCTTTCACTTGATGTTTTGTAACATAAAAGGTTGCTTTAGACTGAGTCCTTTTCACAGAGATAACTTTTTGATTTTTCATAATCATGCGTTATTAGAGTTTTGTTTGTGTACATGGCATTCAACATTTGAAAAAAAGTAAATATTTTTCCCCCCTAAAACCTCACTGGTTCAAGATTTAAAATGTTGGGATAATAAAAATAAAGGTTGACCTCTATGGTTTCTTTCATTTTCATCATATTTTTCAAAATGTATTTTTATGTGATTGTGAAATTTATAAGCAAAATGCATTTTATTTCACAGACATATGTATATTTTTGCACAGGAAAATTGCACTGATTAGTGGCATTAAATTTGGATAGTAGAAGATTTCAGTCATCAAACACACAAACAAATAAAACAAATTTTAAAAATCATTGTCACACAGGACAGTGTATGCCAAAAGCTACAAAGATGCCATCCACGTCAGCTCTGGCTCCTTGGTTTTGTGTCTACTTTCCAAAAATGAAGGGTGTAAAGGTTCTAAATGTTGGAAGGCCACAGCACAACCAGACCTACTCACCCCTGTAGTCTCAGTCCCAACCAACTCTACTTCTTTCTACTCTCATCTCTCACTTCCAGGTCAATGTCACCCTTGTGTGAAGCTTTTAGTATTTTCATAGAGTAGTATTTCAAATATAAAATAAATAAGATGTTTGAATCTCCCAAGATAGGGATCTATTCAGTTCATTGAAAGGATTTTTTTTTTCCAGAACAGCATGTTCAAAGTTGTGCTTTCAAGAAATTAAGTAAGTAATTGTGAATAGGGTTGGAAGGAAGTGGAAGAGTTTGAGTGGGGAAACTGGTTCAAGAATGGGGGATGAGACAGATATCACAATGTCGAGCTTGCTATATCTCTAATATGTCTTGCATTCCCTTGTACCTCACTCATATTTGATCTTTGAGCCTGGCTTTGCTTGAATATTCAGAGCCACTTCTAGTCAGAAACATTGAAGTTCTCCAGGCATCCCATCTTTAGCAGCTTTGTGATGTCTCTGTCTGAAGTTCTTTCTCTACATTTCTAGGCTGACTCATACTTCTGGAATCTGGTGGAGTAGCATCTCCTCTGTGTAGCCTCATGTAACACATCCTTATGGTGGAGCTCACTATCCCTCCTCTAAGTCTTGTCAGGGTTTAGATTTGGCACTTAACACATTGAATTGTACTTATATTTAGACTCTTTGCTAATATCCACTATGATGAACCATGGTAGGCAGTTTTTAAATATTTGTTGAGTGCTTAGATTCTGATACTTAAAGTCTCTTGGGCCTTAATCTCCTGCCTCATAAGACATTTCTGACAACTGACTGCCTGGCTTTATCCTTTTTCTGAGTTTCTCTTGTGCTAATTACTCAGTAACACAGTCATATTCAAGGGCTCTTGACCTATATTGCCTTGTGCTTTCTTCTCCCACATTGGCGGGATCCTGGCTGATCTCTCTGATCTCCTGTTAGGCCTGTCATTTGTTGACAAACCAATCGTGACCAACCATGAACCACATGACCAATCATGTAAAAGCTTGAAGGTTTCACCTGCTCTTGGAAGACAAGAGACACTTAATTCATCAGAAATCTGATGACTCCACTTCTAGCTTCTTCTCCCACAACCCACTCCCGATCCCCACATGTACCTGCTTTAGAACTGGAGAACTCTGCCTCTCTTGACCTCATACTTATGCACCATACTGAACTTCTACCACCATCAGCTATACTTCCCGAGTCTTGTTCTCTTCAGTAACCCACCAAT
>NW_004624732.1:4863849-4875044 GCF_000247695.1 Heterocephalus glaber | reverse complement strand
TGCTCTTCTTTTTCTAGGAGCTTGAGGTTCTGCATTAGGTTATTTATCTGAGTTCTCTCTATTTTTCTAATATGGGCATTCACTGCTATGTATTTCCTACATAGAATGGCTTTCATTGTGTCTCATAGATTCCTAAATGTTGTACTGACATTATCATTTACTTGTAGAAACTGTCTAATTTCTTCTTTAATTTCCAATTTTCCATTGGTTCCTCAGGAGGGTCTTATTCAATTTCCATGTGTTTGCAGGAGTTTTGTGTTTTCTTATGTTATTGATCTCCAACTTTATTGCACTATGGTCTGATAATATACAGGAAGTAACTTCAATTCTTTTACATTTACTTAGACATGTCCTATGAGCTAGCATATGGTCTATTTTGGAGAATAGTCTGTGTGCAGCTGAAAAGAATGGGTATTCTGATTTTGTGGGGTGGAACACTCTGTAAACATCCAGCAAGTCCATTTGTTCAATAACTTGGTTCAGTTCTAGAATTTCATTGTTAATTTTTTGTCTAGATGATCTGTCTATTTGTGATACTAGGGTATTGAGTTCCCCCACTACAATTGTATTAGTGCTTATTTTGTTTTTCATGCCCATTAATATTTGTTTTGTATAGTTGGGGGCATTTGTATTTGTTACTTATATGTTTAGGACTGTTACGTCTTTCTCTTGGATTGTTCCCTTCACAAGGATGTAGTGACCATCTTTGTCTCTCTTAATTAGTTTTGATTTGAAATCTACTTTGTCTGCAAATAAAATTGCTACTCTTGCTTTTTTCTGGGTTCCTGTCATGTGGATAGCTGTCTTCTATCCTTTTACTGTCAATCTATGAATTTCCTTTTGAGTTAGGTGTGTTCGTTGTATACAGCATATTGCTGGATTTTGCTTCTTAATCCACTCCATCAGTCTATTTCTTTTGATTGGTGAATTGAGGCCATTAACATTGATAGTTATAATTGATAGATATTGACTCATCTTTGTCATGATGTTTTACTGTTGTTGGCTCTTTTATTTCTTATTTTTTTCCCCCTTTCCCTTTAGTTTCTTACCTTGCCTGGTGGCTTCCCTCTGTTGGGCCTCATGGAGTTGTGACCTTCATTGTCTTTTTCTAGGATATTAATTAGAATTGTTTTGAATGCTGATTTGGTGTTCATGAAATTTCTCCTGTGTTCTTTGTTGTGGAGGAGCTTCAAAATTATCTACCTTTAGTGCTTTCAACTGTCGCACAGCCACAATCCAAAGACTCAAATAATTTCAAATCACCATTAATATTATTAAGCAGAAATTCTCCTGCGTCAGTACTTTTAATGTCATGTACATCAAACTATAACAAAAGACAACTATCACAAGATGCAGCCCTTCTGGTTCATGAACAGCACATGTATCACACTAAACCAAGTTTATATTCCACCATCAAGTGTGGCTCCCCCATGAGTTCACTTTGTGATGGATCATTGAGAATATCTTCGAATCCAATAGTCTCATCATTACCAGTCAAAATGTCCAATGAAAGGTTTGAGCTTGAAGGAAATGGAAGATGATAAACCTGTTGCACTGCCTTGAATTCCATTTGTAATTTTAGAGGAGCAAAGAGACCCTGGATGTTCCTTGGTGTGGAAAAATTCATTTTATCATGGTTGAGCTGGAAATTTTTTTGTGACAATTCAAGAGAATGACTTGGTAATAGTTCATTTTTCACATAAGAAACATTTTTCCGCAGAACATCATGACTTTCAAAAGGTCTGCTTACTGAAAGTTCAGTAACTGGAATACTGTCCTTTAGCTGAGATCCAAGTCCTCTGCTATTCATCTTCAGCTCATTCTGTGAACAGCCTCTCAGTTCGGTTATCATACCCCACCTCCTTTCCAGCCCTTAGGTTGTCTTAAATTTACCTCCAGACTCCTAAAGCACTTCATTGTACTCATCCTCCTGGATTTTTCATGACTTTGTAAGGGCAAAGCCAGCCTTCTCTAAATTCAGCATGTAAAGACAGATTTTATTCTCACAAATAAGAGATCCAGGCTGCCATAGATTTATGCAAATTCAGTTTTTAACCTGCCTGCCAAAGAATAGCTCTCAGAGATTAATTTTTAAGATGTTTTTCAGCTTTTGAATTTTGTGTTCTAGGGGAATGTTTTTGATTTTTCTTTTCGGCAGATTTGATATAGACATAAAGATGGAAAGTTAATTGTTAGCTCTGGGCATTCAAAAAGGTGAGGATTTTTACTCACCCTACTTAGAAAGGACAAACTTACTGCCTAAGGATTTAACTCTGGATTAGTACCTTTTGATTCAAATTGAAAATACAAGAAATGTCAAATAACTAAATTGGTTGCATAGGGGGGTCACTCATTAGAGAGAGGAGAGAGCTAGCATAGCTAATGGGAAAATCTCAAGCAGAGGAAACAATAATACTAAATTCTAGTCTCTCTTCTGCCAGTATCATGCTGGGAACTCAGGGTAAGAGACTGATTTTCCCAGATTCCTTCAGTTCTAGCTCTGTTCAAGGAGAAATGCTAATTTGCTTTTACCTCACAGGTGTGTAGGAGGTGTCTGTGTCTGTAAAGCGATCGCTTATGTATCTGCCAGCACTTCAGGATGATTATGAGCTTTTGTCCTTTTGTTTCAGCTGACTTAGTAGGTATAAGGGACATTGATAGCATGACTGTTTGTCATGCAAGGCAGTGCCTATTCAGTGGAGACAGACTGCAACCTCAGAATCCCTGGGTCTTGACTCCGCTGTAAGATTTGCCAAGTGATGACATGAACACCCACTCAAAATGTCTGGGAAATGTCTGCCTTTTTAGCATTTCCTTTGATTCATCTCCAGCCCACCTCCTAGCACTCATTTCCCGACTGACCTTGTTCCAGTCCTAGGAATAAGTGTCCTGGACTGGATCCTGTGCTAGCAGAATCAACCCTCTCCTTTGAATGTTCAAAACACCTCTCTTGGCCAGCACCTCTCTCTTAGAGAGTGGCAAGGAGGAGGAGACCCACCACTTAGTGACCTTGAGAATGTGTTTTTACCTGGCTGTGGTCCTAGGGTTATCCAGAAGGAATGATATGTTGGCTGACACTTGCAGAGATAAGTTTGATGGATTTCTTAGTGTTTTGAGGGTTGTTCTTAACTGTCAAAATTAACTTAAAGAAAACACCTGTCTATTCTCTGCCTATAAACATGCCTAGGTTTTTCCCTACTTTGGAGTATAAATCTTTGGTTTACCTCATTGCTTTCTCAAGCTACTGCATCAATATAACCATCTTTCACTGTCAAATTCCCATAGAGGTAAAATATATTGGTTGTGTTAATTTCTTCATCACCTGTCCTCATAAAAATCTGGTTTCCACTCCTGACAAATAACTAAAGTGATTTTTGCTATGCTTTTCTATCGGGCTCATACATTGACTCAGTTATTACCTCATTAGATATCTCTGAGGTACTCTAAACTGTTGATTGGCTTGTTTTCTTAAAGATATGTCTGAAGCTCTGTCTCTGTAACATTGAATTCTCTCATCACCTTTTAAATTCTTCTTTCTCTCCTCTGATGACCCCCTTTTATCCTGTTGGCCCATGAATTCAAGGCTTTGCACGTGGCCCCACACCCATCCATGCTCAAAATTAACATTTTTATCAAAATGGTAGTGACTCTGCCCAAACTCTGAACTCTCACTTAAAGCCTATTCCATGAACCTAACTATTCACTATTCTTTCAGATATCCAATCTCCCTTCATGAGTTATCCCTTCCAGGAAATAGACCAATTGGGTTTAAATCTTGGATTTAATCACTTATTCACTGTGGTACTCTGGGCAAGTAATTCTACATGGCCTCAGTTTCTTCACCTAGAGATTGGAATGATGATGGTGGTAATAAAGTCTACCTCAGTGGATTTAACAAATAACACGTATCTGGAATAAAAAGCTAGTATTTATATTTGTCATTATCTAAAATTCTGTCTTCTCTTTAATTTTTATATCTAGTAATTCGCCATGTCATTTCCTTCCTCTGTAATAATCTTTTTATTTTCCATCTCAGATTCATTGCCACTCTCATCTGAATGAATGTCTTCAGGACCTTAGAGCTAGAATGTTGGAGTCTCTGCTGCAAATTGTATCACTTACTAGGCTGCTTCTCTGTTCAAAAAGTATCCTCACTATCAGTGAAACATTCAGATTCTTCAACCAAATAAGCAAGGTGCAATGGTAATTACTCCTGATTTGGGGGTCCCTTGAGCTCTTGATATTTAATGTATAAACTTCCACCCGCAGTCAAGCCAGTCAACTTTCCTGTCCCTGAAAATGCTTTGTCATTTCTAACACCTGAGCATGTTATTTAGGTGGAAATGTCTACCTTAGGAAAGAGAGGTCAGGGACAGATGACATGTTCCATGTACTAACCACCCTTTATACTTCTTATAAATATATCTTTATCTTTAACTGATTAATTTTGAAAGAAGAAAAGAATCCTTTTATAAGTCTTGGAAACATGATTCAAAGTTATAGAGGACAAAAATCTTGCAAAAACTAAAAATACCCAGTTCATACTAGCAGTTCTCTAGACTTGCTAGTGCAAGGTACTGTTTAGCTGAACACCTACAGTGTGTCGAATATTCTGTAGCAAACACAACTAG
Source organism: Heterocephalus glaber (assembly GCF_000247695.1). Next base: position 4,870,413 of record NW_004624732.1, on the reverse strand, counting down.
CCTTCTGGTTTTCTTTATGTGCAAGCCAATCTCTCTTTTCAATATCAAGACAAAAAAATTATACAACACACTGTTTTCATCTCCATCCCTTTAAAAAGGAGAAAATGAGGTTCCAGGCTATATCCCACAGGATGCATTACCAATTCCATTGAATTATTATTTAGGTTGTAAATTAAACAACATCTAATTATTGAGCTCCAAATATATGCAAGACACTGTTTAGCACTGTGGTGAACTTAAAAGAAGAATAAAACATGTTATTGCACTCTGCATAATTTTGATTTGGAAATATTTTCAGCATTGTACATATTTTTAAAATTATGTCTTTCTGAAAGAAATACATCTAGAAAGTTAAAAGTGGCAAATATCATTACAAGAAGTATAATAAGAAATGGCGATGTCTTGCTCTACACCTCCCTGAGTTTCATTACCCAGGGGCAACACATTCTGGTTTTATGTGTATTTGTTTAGTTGCCTAGCTCACTATTTCTAAATAACATTTTTTGGCTTCTTGATTCTTGTAAAATGAGAACTTAGCTCCCATTATTCCCAATCTTTGCTACTTCCTGCCTTCTGTTTTTTCTTTCCTTTTTGGTTTATTTATGGTGCTGGAGAGGGAACCCAGGGCCTTGTGTGTACTAAGTAAGGGCTCCACTCTGAGCTACCTCCCTCTGCTTTTCTCTTTTAAAAGATGATTATATCATACTTCTTGGAAAAGTAAATACTCAGGGTTTATACCACTGTATTTACATAAAGTGTTCACCATTTATTAACTAGTATATTATGATTACAATTCTTTCTTGCTAACTTTCTGTTTAATAGTTAATAATTGCCTCATTTTGGACTTCAAAAATTCTTTGCATTTCTACTTCTAACTACAAAAACTATAAAATCCTTCCTAATATAGTCGAACACATCAAATAATCTCTTGTTTCACTCAACCACCTCTACTACCAGAAACTCTCTTGGAATTCTTGATTCTCATGTTCTAATCTGAACTGGCAGCTGTGTGTTTCCTAAACAGCTATCATGGGTAGTTCTTTTACATTTCTCTTGAGTAGAATCTCATGTTTTCCTCTTTCTTGATTTATTCTTTTTTTTTTTTTCCAACATCCTTTGTTAACTTCCTGGAAAGGAGTTTATAAGAATACTCTTTTTGGAATGTCTTTTTCTTCATACTTGAGTGACATCTTGGCTGGGTATAGAATTCTAATTTAGAAATCATTGACTATTAATTTTTCTTATTTATTTAGGGTGGTATGGGGATTCAACTCAAAGCCTTCATACTCACCTATACCCTGGCCCTTTTATTTTTTTATTGCAAAACAGGTCTTGCTAAGTTGCTAAATTGTCCAGACTGAGTTCAAACTTGGCTATCCTCTTGCTTCATCCTCCCAGTGTACTGGGATTACATGTGTGAGCCATCACACTTGGCTTGTTCATTAAATTTTTGGAAGCATTGCTCACTTATCTTTCAACTTTCAATGTTGCTGCTGGAAAGCCCAATAATTTGTTGACATCATTATTCTATTATTAACACTTCTTGTCTTTTCTTTGACTTTGTGACTTTTTAGCTTTTTAAAACAATTAACTTTAGTTTTGGTGATGGTTGGAGATAATGGCTTGCATTCAATCTTCCATTTTTACCTGTGAATCTTCAGTGTCATAATATTTTCTGAAATCCTGCATTATATCACTGGGTAGATTTCACTTATAAAAATAAATCACAGAGAAGAGTTCAGGGATGACTATGTACTAATTATTTGGGGACTATCAATCTCATGTGGTTCTTCTTCTTGCCTTAGGTTTGAAATTAATTACCTCCTTTTTAGTGAAGGGTATCCCTTCTCCCCTACATTTTAGTACTTTTAGTATACAGATAATCATGCCATTGTTATCATTTAAAAGTGTGTCTGTCTCTACAACTGTTTTCAAACATATTGTGATATAATTTAAATAAATAAAATGATCTACCTAACTACACAATTTGTGTGTGTGTGTGCATGTGTGTGGTACTGTGGATTGAAAGCAGGACCTCATCATGCTATACAAGCATAGCAGTCCTGACCTACAGCCACATCCCATATAATTCAATTTTTTTCCCTTTTTTTTTTTTGATACTGGGGATTGAACTCTGGTCCTTCCACTTGTGAGGCAGGCTAAATCCCTGGGCCTTATAATTCACTTTTTAAAAATATATTCATGGAAGCTGAAACCATTTTCACAATCTATTTTATCATCTCTCCCTCAACATTTATGTATCTATTAGCAGAAATTTCCCATTTACCCTTCACTCTTTTCTCTGCATCTACTAATCTACTTCTGTCTCTCTATATTTTTCTCTTCTGAATATGTCATATATATGGAATCATAAATATGCAGTATATTGTGACTATTTTTTCACTTAATATAATGTTTTAAAAGTTCATCTATGTTGTAGTGATTATAAGTACTTCATTCACTTTATTGCCAAATAACTGTATTTTAAGCTCTCTGAAGACATCTCTGTGTTTCATATTTGTTTGTCCAACACCTACTTTATAATAGTATCTATAAGCTGCTGGTATCTATTTGTTTATTAAATAGGTAACTAATTCTAAATTCATTTTCAAATCTGCTTTCACAGTCCTACTTTTAAAATTTTTGTTTGACATTGGCAAAAAGTTTCTTGTTTGAAAAATGTTGAATGAAGAGCTGGACAAAAAATATTCCAAATATAGATTAATGTTTTCTTTTAGGTATTGGGGACTGAACCCAGTGCCTTTAAGCTACATCACCATCCTTTTTATTTTTTATTTTGAGACAGGAATGAAGTACAGATAATTACTACAACATGGACTTAAAACATTTTATTAAGTGATCCTCCTGCCTCAGCTTCCCAAGTACCTGAGATTTTTAGATACGCCTAACCATGGCCTGCTAGATTATTCTTAATTTATACTCACAACAGGAAAAGCATATTAGCCACCACCACCTCCTTCATAACTCAGATTTTATTAGAGTTTCATGGTCTGTGCTTCAGGCATTTATTCAACTTCATAGTCACTGATCAGAGTGAGATTACAGCAAATATATGATTTTAGCTTGGTTCTAGAGTTTCTTTTCTTTGCTGAAAGAGGGCACTTTAGTCACCAAACTGAAATGATAATTCATTTCTTGAGAAACTAAATTATGCTCTGATTTAGCACCATAATGTTTTTCCCCTGAGATGACAAAATCATTCCTCTTTCAATCTTTTTCATTTCTTTAAAACCAAGTGGAATTAAGTGAAGGCTGGGTCATTTGTCTTTCTTCTGGTGCTTTGTCAGGAAAGCCAAATATTTGTGGGGGTTCTTCTAAGTCTATCTTTATGGATAGTCAAAATTTGGGAGGCAGAGAATTCTGCTAAGAATCTCATCTTATGCTTTTCTGGTTGTGCTAAAACCTAGTACTCTCAAAAGAACACACATACACAGACACATGCATGCATGCACACATGTACCAGTTCAGGGTGTCCTTCAGCCTTAAGATGTAAGGATAATTTAGCAATTCATCTTGAAGAAAGGATAGAATAAATGAATTCTTCAAACTTCGTGACTCCAAAGTATTTCAAATCCTCATGTAATAACACCAAAACATATGAAAGGTGTGGATACAATGGATATGAATTGATTAGATATGAAAAATTAAACTCATATCTATTTGTGGATCAGTCTCCATCTTTGTTTGATACAGTTATGATTTAAAAAACAAGAATTAATTTTTAAAGTGGTTGGATATCCTTGGATTATTCTTGAGTAGCTGGAAATCTGCAATAACATCAAAGGTGTTATTATTCCTACAAGGCAAAAAAATCAGGGTTTATGTCCTTGGGTTGATGTTAATTAAGACTTTTTTTCTGAACACACACACCTGGGTACACGCATGCATGTACACAATTCACATACTTAGAACAAGTATTTTTTAAAACAAATCTTTTTATTGTGAATTCATGGATGAAAAAGATTTAAATGCCTCCCTAGAGGAACTCAATACAACAGTGCAAATATCTGACTTTATTCAAAATATCTGACTTTATTCTTATGTTTCTACATCGAAAAGATAAGGACAGAGGGGATAGTTTGCCCATTTTGACCTACAAAGCAATGTCACTAAATATGTTATGTCACTTAAATCAAAGATCCATCTTTTAAAAATGTTTTTGAGCAAAATACGTCTTCTTTTTGCTACAATTCAAGAGTAACATGGGCTCTATAAGTATTATTTTCCTCGTTGGTTTTTAAGGGTCTAATTTTTGGTTGACATTTCTGAAATAAATATAGCTGCTGGAGCACTAACATTCTGATTTAGAAATCTGACTGTATTAGAAGAAAATTAACCTTTTCAAAAACCCACTGTTCTAAGGAATGATTTTAATCAAATGAGTTTTAAATGTTGTACCTGCATATACAATTTTTGGAGAGATTATAATTCCCCAGTGATCTACTTTTATAAGGAAGGGAAAAAATCAAATAAATTATTGAAAATGTAAATATGAAAATTAAAAATGGGATGATAAATGAAGCTAAATTTTGTTGAAACTGAAATGGGTTTTTTTTAGTAATATCAGGTTCAGAAATTAATGAAACTGATTTTATTATGAGCATTTGGCTATATTCAAAGAAAACTAGCAAGTTGTTATAATATCCAATAAATTATGTTTTCTGCTGGAGACCCCCATGATACATTTATTAATTTCCTATTTGACAAGTACTTGTACTATGCTAAACACACACAACAAGGAAAAACCTAGGAGATCTTGCAGACTTATTGCACAACAGAGTGTTAAAATATTAAGCACCCTGTATACATAGGGAACATTAAATGAAAATTATAATGAACACGACTTTTAGTCTACAAACTCTAGTGTGCAGTGTACTTTCTTTTACTCCCCATTTTATTTAATCACAAATGGCATCAGGATATCCAAGTCTCAGTCTTACTAGTTTGGGGAAAATTTCACCTCAGCCATTCTTGGGGCTTCTTCTCACTCTGAAGTAAGATCAAGATATTGGGCCTGTTATAGAGTGAATAGTTTCCCCCCAAAGATATATCAAAGTCCTTACCTGCAGCAGTACAGAATGTGACTGACTTAGAAATAGGTCATTGCAGATACAATTAGTTCAGATGATGTTGTAATGGAATAGCCCTTAATCCAATATTAATGGGTATCTTTATAAGAAATGTGGGACAGAAAGTGACAAGACAATCATGTGACAATGGGGGCAGACATTGGAGCGACAGAGGTATCAACCAAGAAATGACAAGGATTGCCAGTATCACACCAGATAGACCAAGAAAGGATGGAGCTTCTCTACAGGATTTGGAGGGAACCCGGCCCTGCTGATCTAGATATCAGATTTCTAGCCTCAAGAACTATGAGACAATAAATGTCTGCTGTCCTAAGCCACATAGTTTACAGTACTTTAAAATGGCAGGCCAAGGAAACAAATTCAGTGCCTTCTACCATGCACATTCCAGGTGTTGGAGTGGGGTGGCAGGGTTTCTGTTCTCTGGTCTTCTGGCTACACACGTAATGCTAAGCAGGATACTCTTCCTGCTCATGTGTCCCCTCAGGGCATTTGTATAGCATGCTTGGTGCTCAGGTGCTTTTGAAAAGCAGGAACTCAGCCAATCTCTGATCTTTTTGCCTGGAACGTCCAGGAGGACTGTATGGCTGTGACTACCCAGGATGCTGCACAGGAAGCTTATGCCACCCTCCCTTTCCTTCCCTATGACTTTTAATATTTTGGGGAGTGATCCTTTTCCTCTGCTGCTTTTCCAGATTATCCCGCTCCTTCTTTCAAAATTTATTTCTGCTCCTACCTTTTCTTCAAGTCATATGTATTCTCCTGAGGAATTAAGATTTTTGGAAAAGAATAAGGAGAAAGTCTTCTGCCTTTATTCCTGAGCAATGAAGCCACAAATGATGGAGAGCCTGATGCAGCAGATGGAGGAAGAAGAAACTAGAAAATACATGTGGCAGCCAGGCATGGTGGTACACATCTGTAATTCTGGCTACTGGGGAAGCTGACACAGGACGACAAATTCAAGGCATGTATGTATATATATATATATATATATATAATTTTTTTAATGGATTAGAGATGTAGCTCAGTGAGAAGGCTCTGAGTTCAACCTCCAGTACCAAAAACAAAGATACAAAGATCATACAAGTACTAAGAACATCTAAATTGATCAAACTATTATCCAGCCACAAAATTAACAGGGTTTCTTGAAGGCATTGGTATAGGAAAAGATTTTATGAACAAAACCTCAGTGGCACGGGAACTTGCACAAAGAATCAACAACTGGGATCTTATCTTATTAAAAAGCTTCTGCACTGCAAGAGAAACTACCAGAGCTAAGACACAACCTATAATGTGGGAAAAAACTTTCAGCAGCTGTACCTCAGACAAAAGACTACTATCTAGAATATATAAAGAACTGGAAAAAAAATAAAAAGAACTGAAAAAAATCAGACCCCCCAAATTCAAAGACTCATTCAAAATGGGTGTCTGAAATGAACAGACATTTCTCAGACAA
>NW_004624732.1:4810613-4844906 GCF_000247695.1 Heterocephalus glaber | reverse complement strand
TTCTCTTTATTGGTTGGGTCTTTCTCTGCTTTGGGCATCAAGGTGATGCTTGCTTCCAGGAATGAATTCAGGAGTACTGCTTCCCTTTCAGTTTCATTGAAGAGTTTAAACAGTAGTGGCAGTAGTTCCTCTCTAAATGTCTTGTAGAATTCGGCAGTGAAGCCATCAGGACTCAGGCTTTTATTAGTTGGTAAGTTTGTGATTACATTTTCAATTTCATTGATTGATATTGGGTTGTTTAGAATTTTTAGGTCTTTTTTGTTCAACTTGGTAATTCATACATATCTAGTAATCGGTCCGTTTCTTCTGTGTTTTCCATTTTATTGGCGTATAGGTTCTGGAAGTAGGTATTGATGATCCACTGGATTTCTGCTGGGTCCCTTGTAATTTCATCCTTTCCATTCGTAATTGCATGGATTTGGGCCCTTTCTTTCGTTTTTCTGATAAGATTGGCTAAGAGTTTGTCACTATTGTTTACTCTTTTGAACAACCAACTCTTTGCTTCTTTGTTTTTCTGTATTGTTCTCTTAGTCTCCATTGCATAGATTTCTGCTTTGATCTTTATAATTTCCTCCCTTGTATGAGCTTTGAGTTTGTCCTGCTCTGCTTTTTCTAGAAGCTAGAATTTCAGCATCTGGCTGTGTAATTGAGCTCATTCTGTTTTCCTAATATGCATATTCACTGCTATGAATTTCCCTCGTAAGACTGAATTCATTGTGTCCCATAGATTCCAATATGTTATATTGTTATTGTCATTCAACTGAAGGAAATGTCTGATTTCTTCATCAATTTCCTCTGTGACCCATTGGTTATTTAGAAGTGTATTGTGCAGTTTCCATGTGTTTATGAAATTCTTGTGGTTTCTTTTGCTATTGATCTCTAATTTCATTGCACTATGGTCTGATAATATACAAGCGATAAATTCAATTCCTTTGCACTTACTTAAACATGTTCTATGAGTGAGTATGTGGTCTATTTTAGAGAACGACCCATGTGTAGCTGAAAAGAATGTGCATTCTGATTTTTGGGGTGGAACGCTCTTTAACCATCTGTTAAGTTCATTTGTTCAAGAGTTTGATTGAGTTCTATATTTTTTTTTCTAGTTGATCTATCTGTTTGTGATAGTAGGGTATTGAGGTCCCCACTACTATTTTATTAGTGCTTATTTGATTTTTCATGTCTGTTAATATTTGTTTTATATAGTTAGGCAAACTAGTGTTTTGTGCATAGATATTTATGATTGTCATCTCTTCCTATTGGATTGTTCCCTTTACAAGGATGCAGTGTCCTTTGTGTCTCTTAATCAGTGTTGGTTTGAAATCCACTTGATCTACAAAGAAGATAGCTAGTCTTGCTTTCAGGGGGGTTCCTGTTGCATGAGGTATTGTTTTCCACTCTTTAACTTTCAATCTATAAGTTTCTTTTTTAATTAAGTGTGTTTTTTGTATGCAGCATATTGTTGGATCTTGCTTCTGGACCCAGTCTGCCAGTGTATTTCTTTTGATTGGTGAATGGAGACCATTAACATTGATGGTTATAACTGATATATTTTGACTTATTATTGTTGTGACTTTTTCTTTTTGTTGGAATTCTCCTGCTTTGTATTTAATTTCTTGTGGTGCCAGATATATTCATTCTGTTGGGTTTACTGGGGTTTTGATCCCCATTCTCTTTTCCTAGGATATTGTCTAAAATTTTTTGGAGTGCTGGTTTGGTATTTATGGAGTTCCTAATGTGGTCTTTGTCATGAAAGTACCATTTCTCCATCAATTTTGAAAGATAGTTTTGCAGGGTACTTCAATCCGGGTTGGGGGGTGTTTTTCTTTTGGGCTTGAAATATGTCACTCCAATCTCTTCTTCCCTTGAGAGTTTGTGTTGAGAAGTCTGCTATGATTCTGATGGGCTTTCCTTTGTATGTGATTTGGTTTTTTTCTCCAACTGCTTGTAGAATTTTGTTCTTCTGTTGAGTTTCTCTAATCTTGTCTATTATATGCCTATGTGTAGATTTTTTTTGATCAAGGCTAGTTGGAGTCCTATATGCCTCACTTATCTGTATGTCAAGTTCTTTTCCCCTGCTTGGGAAGTTTTCTGCCATCACTTCTGTGAACAGTTTTTTTTATGTCGTCTGCCCTCTCTCCTCTTTCTTCATTGACTGTGATCAGTCTTATGTTATTCTTCTTTGCATTGTCTAGCAGCTGCTGGATTGATTTCTCATGGTCCCTTATAATTTTAAAGCAATTTTTCTTTTCCTGGTCACTAATTGCAATCTTATCTTCTATATCTGAAATTCTGTCCTCACATTGGCTCATTCTACTGCATAGGCTTTCAATGGAGTTTTTAATCTCCTGGAAATTTACATCTGTTTTATGGATTTCATTTGTTTCCTGTGTTGGGATTTCATCATGTTCCTCAGGTCCTCTATTTTTTTTTTATCTGTGTCCTCTCTAGATTTATTAATCATGTCTTGCACTACGAGAAGAATCTCTGCTGTTATCTGAGAAATTATTTGTGATTTTTTCCCAGATCCTCTTTTGTTGCCAGTTCTAGAGCCCAGGTCATTGAATATTACATTATTCCCTCTTATTTCCCTTTGGGCTTGCTTTAGGTGATCTGAAAGTCTGGTTTTGAGATTTGTTTACTTGTCTTCTCATTTCATCGGGTGGGGGGGGTGGTTGCTGCTGGTGCCTGGACCACTCACCTCCTCAGTGCTGGGGGTGGTGGTACAGTGGCCCAGAAGGCTCACCTTCTCTGGGCACTGATATGTATTGACGTATCATTATCATGACTTTTTTGTTTTGTTGAATTCTTACCCTTTGCATTTAATTTCTTGTTGTGCACAGTGGATTCATTCTGTTGGGCTTCATGGTGTTCCTAGGATACTGTCTAAAAATTTTGGAGTGCTGGTTTGGTGTTCATGAAGTTCTTAAGGTGTTCTTTGTCATGAAAATATCTTATTTCTCCATTAATTTTGAAAGGTAGTTTTGCAGGGTACATCAATTTGGTTTGGAGGCTGTTTTCCTTTAGGGCTTGAAATACGTCACTCCAAGCTCTTCTTGCCTTGAGGGTTTGCACTGAGAAGTTTTGTAATTCTGATGGGCTTTCCCTTTTATATGATTTGTTTCTTTTCTCTAACTGCTTGTAGAATTTTGTTCTTCTGTTGGGTTTCTGGAATCTTTACTATTATATGTCTATGTGTAGATTTTTTTTTGATCTAGGCTACTTGGAGTCCTACATGTCTCACTTACCTGTATGTCGAGTTCTTTTCCCCTGCTTGGGAAATTTTCTGCTATCACTTCTATAAACAGTTTTTTATGTCATCTGCAAGATTTTTATCTTTTAATTTATGACTTTTTAATCATATTTTCTCTTTGTCTTGTTAGTACTTTGAAATGTCTAAACTCATATGATATTAATAGTTGTCCTCATCTTTAATTTTACAAATTTTTAAATTTGTTTTGCAATACTGAGGTTTGGATCTAGAGCTTTTATCCTGAGCTCTGTGTGCAACTCTTTTATTTTGTATTATTTTATATTTTGTTGTAATCCTTTTGAAAATTGCAGTATTGAACGTATGCTTTTTGTATAAAAACCACAGACTCCTTTTTAGATACATAGGTAACAGTAACCATTTTTAAGTAGGAAAATCTGGTTACATCTGGAGTTACAAATTTAGTTTCATTTCATTCAGGTTAGTTAACATTTACAATTACAATTTCTTCAGTGTACTTGTATTGATTTTTCTTTCCATAAGTTCTTTCCACTTATTTTTACTCCTCAATTGGCTTTTTCAATGTGTAATTTCTCTTAAATATTTCTTTTCTACAACTAGCCTTTTTCATTCTTCATGCTTTTGACTGGAGACATCCTTATCTACTGGATTGATCTTCTATATCAACTGTCCAAACCTTAGGGCTTTTGTTCAATTAATGAGTGAGTGCTGAGCTACATAAAGCAGTGAGTTTTTCCTTCCTAATAATAAGGTTTTAGGGGTTTGAGCCATTAACACCAAAAAGTAAGTGATCTAATGGTAGAGTTCCTGAGATGGCTAAGACCAGAAAACACACATGAGAGATGGTGCCATTTCTTGGGCACATTGCTCACAAGGTGAGCCACAGAGGTCAGAAAACATGATTAAGGGGCATCTTCTATGAATGTAGTAGAGAGTCAGCTATAGCCTGCAGTTCGATTTAAGTCCTCCAGGGTCTGCTTAGGAGATAGCATCTGGTTCAGTGTGGCTAGGAGGTCAGAGGCATGCAGTGAGGAATGGCTTTGGAAAACAAAAGATTAGTCCATGCCTCCATGGGTGGGCAACCTCGTAGGTACTAGAAAGAACAACGAGCAGAATCTTACATACACATAGAACAGCAATTAACCTATCAATCTCATACTTCTTCAGTCAGACATGACAGTTTTGAATTCACGAAGAGAAACCAAAACTGTACCAGTATCCATGGATTAAATTTGGGAATCTAATCTTTGTTTATTTGTGAAACACCCCTGTATTTCTCACCAAGTCTCTGAGATCAGCTTCTTTCAGCTCTGTGAATTTGGATTTTCATTTCTCAGACTCACACTTTGCTTCTAATGCGTGAAAGTGGGATTTGAGTGGAGGCTGCTGTCCAAAAGTGCCTGCCTCCCTGGCTTGTTTCTTCTCCTACTACTTCTTTGTCCTACTCTTCTAGTTAAACTTTATATAGAAAAGCTCACATGGCCTGCTTTCTCCCAACATATTTAGATTTTATAATTTTGTTAAAAATTTTCCCAAAGTTCATCTTTTCCAGGAAGAACTTCATAACTAATCTTAATTCATTTTATAATTTGGCTTTGTCACCTTTTCCCCACACCCAATTTATATATACATATACACATATGATTATTTCTCTTCAAGATCATAAAATGTGGCTTTTCCTCGGTTTGTTATTTCTTTAGAGTAGCTGTATGTGGGACTTAGATGATACTTAAAGAAATGTTTGCTTAACTGATGTTTACACTGGAAGTATATAAACATACAGAAATGACATGAATATTTAAGACATCAGTAGAAGAGCATTAATTCTTATTTTAGCAAGAATAATTGAAATATAATGTTACTATTGAAAATGATGAAAGACCCATCGACAAACATTGGTGGAAGATGTGAACACATTCACAGAGAGGTGGAAACACTGGAGGCTGTTCTTAAGCACCTGAAGAGAGATTTCACCCTCACTCCTAGTGAGAGAAAGTCATATTAAAAATAGTAGAAACTTTTGATTCTGGCAAAGGGCAGAGTAAAAGAGATAAGGTTTAATCTGTGTAAAAAAAAGTGAAAGGCTATACAAAATATGAGGAGAGGGTTTTCAATCATTGACAAATAAGCAGTCCAGGTATGGAATCCCTAAAGGGGGGAGGAAAAACAGGAAAAAAATGCAAATAAACAAAGAACAAAGGTAAAACTTTTAATTGTACAACTTTTCTGTCCCTGGGGACAATTTTCAGGCTTCCAGTATCAAAAGAGGGAGAGTTACATTTTCTTACTGAGGGGAAGAGACAGAGTTCAGAGTTAAAGGAAACCAAGGGTTAGAAATTGTGGGGCAGGTCTATGGCCATACCACCCTGATCTTGTCTGATCTCAGAAGCTAAGCAGGGCCAGGCTTGGTTAGTAGTTGGATAGGAGAAATTGTTGGGCAGATACTGAAGAGGAGGGACTGGTGCAGACAGAGGCTCTGAGAATATGCTAGGGATCCCTTATGTCTTTCACTGATTATTAATCTACATATAGATGAAAAGAAAACATCTGAGGATGGGTTAAAAGCCACTGCATATCAGTAGGCAAACTGATTCCAATATAGTACATACAGTTGGAAACCAGAACAATTCTGTTTAAAATAGAATTGTTAGAAATTGAAATAGAAAGATTCTTGGAAAATCTTAACTATTCAAATATTAACCAACAAAATTATAAATAATCCACAGTTCAAAGAAGAAATTACAATGGTACATTAGAAAATATTTTAAACTGAATGAAACACAGCAATGCAAAATATTTAGGTTTCACCTTATTAGGAGGATATTTATGTCATGAAATGTTTATATTAAAAAGGGAGAACTGCCTTAAATTAATGATCCTGGCTTACATTTTAAGAAACTAGAAAAAGAAAAATAAATTAAACCAAACATAACCAGAAGGAATGAAAAAATAAAGACAAAAATAAAGACAAATAAAAGTAAGACAAAATATATGCCTTATAAAACAATAACAATAGAGAAAAGTAATAAAACCAGAAGTTGGATTTTTTTTTTGGTACTGGGGATTGAACTCAGGACCTTGTGCTTGCAAGGCAGGCCCAGTGCTGCTGAGCTAAATCTCCAGCTCTAAAAAGTTGGGTTTTTGAAAAGAGCAATAACATTGGTAAACTTCTAATCAGATTGATTAGATAAGAGCAATACTTATCACCAGTTTTATGAATTGAATAAGTGAAACTACTATAGATTCTGCAGATAATAAAATAAGGAAATATTATGAACAACATTATGGCATTAAATTTGATATAAAGTAATAGGAACAAATTTCATCAAAGACACAGTTAGCTAGGTTTGCATAAGGAGAAATAGATAACATGAATAATACCAAATCTGTGAATGAAGTAAAACTAGTAGTTAAATTTTTTTCTAAAACTACAACTCTAGATCCAAAAAGCTTCCCTGGTTTTGGATATGGTGGTGCATACCTATACTACCAGCTACTAGGGAGGCTGGGTTAAGAGGAGCACAAGTTTGAACTCAGCCTGGGCAATTTAATGAGACCCTGTTCTCTGCCCCTTCACCACCATCCCCCAAAAGGATGGAGATATGGTTAAGTGGTAGCATCTTACATTCAATCCCCAAATCCCCAGTACCATGAAAGAAAAAAAAAATTTCAGTGGTAGATTAGCCAAAAGGTTATTTTTTTTAAAAAGGGGCAAAGGGGAAGGAAGTGGGAGGGCTAGGGGAAAGGATAGAAGGGAATGAGATTAATATGAGAAAATGGAAAAATAGGAACAAAATCTTTGTAAATAGGGAGGAATGGAGGGGTTGAAGGAAGGGCTGGGCAAGGGTGAAAAATAAGAACCAAGAGAAAATATGTAAAGGTGCAAATTTCCAATGATGAATGTCATTATATTGTATACCTAAAATGTACCAATGATTAGAATGAATAATCGATAATGTAAAATAGGAAGAAAAGGTCCAAAGGGGTAGGGGTAGTGGGAGGGGTGGGGGAAAGGAAAGAAGGGAAAGGAAAAAGGATGAGAAATGGATAAAATGGAAATAAAGTCTTTGTAAATAGGGAAGGGTGGAGGGGGTGCAGAGAGGACTAGGAATGGGGAAAAAAAGTAAGAACCAAGATACATCATGTAAAGGTACAATTCCCAATGAGAAATGTAATTGTGCTATATACCTACAATGTACCAATAAAAGAATTTAATTTAAAAAATGCTATTTCTATGCAACGTTTTACAGAAAATAGATCAGGAAGGAATACTTCCCCAAAATAAGGCCAAGTTATACTGATATCAACCATAAAAGACAAATGGAAACTATAGGCCAGTAATCTTCATGGACACAGAAACAATAAGTTTTGAAAAAAGTTTAAGTAAATCATGCCCAGCAATAAAAAGGACAATACTTCATGACAAAATTCATTTCATCATAGAAGTGCAAGATTGTTTTAATATTTTAAAATTAATCAATGCAATTCACACCAATAGACCAGGGGAAAACTATATAATAGTATCAATAGGTGCATGAAAGATATTTGGCAAAATTTAATATTTATTCCCCTTGTTGGGAAAGTTATTAGCAAGTTAGGAATAGGAGGAAACTTCCTCAGTATGATAAAGGGCATCTACAAAACAGAAACAAAAAGACAACCACCTCTTAAATCAAAATTCATGCTAAGAGACCAAATCTTTTCCCCTCAATTTAGGAGTAAGAGACCAAATCTTTTCCCCTCAGATTAGGAATAAGACAGGAACTCTCATTGTGTTTTTCTAACTTTGTACTGAAGATATTAGCTAGTGAAAAATGGAGGAAGGGAAATAGGGAGGGAAGGAGGGAGGGAGGGAGAGAAGGAGGGAGACAGAGGGAGAGAGAGAGAGACAGAAAAGGCATACAGATAATAAAGAATTAAAATTCCATTTCCAGGTAACATGATTATATCTATAGAGAAGTAAACAGTGAATTTAGCAATGACTCAGACTGTAAGGCCCTACACAAACATCAAACGTATTGTATTTCTATGGTACCATCAAAGAATTAGAAATAAAAATAAAAATACCATTTATAAGAGCATCAAAATATGAAATATTCCTGACTAAGGTTTTAGAAATACTAAAAATCTGTACAATAAAATACATAAAACATTGCTGAAAGAAATTTTAAAACACCTAAAAAGAAAGGTCATGTTTATGGATGAGAGGAGTCTGTATTATAAAGAAGTCATTTCTCCCAAATTAATCTGTAATTTCATCATGATAACAAAATCAGCATGACTTATGAAACTGATAAGTAAATTCTAAAGTGTATATGGGAATTAAAAGGTCCTAGAATAGCCAATATGACTTTTAAAAACAATAAAATTGTAGGACTTTCATAACCTGGTTTAATACAAACTATAAAGCCAAAGTCATTTGGCAGTGTAACTTGGTATAAAGGTAGATACATACATCAGTGGAACAGAATTCTGAAATAGACACATAGATATGATCTTTTTTTTTTTTTTCTGTACCGGGAATCAAACTCAGGACCTTGCACTTGTGAAGCAGGTGCGGTGCCACCAAGCTAAATCCCCAGCCCATGATCATCTGATTTTTGATAAAGGTGTCAAAATACTTCAACAGGGAATGTAGTGTTTTACAAAATGGGTATCTGTGTGTAAAAACAAAACCCAATCCTTACCTTACATCATACATAAAAATGAACTCAAAATGGATCATAGACAGAAATGTAAAAACGCTTTTAGAAAAAATATAAAAGAAGAAATCTTCGTGACTTTGGTTAGCAGACATTTATCAGGGAACCAAAAGCACAAACTATAAACTAGTAACTTGTTACATTGGATTTCATTAAATAAAAAATTAGAATCTTTTACTCTTCAAAATACTTTATTGAGAAATAAAAAGCCAGCTGTAGATGGGAAGAAAACATTTGCAAATTATATGTAATAATGTGCTTTAGAATGTATAAGAATATTTAAACTCAATAACAAGAAAAGAACTTGATACAGGTTTAGCATTGCCAATTTGAAAATACGGAATCTGAAATAATCTGAAATCTGAAACTTTGCGAGGTACAATATGAGTCATATGTGGAAAATTCCACATTTGACATTGAATGTGACAGGTCATATTTAAACACAGAGGAACTAAAATTACCTGCCCGCTATGGTTACAAGATATATGTAAGATATAAATGAACTTTGTGTTTAGACTTGGATCCCATCCCCAAGATAGCTCATTACATAAGAGCAAATATTCTAAAATCTTAAAAGAAATCCAAAACTAAATCCTTCTTATCCTGAAAATTTAAGGGATACTCAATTTTAAGTATGACTCTTCATATTTAGTGAAGCAAATAGACACTTCATCAAAGAAGATATATCAATGGCAAATAAAACAAATGCAAAGACAATATCACTAGCCATGAGGGATAAGCAAACTACGACATCAATTGCCATTACATAGTCACTAAAGTGGCTACAGTTTTAAAAAGGCAGTACTTTGTGTAGGTGAAAATATGGTACAAATGGAAGACTCATACATTGCTGAGGGGACTTAAAAAATGGCACAGAAACTTTGGAAAACAAGTTGGAAGTTTTTAATGGTGCTAGAAATATACATCATATAACTCACCAATACCATTTCTAGCTATTTATTAAGAGAATAAAAACATATTTTCACACAAACACTTATACTTAATTTTTCATAGTAGCTTCATTCATAATAGCCCCAAAGTAGAAATAACGAACATGTTCATCAAATGGGTAAAGAAGTTTTGGGTTATGTTTACAATGGGATATTATCCTGCTACATAAAAGGATTAAAGATTGGTATACACACCAGAAAGAATAATTCTCAAACCTTTTCTCTAAGGGAAAAATGAGTTCAAACTATATGATTCTTTTTAAATAAAGATCTATAAAAGGCAAAACTATGCTGGTTGAAAGCAATTAGTTGTTGTCAAGGCTTAGGGATGAACATGGATATTAGGAATAAAGGAGCATGAGTAATATTTTTTGTGTGTGTGATGGAAATATTCTATATCATGTTTGTGGTAAGTGATAACATGACCGTATTTATGTCAAAACTCATCGAATTGTACACTTAAAATTTTTCATGCAGATTATGCCTCAATAAAGGTGATGTTCAGAAGTTAACTTTAATCAATTTTTCTCCTTTTAAACTGACAGAACCTCAAAAGATTGATAATTTAATAAATTAACATTTGGGATAAACAGGTACTTGTGTATTTTTGTAGGCACAAAATAGTTCATTTTAGTACAGATGGCCATTTGATAGCTTCAGTCAGAATTACAAATGCATATAACTTTAGACTCAGAAATTCTATTTCTTGGAAATTATTCTGTCAACTAAACTTTTGGAAGATTTTATTTATATATTATACTTTTAAAGTATGAACTTGATAAACTAAATAATGGTTTCAAAAGAAAATGATAAAAATGAGAATTAATAAAGTATACATAATGTAAATACAAATATAAGAGAAAAATATCCCTGAAAAGAGAGAAATGTTTCTAAGGAGGAAAGAAAGAACATGGATACTAAAGAAGGATTTGGATGAAATTAATTATGATGCAAATTGATTAGACATTTAATTAATGTTCTTAAATCTTTCAGACATGCATGAAAGATGAACAAATGATGTCTATAAAAGAAGTTATGAAAATCTTGAAAACACTCATTAAAATGTATAAAGAATATTCAATTCAGTGTAGAACTTAGTAGCTATAGATGACATTATTAAGATAATTATCTTTATTCAAGAAATAATTATAGAAAACCTACTGAAGTTATATCACTGTAATTTTGTATACCAACAAAATTTCCTGTCTTTATAAGGCTAAGAATTATTTTTTAGTTTTCCTTTTTCAGATGGAATTTTGCTACATTGCCCAGGTTGGCCTCAATCTCCTGGGCTCAAGTAATTTTCCTCCCTTAGCCTCTTAATTAGCTGGGTCTACAAATATGTGACCCCACCTAGAAGGCTATAGATTTTTGAAGAACACTGGAAATAAACTCATGTAAAATTTAAAAAATTCAACCTTAAATATGGCAAAAAGCACCTATGTGATCAGGAAAGTCTTCAAAGAGGAGCTGGTTAGTGTGGTGAGTCAAGACAGTTGATAAGAACACCATGGGAAGGGAACAACTTTCTAGGAAGAAGTGCATATTTGAGTGTTGAGAAGGAGTGAGACTTCATAGAGAAGGACTTTAGGTGAGAAATGAGAAAGATAAAGTAAGGATATAAGAGGAGACATTATTATAGAGAACTTGAACACCAGACTGCAACGTCTAAACTTCTTAGAGGCATACTGTGCTACTGGAAGTTTTAAGCAGGGATGAACCCTGGATGGTGGAAGTCCGCAATGCAGTGTATCTGCTGCTGCAAGCAGGATGGACTGCAGCAGTGAAAGATTGAAGGGACAGGCCAATTAGGCAACTGCTATAATGAACAGGTGTGAAGTAAAGTAGTAGCCAAGGTTCTGAACAAGGGTATAGCTGTGACATGGGAAAGAAACTATGGACATAAAACAGAGAACTTAAAAAAAAACCAATCAAATTAGCAGTTGTATGGAAAGATGAAAGGAAGGAAGGAAGGAAGGAAGGAAGGAAGGAAGGAAGGAATCACATCTCTTGGGTCTGAAACCGTCTTGCCTACAGAATGATAGTGACCTTTCTGGGGTTGCAGAGGTGAGTGATATAACCAAGAAGAAATGCTAGTTTAGAGAAAGAAGAGAAAGAGTTTGAGTGACATTTTTAAAATAATTTGTCAGAATAGAACACTGGTGAATGTAATATGTTTGGCCTGTAATCATGGAGAGAGATCAGTCTTGGAAAATTTAAATAAGGAAGTCATTAGAGGACAGAAAGGTAAAGAAGCAACTGAACAGATTAGTTGGGGGAGGCAGCTGATGAAGGAAAGTGTTAGGAACAAAGAGCAGCCCTGTAATGACCGGCACAGTGAGACCAGAGGGAAGAAGGACTGAGTCTGTTAGATGTGATGTTAGCAGGTTAACAGTTCCAGTAAAATAGGGAGACAAGTTTCTGGTGTTGCAAGGAAAGGAGAATTAGATGTAGGAGGTACTGACTGTATACTTAAAGAGGTATCAAGAAAGAAGGTAGAAAATTATAGCCAAAGCAGCACCACATGGCTGTGTGTTTTTTGCAATGGTAAAGAGGAACCCAAAGAGGTGCCATCCCACTTGGACTCTAAAAGCAAGAGCTAGGATGTTCAATATATCTACAGCTGTATCAATAATAATAATAATAATAATAATAATAATAATGTTTGAATGGATTTTAGCATTTTTATAATTGAATATATTTAAAAGAAAGCCAGCTTTCAAAGAAAAGTGAAAGTGAAAAACAATGTGTTTTCCTACAGAAAATTGGAATAGAAGGTCTTTATCTCAACCTGATTAAGGCTATCTATGAAAAACCAACAGCCAACATCATACTAAATGGTCAAAAACTGAAAACTTTCACACTAAAATCAGGAACAAGACAAGGATGCCCACTATCACCACTCCTGTTCAATATAGTTCTGGAAACATTAGCCACAGCAATTAGAAAAGAGAAAGAAATAAAAGGAATAAAGACAGAAAAGGAAGAAGTTAAACTCTCATTATTTGCTGATGATATACTTTACAAAGAAGACCCAAAAAACTCTACCAAAAGATTTCTGGACTTAATTGACAGATTCAGTAGAGTAGCTGGATATAAGGTCAATACTCAAAAAACAATAGCCTTCTTATACACAATTAGCAGACTCACTGAGAGAGAAATTAGGGAAACAATTCCTTTTACAATAGCATCCAAAAACATGAAATAACTAGGAATCACTCTAACAAAGGAAGCAAAAGACCTCTATGCTGAAAACTACAGCACCCTGAAAAAGGAGATTGAGGAGGATATAAGAAAATGGAAAGACATCCCTTGTTCCTGGGTAGGAAGAATCAATATAGTGAAAATGGCCATACTTCCAAAATTGCTATACAGATTTAACGCAATGCCAATTGAAACTCCAATAATATACTTCACAGAGCTAGAGAAAACAATCCAAAAATTCATTTGGAACCAGAAGAGACCTAGAATAGCAAAAGCAATTCTAGGCAACAGAGACATGGCTGGGAGTATCACAATACCCAGCTTGAAGCTATACTACAACTACTGTGATAAAAACAGCATGGTACTGGGAAAGAAACAGACCTGAGGATCAGTGGAATAGATTAGAAGATGCAAAAACAACTCCAGACATACTCAGCCACCTCATCTTTGACAAAGGAGCCGACCACCCTCATTGGAGGAAAGATAGCCTGTTTAATAAATGGTGTTGGAAAAACTGGATTTCAACCTGTCAGAGATTAAAACTAGACTCATACCTATCACCATGCACTAAACTGAGATCTAAGTGGATTAAAGATCTAAATACTAAGGCAGAAACACTAAACTTGCTGGAAGTTAGGTAGAACTCTTGAACATATTGGCATAGGAAAAGACTTTATGAACAAAACCTCAGTAGCATGGGAACTAGCAGAACGAGTCAACAACTGGGATTTCATCTTATTGAAAAGCTTCTTCACTGCAAGAGAAACCACCAACAGAGCTAACAGACAACATACAATGTGGGAAAAAATTTTTACCAGCTGTAACTCAGACAAAGGGCTACTATCTAGAATATATAAAGAACTGAAAAAAATCAGACGCCCCCAAGTTCAAAGACACAATTCACAAATGGGCATCTGAAATGAACAGACATCTCTCAGACAAAGAAGTAAAAGCAGCAAATAAATATATGAAAAAATATTCAACATCACTGATCATTTGAGAGATGCAGATGAAAACAACACTGAGATTCCACCTCACCCCCAAAAGAATGGCTCCTATCAAGAAATTAACCAATAACAAATGCTGGCGGGGGTATGGAGAGAAAGGAACCCTTCTCCATTGTTGGTGGGAGTGCAGACTGGTGCAAGCACTATGGAAATCAGTGTGGAGAAACCTCAAAGAACTAGGGCTAGAGGTCCCATTTGACCCAGCTATTTCCCTGCTGGGTATTTTCCCAAAAGAATTAAAAGAATAATGCCACAGCGAGATATGTGCACCCATGTTTATAGAGGCAAGTGCCCATCAACTGGAAACTGGATAAAGAAGATGTGGTTTTTTATAAAATGGAGTAGTACTCAGCCATAAAGAACGAGAAACTAGAGTCATTTATAGCTAAATGGATGCATATTGAGGCCATACTCTTAAGTGAAATAAATAAGACACACGTGTAAATACTGAATAGTTTCTCTAGTGTGAGAAACTGAGAGTGTAAATAAGGACTAAAAGGATTAATAACTAATAAATGATATTTTGAAATTGGAAAAGGTCCAAAGGAGTAGGGGTGGTGGGAGGGGAAGGGGAAAGGAAAGAATGGAAAGGAAAAATTATGAGCAAAGAAAAAAAAATGGAAACGAAGTATGTAAATAGGGAAGGGTTTACGGATGAAGGACCCACAGGTAATGGGGAAAAAATAAGAACCAAGATACATCATGTACAGGTACAAGCACCCAAAGGTAAATGTAAATGTATTGTATACCTGAAATATACCAATAAAAGAATTTAAGAACAAAACAAAACAAAACAAAAACAATGTGTTTTGTGGCACCCTAGAAAAGAGGTCCCCATCTAGTGCCCTATAGGATGGATGAGGCTCATGGACACATGTCATTTGGACAACATAGTGTTTTCAACTTTTCAATAGAAGGCCACAATCTCCATCACTCCCCGTCACCCCATAGCCAGCCAGCTTCCTGTTTCCACCTTCCTGTTTCTAGGTGGAGCTACATGGACATTTGCATTTGCCCCTCCTACTCCAGTGTTGCTAATGCAAGACCATCAAAAAGAAAGAGTAACTCACAATAACCTGATGATCTCAGGCCGAAATGGCCTAACTTTGCCTGAGTAGATTATGCTCTTTAGCATACTGGGCTCAGTGAATGTGACTTCTAATTGTTCTCTTCTGAATGATGGCAATCTATAGAGCCCCCCTTCCTGGCTGGCTCTGTTTCTCAGAGAACTGATTGTGCTTTGAGTGCTCTCACCCTCACATTTGTTGTGTGCTCCTGCTTATTTGAGTGTTCCTTTTATCCAGTTCTGCTTAATTACCATGCAAAACCCTCTGTTGAGCTTTTAATTAGCAAGTTATCTCCATTTGAAGACTAGAAACCCTGGGCTCCTTTAGCATATATTAGACAAGCTAAAATATGAAATTAAAGAAAACAGAGTATTAGCCAACAGAAACAAGTGATTCATTTCCTTGTGAAAACTCACAAGGTTTATGTTACTCTGGTAACAATTTTCCAGAATAGCGTCTCTCCTCTCCCGTTTTAGAGCTTTTATGTGTTTCTGTTATAGTCTGTGTTGCTCAGTGACCTAATGTTGAACCAAGTCACTTGTGATTCATGAGAAACAAGAAGATTGTGCTTTCATTTAGATAGCGCATCCTATGTGCTTTTGACCAAGGGAAAATGTTTACTTTGCACAGAGAGGGACTGTAAAATGATATAAAGAACTCTTGACCAAGTGCTCTCCTATGGCGTGTGGTCTTGCTGTGACTTTTATGCCACCAGGATCAGTTCTATTATGCTAGAATTTCAAGTGCCTGTTTTTCTAAAGACAGCTGATTAAATCATAATGTGCAACCTGTATGTGTACGGCATGGGGAAATGAAGATTTAGAGACTCATTGCATAAGACCCCAGATGTTTCTTGGGACTCACATCACGGGTGGGAATTTCATGGTGCTTAGGGTCAAATTTTCAACCCAAACCACTCCAACTCTCTACAGTAAAAAATGTGTAGTGCAAAACCAGTTGTACTAACTCTCTCTTCTAGTTCTTAATTTCTCTGAAGTACTTGAAAAGCAGTGAAAAAGTCTTCAATTTATTCAACTCTTGCTGAGGATGTTAATTAAAAATTATAGTCTGACTAGGATTGTCTTCAGGATTTAAGTTTAGAGAATTTTTGTGAACAGCTTTAGACTTTAATTGAAAAGAAAAGTTTTTAGCCATTGGAATGCAATAGACTAAAATATTATTGGTACATAAGATTTTTAGCTTATATCTCATATCTATCCCTTGTCTGAAAGAATTTCAGCTTTGCTCAATTGTTTATTTTCCCATGCAAAAGTGTCTTTCCATTTCTCTTGGCTTTGGAGACAAAGAGCATAGCAGAGAAATAGGCTGAAGTGGCAGGACAATGAGGAAGAATGATTTAGTGACACTATATCGTTAACTTCATATTTGTATATAATGTCAATCTGTAATAAGGGGCTAGAGGAGAAGGTAGATTGAAAATAATATTGAAAAGCATGCAAGATGAAAGTGGAGGAGATTTTTTTGGATTTTAAGGAGAAAGGTCTGAGAATAATCACTATATAAAGATGGTGACATATGGGAAGGGAGATAAAAGAGGATTTTAGGAATTCCTGGGACTCATGTCTTCATCAGAATGTTCAGGGACTACAATAAAACAACTTCATTTAATTTAAAATTAAATCCACTTACAAAGGTTGTGTACTTTTAGCCATAACACTGCTCTCAGACTGAACTACATGGGTTATAATATTTGTTATAAACAACAAAAATATTATGATTGAAAGTAGCTTCATAACTTTGAAATTTTTCCTACTGGAAAGGTAGTCTTAAATTGGGAGGTGATGAGTAGAAATTATTTTGTTTCCTTGTATTTGTTTGACACTCAAATAATTGAGACAGAAAGTAAAAGTCATAACAAATTATTTAGGTCAAAATACTCTCATACAGTGCTGGCATCATCCAGGTGAATTCAGTGTGAGCAGCCTTCCCTTCCAATAAAGATAAATGAAAAGCCCTGGGAAATTCTAAGTACTAACCAGTTCATTATAATTTTTACATGAATGTTATTTCTTTTTAATAAATAAAATTTCTTACTTATTGTTTTACTATACTTTCTTTTTTTCTGCAAACTTTAACTGTTTTGAGCATTAAAAATAGTTTATCCAATGGGTGCATTGCTTATCAAATTATAATACAGAAATTATATAATTATAGAGATGATAATAATAAAATATTTTGTTGTTTGAAATTAATAACCTTAAATAATTGCAGAATATTTTTAGTTTGCTCAGCAATGCAAATGAGAAAGCTAAATTATTTACTGGGCAGGATGATGAAAGTAAGTTTTACATTTTTATAAATTGTGGTCCTCTGTTATAAGTGTAAATGTGTCCCTTGTGTTCCTACTAACATCTAGGAACATAACTGTATGAGAATCAAATAGTTTATATATTTCACATCTAAAATTCATAATTTAAATAGATACAATTGACTACATGAATGAAACTTTGATACAAATAAACACTGAGGTGCCTTGATTATCAGCTTTAAAAAGTGTTAAATATAGGGTATGAATTGTATTATTATTACTATGGAGAAACCAATGAATAAATGTTAGATTCCTAAACTGTTCATTGTCCTAAGTGTTATTAAATTTCATGAGAAGTCTTGCATATTCAAATTTAGGAGAAAATGTTGATTTTATTTTATAATAAACTCTGTATGTCTATGTAATAGGAGATTGATTAAGAATAGGAGCTCTGGCATCATGAACACTAAAAAAAACTTGACTAATCAAAAAGACTTTAATTGTGGTTAAATACACATAATTTAAAATTTACCATTTTAAGCATTCAGTTTGGCACTATTATGCAACCAATTGATCACTGAAATCCTTTTATCTTGTAAAACTGATACTCTGTGTCTATGAAACAACTACTCCCTACTCCCTTATCCCTCCAGCGCCAGGTAGCCACCATTTTACTTTGTGTTATAATAAATTAACTACTCTAGGTACTTGATCTAAGTGAAATCACACAGTATTTGTCTTTTGTGATTGTTTTGTCACAAGTATCATAATGCCTTTACAGTTCATCCCTGTTGTAGCAGGTGTTAGAATTTCCTTCATCTTTGACTGAACAATATTCCATTGTGTGTATATACCACATTTTGCTTATACATTCATTCTTCTATGGATATTTGCGGAGCTTCTATCTTTGATTATTGTAAATAATGTTGCTATGGGAGTACAAATATCTATTTAACACTCTACTTTCAATTCTTTTGCGTACATATGCAGAATTAGAATTCTTGGATCATATGGTAACTCTATTTTTTAACTTTTAAGTAACTGCCATACTATTTTCCACAGCAGCTGTACTATTTTATCTTTTCACCAGCTCCATTTTCTCCACATCCTTGACAGGACTTATTGTATTCTGTTTTTTGGTAGCAGCTATCTTACTGGTCACAAGGTGGTACTTGATTAATCTTAATTAAATTCAAACATTAAAATTATTAGAGTTATGCCTGTTGTACATGTAGAGAGAATTATAACACAAGTTTTGCTTAAATCATCTATTTTTTAAAGTTAATTTTGAGAAGTGAGGATTATGTCATACTAACACATTTTAGAATAAAATTATTTCATTCTTAGGGGTCAATTTATCTAAGAGTTAAGTGGTATCCCAAAATTAGCAACTTAAGACAACAACCAATTGTTTAACTCATGATTCAGTGATTTGTGTGGGGTTGCAGGAGACTGCTCAGCTCTGCTCCACTTTGTACCAGCTAGGGTAGATGGGGCTCCTGGGACATTTTGACAGCTTGCTCACTCACCTGTCTGGTGGGTGCTGCTGGCTGTTGGCTGGAATGACAGCTGTGGCCATGCTTGACCTCCCCAATGTGCGTTCTTAGCTTTTTCATACCACAGTGACTAGATTCCAAAAGCAACTATCTGAAGAGAGAGGTAGGAGGAAGTGGCATCTCCTTTTGTGACTTATCTTTGAAAGTTCCATGATGCTGTTTTCACTGTAAACTGTGAATTGAAAAAATCAGAAAAGCTCACCCAGTTTCAAGGAAGAGCACATAGACTTTACTTCTTGATAAGGGAATGGTAACTTTCTTGAAGAAGATATAGGATGAGAATTGTTATGGCCATTTTTGGAAACCACAATCTGCTACACATAGTAACTTCCTGAACCATGTAACTATATGGATGTAGAAGCAACTTTTCCTAAAATGTAAAATAGTCACATTTATTTTAAAGTAATTGTAGATCTACTTAAATGTACAAGCTATAGAGAATTTCTAATGATATTTGCTTCCCTCCAAATTTTTTCTCTCTGTTTATGAAAATAAAATCATCCTGTCTGTCTGCCTGTCCGCCTTTATTTTACAGCCCTCATTTAGGCTTTACAGGACAGGAGCAAGAGGCTTGCCGAAGAACAACATATCATATATTTAAACAGCTAATAATTTTAAATCAAGTAAGTAACATGTTAAGTAAAATTATTCTATTCCCTTACCTGGACAAATATTCCTTTATAAAAACCTATAAGTCAGACTTTTATTTGGAACTCTGGAATCCTTGGGGTTCCATGCTAAATGTAATGGGAGATTCTGTCCCTGACTTCTGACTCTTCTCTCCCCCTCTCTTCCCCTGACAGCTCCATACAGCATTGAGGGAACTCAGGCACACACATAGGAACTGCCAGCTCCCACCTCATACTATAAGGGACTGATCTTTGGCTGTCCCTCAGAGCTAGAGGTAAACATCAGAGGTGTAGACCATCTTCTAGAGACGATGCAGGAATAGGCCTATGAAAGTCCTGGGGACCTACATGGCATCTGGAGGCCATTGTGTATCATGATCTAAACTTCACTGAGTGTGATCTAGAAGCGGGGATGTGGGCTCTGTTCTCTAGGCTCCTAGAGGATGCAACACAGCTGGGTGCTTCCTGCCTGGCTGAGAGAGGAGTGCTTGTGGGAAGATGCAAAGGAATGAGCAGTGGTGTCCTTTATTAGGGATCTGCTCCCCAACTACTCTGGCAATCAGGTATAGCTGTTCCTTCCCTCTCATTTTTCTCTTTTTTCTTCCTCTTCCTTTTTTTTCACTCCTTTCTTTTTTACCTTTCCTTTCTGTCTTCCATGACCATTTTTATTTTTCTATTTGCTTTCTAGATCTTCCTAGCTCTTTTTTCACTTTTGTACCATCATCTCTGCCCATAGTCTCAGGTACTGAGACTTCTGTGAAGGTCGTTCTCCCACTTTGGCACCCACTACCTTTCTTTATTTGCCATCCTTTGTCAGTTTTCCAGGGATCAAAGTTGGAGTCTGAGCCTGCATTTGGTGCTTATTCCCATGCTCACAGTTTCAGCTTAAAAACCTAACGTTTGCAGTACAGGAATCATTTTATTTCAAGATGACTAAGAAATAATTTGTCCTATTGACCTTTAACCATGCAAGAACAAACAATTTTATTACATTTGGTTACTTGAAAAAGACGTGGAAACATTGAGTCGAAATCGTTTCTATCTTATGAAAAATATTTCTCCCCCTGGATTTTGATCCATGCTAATTCAAGCACCTTATCAGGTGTTTTGGGTCCAATCTCAATTGATTGCCAAAATCAATGTGGCAGATTTAACTAAAATATTCAACATTTTTTCCTATTCTGTTCCATGTTCACCGTCAAATTTTCTCTTTGGTTTAAAAAATGTGCTGTTTTATATCTACCGTTTTATTTCCTGCTCCTCAACTAAAGACTATTTTTGCCCCTATAGGATTTATACATCCTCCCTGCCCAGTGGGGTGGCGCAGAAGTATACACCAATCAGTTGCCTTTTCTATCAGTATTTCTGTTTGCACTTGCCTCTAGTAAAATTCCAAGGCTTCAATACCAACACACACTTTTCTTTACAAAAATGAAAAAAAAGATGCAAGAAAGCACATCATGACAAAAACTCTTCAATATTAATTACATGGAGAACAAAAGTATGTTAACTTTAGTTTTTTGCATTTAAATTTTAAATAGAGTAGAAGCTTCTGCTCACTATATATACATATGTCAAGAAGCTCTCACTGTACCATAGATGTAGAAGACTTAAAATAAGAAAAAGTAAAAGGAAAATTGTTATAAGAATAGATCTGTCAACTCTTAATTCTCAAAGGTATAATAGGAGCTTTGTGAAGTTGATTGTGGAAGATATAGGCCATTATAAAATGTTTCAATTTTTCTGACTTGGCCTGCCTGATGAATTTTTTTCTGAATGTTTTTGAGAGAGATAATTTTAAAAACATATCATTATTTTCAGATTTCAATATAGAAAATTTGAAAGACTACAAAAGGAAAATACTTTAATAATTTCCTAAGTTAAAGATAACCTTTACTTCCATGAATATACTTTCTGCAATTAAAAAGTGATTTATTTTTCCCATAATAAAAATCTTTTACAACAATATTTACAAATATTTTTAGCAATATATAAAAATATTTTTATAAGTAACATGTTCAGACAGTAGCAAAATTCCAGATCAAATGAGAGAGTTCAAAATAAAAATTTCTTCTGAAAAATATGACATGTATTCTTATGGCATAAAAAAATCTGTACCATCTTAGAGAAAATAAATAGGAGAAAAATACGTATAAAAATTCTTTCTCCCTTCTTTCTCTCTCTAAGAATATAGTTTTATACTTTTTACAAAGATAATGTAGATATTTCATCATGCATTTCTTATAAATAATTTACTTTCCTTTTGAAGATACTCTTGTTGAAGCTGGTGACTCCTTGTTACAGGATTTAACTATTGTATTATAGACTTGCTCATTTCTGTCCACTGAGGATTTCTTTACATTGCATATTTTTTTTTATTGGTATATATTTGTGATACATGCTATTCACACTCATTTTGGGTAATTGGTAAATATACAAAACATATTTTGAAAATTTTTTATTCCCTTTCCCCTCTCCCTACTATCTCCCTTTCCCCAAAACAGTCTACCTTTATTTTATTCTTTAATTTATTTATAATTATATATCTCAAATAAGAGAAACTATGCAATATTTATTTTTGGTGTGTCTGACTTATTTCATTTAACATTATGATTTCAAGATCTATCCGTTTCCTTACATTCTTCTTTATGGCTAAATAAAATTCCATTGTACTTATTCCATATTTTATTTATTCATTTGTGTGTTGTTGAGCATCTAGATTGTTTCCAGAGCTTAGCTATTGGAAATTGTGCTGTTGTAAATGTGGACATGGATTATCACTATAGTATAGTGTTTCATTCTTTCAGGAATACACCAAGAGGCATAGCTGGGTCAAATGAAATTTCAATTTTTAATTTCTTCAGGAATTTCCATGCTTATTTTGATAGTGGTTGTACTAGTTTACATTCCCACCAGCAATGTGGAAGGGTTCTTTTTACCCTACATTCTCACCAGCATTTATTGTTTACTGCATTTGTGTTCTTGATATTCATTCTTGCTGGAGTAAGAATCTCAGAGTTATTCTGATTTGCAGTTCCCTTGTAGCTAAAGATAATGAACATTTTGGCATATGCTTATTGGCCATTTGTATGTCTTTTGAGAAGTGTCTATTCAGTTCATTTGTCCATTTTTTTGAGTGGGTTATTGGTTGGTTTAGGGGCAGGTAATTTTTCCTCAGTTCTCTGCATATGCTAGATATTAGTTCTCTGTTAGAAGAGTAGCTGGCAAAAATGTTTTTCCCCATTCAGTAGGTTGTCTTTACAATCTGTTGATTAATTTTATTGGTGTGCAGAATGTTTTTAATTTGATATAGTCTCATTTGTTGATTCTTGGACTTCTTGTACTACTGGAGTTCTGTTCAGGAAGTCCTTTCCTGTGCTTATGGCTTCAAGTATTTCCCTTTTGTTATCTTCCAGCAGTTTCAAAGTTTCTTTTTTTATATCTAGGTCTTTGACTCATTGTTATTTGATTTTTACTAGAAGGTGAAATATGAGAATTTTTGGGTATTGATTTTATATCCTACCACTTTGCTCAATTTGTTTATCCGTTCTAAAAGTCTTCTGGCGGAATTTTTTAGGTCTTCTATTTAAAGGATCATATTGTCTACAAATAGAGATAATTTCACTTCTTCCTTTGATATTAATACCTCTTTTATTTCTTTCTCTTTCCTGATTGCTCTGGCTAAAATTTTAAGGACTATATTGAACAGGACTGGTGAGAATGAGCACCATTCTGGAGGTTCCTAATTCTAGAGGAAATGCTTTCAGTTTTTCCCCATTTAGTATGATGTTGGCTGAGGTTCGTTATATATGGCTTTTATTAGTTTGGGCTATTTTCCTCCAACAGGGTTTGAATCATAAAGGGGTGTTGGATTTTGTCAAAGACTTTTTCAGTATTTAATGATATGATCATGTGACATTTTATCCTTGATTGTGCTTATATGATGTATTACATTTATTAACTTATATATGTTGTACTATCCTTGAATCCTTGGGATGAAGCTACCTTGGTCATGATATATGAGTTTTTTAATGATTTGGGTTTTTTGTTTGTTTGTTTTTCATTGTTGCTTTATTTTGTTTTGTTTTGAGACATGGTCTCACTCTGTAGTTCAGGGTGGCCCTGCACTCAGGGTAGCCCAGGCTGGCCTTGAATTCTGGTGATTCTGCTGCCTCAGCCTCCTCATTACTGGGATTATAGCAGTGTGCCACCATGCCCAACTTGGTTTGTTTTTTAATGTTTTGCTGCATTTTATTTGCAAGTATTTTTTTGGTAGGTGTCTTTTTAAAGAACTTACTTTCCCTTTGAAGATATACTTGTTGGAGCCTGTGACTCTCTGTTGTGAGTTCTAGCTATTGTTTTATAGGATTGCTGATTTCTGTCAATTTGAGATTTCTTTTCATTGCATTCTTGAGTCAGCATCATAGTTTCTTGGATTTCATATCTTTCTTCTAATTATCTTTTCAACTGATTTTAGGACACTTTTTAGTATTTTCCAAACAATCTGTTGGTTATGATAGATTTTCTGATTACTTCCAAGTCTAAAAATGTATATGCACTCACAGCTGATTCATATTTTGGCTAGGATTAAAGATTCAAAATATTTTTTCTTAGTAGTATTGTCATTACTTAATTGGCTTACGATATCTAATATCCTTAATGAAAAGTTCAATATCATTCTGACTCTCATTGTTTTATTAATAACTTTTCTTTCTGGAACTTTGCAGGATCTTTTCTTTATCATTGGAATTGTGAAAATTTTCTGCATATGTCTAAGTAAAAACACTTAAAGAAATATCGATAGCATCATAACATACCACCCCAAAAGTTAATGCTTACAAACAATAGCTAGCTACTGTTTCTTATGATTGTTTTGGAAAGCAAAAAAGTGCATAACTGAGTATGTTAGTCAAATTTGTCACTATAGCACATACCTGAGATAATCGACTTATAAAAAGAAAAGGTTTATTTCAGCTCATTGTTTCAGGGGTTCCAGTCCATGATTGGTTGGCCCTTTCAGACTTTTAGTGATGTAGTACGCTAAGTCCTACATTTATGAATGAGTTCTGTTCCAAGAGAATGTTCATAAGTCACGTTCATTTGGAAGTCCAACAAAGTGAATCTTATACAACTTTGATGCAAATATACACTGTAAAACATTTAAAAACAAAACACCACTAATACTGTAAATAAACTATTTTTACTTTTACAGTTATCTTAAAATGGTGGTACAGTATAGTACAACAACTGGCATAGAGGGGATTGCGGGGCGTGAACTGATAACCAGAGAGTTACTCACTGGAGGAGGGAGGGTAGGGGGGAGATGGTGGGGCTGAAAGATCATCAGCAATAGGAGATGGAGGGTAAGATGGAAATTCACTCACACCTGATGTTGAGGACACAGGGTTTTTTTTTGATGGATTCAATTCTGTTTACCCTCTTGAAAAAAATGATCTATCTGAGAAGTAGTTCTTTTTTTTTCATCATAGATGACTGTAGCACTGGATAGCATTCAAACAGATGCTGCAACTTTGTGTATTTTTCTACACAGGAGTCCTTTGCCTCAAAAATTAACAGTGTCTCTTCAAGTAAAAAAAATTCTCCGACCCTTTCCTCTGTTGTGGACCTCTTTGGTTCTTCGGTTACATCTTCCTCTTGGCTGTCTTTATCTTTTCCCAAGACCTCTAATTCCATCACATCCTCATTGGTAAGCTTCTCATCTTGAACAGCAAAGAATTCAATGAAGTCCTCTTGCAGATCTAGCTCCGGCTTCTTGCTAAGGATCACTATGTCATTGAAGACCTCTTTGAACTCCTTACCCATCTTCTGAAGTTCTTTGTTATGATTTGCACCTAGAGGTCCCCCCAAAGCCTCATGTGGTCATAGGTGGGACTTTTAAGATGTGGCTGGATCTAGGGTGTGTGGCGATGGGATTAAGTGTGTGATGTTGGGAATAAAAGTGTGTTATTAATAAATTAGCCCACTGATTGGTTTGGAATAGTTCTGGTTGTGGGTAATGGGAAAAACCACCCTGGTTGTGGGTGGTAGCACCCAAAGGATGGGTAGTCTTGAAGGGATAAAAGGGAGAGGCAGGGTGCTCCTGCAGCTTTCCTCTCTACTTTGCTTCTTTGCTGCATTCTTGCCTTTCATCATGAACTGTTTCTCCTCTGTGATGCTCCTCTACTATGCCACCCTGCCTTGGAGCCAGCCAACTATAAATTTCAGAATAAGCATAGGTTTAAAAGTAGGGTAAATTAACTCTCTATTTTAATGAAAAGAGTCACGGTCTATAACAGGGGGTATTATTGGCAGTATTTGGCAATAATTTATCAAAAGCATTTAGAAAATTTTAAGGACATATTATTTTTGGTTTTAGAACATCTCTTTTCATTTTTTCTCTCCCTTTCTGTTACATTTTCTGTTTAGTCATTTAGAAGCTCCTGGTAGATTGATGTTGAATCTCATCATCTGCAAATGTTATTAGATATTTTGAATTATCTTTAAAAGAAGTCAAACCAAATTATATTCCTATACAAGCTTATTCCCTTGTATATCATTATATACTCTCAAGCTTTTTGATCAGTGCATATTTTAGAAGTTAAAAATTGGGATTATTAACCTCATTAATCTCTTTTTCAGCCAGAATATGTCTCCAAATAATTTTTTGATCAAGAGTCCATACATGAAATATTTGCTGAGTTTTTTTTATATCTAGAACCATTGTGATTTATATCTGGATATCCCCCCAAACTCATGTGCTCAGAGGAAGGGCTTGTAAAAGGTGCTTAGATTATGAGGATACCACAGCTGACTTGGTATTAAAAGGTAAGGCCTGACAAAGAGGTGGGTCATTGAGGGCATGACCTAGAAGGGCATATCTATCTCCCTCCCTGGCTTTCGTTTGTTTTTTATTGCCCCAGCCACCATAAGGTGAACAACTTTCCTCTGCCAGACTCTTCCACCATGACTTGCTGCCTTGGACCAGGCCAACTATGGACTAAAAACACGAGGCAAAATGTACTCTCCTCGTTTAAGTCATGGGAGTTGGGTATTGTGTCCAAGTGCTGAGAAAGGGACTAAGAACTATCTACTGCCTTCACACATGAATGACAAATCTGAGTATTCTAGGTTCACGGTAAGATTAAATCTTGGTTGTAAAAAAAGAAGTTATGAGTCTAGTCTTATTTTCATTTTTGTACAAATGGCTTTGTATTGTTTTTGCACCCTTGGAAATTGCAGATTTTTTGTTTTGTCATTTAGACCTTTTTCCAAACATTAGGGGTGTGTGTGTGTGCGTGTGTGTATCTAGTCTACTCAGGAGTTTTTATTTATACTTTCACTATTGATTATTGTTGCAGTCTATTACTTCTAGGGTTTTTTTCCCCCAAAAAACTAATGTCATAGAATTGTTTGTTAGCTTCCTATTCTCTGCTCCTATTTGGCATTTTATGTCTCATCAACTTTTTCTTCACTAACTCTTAGGATAACACACATCATTATTGCACAGCTTAAAATTTATTAATAAAACACTAATATATTTTGGTTACTTGTACATTTTATTTCTAAAATGTTTTAAATGTTTACTTTTCCAGTAAACACATTTCATAAGTACAAATATAAGATATTTGCAAGGGCATTCCATTGTCCATAGCTACACACAAGTTTTGGACAAAGTAGACTTTACCAAAGCCCTGGTCTGTTACAGTCCTGATTGCGTGCACAGTGCTTATAAAAACATCTATGCAAGAAATTAAAAGCCAAGATCTGGGAGACATGTGTTTAACATTACATGTTGCATCCATTATGAATTTAATTTTGAGAAAAGTGAGTAATTAAACATTAGGTAGCCACAAAATTCTTGTAGATAATCATTTCTTACTTCTTACTACCAGTGTAAACATTTATAAAAGAAAAACTGGGCTTTGTGAATTACCTGACTAGGTAATTGTGGGTAATTGGCTAGAGCAATAATGTAGAAACCATACCCAGCTAAATCTTCATGTATTTTACAGTGAAAGCAGCATAGCAGGTGGTTTCAAACAATAGCTGTACATCTTGATTGCACATTAGAATTATCTGGGGATGTATGAGGATCCCATGCACACAAAGATCTCTAGACATAGGACCCACTTAATCCATGCCAACTACTTAGACACATCAAACAGTCTGAACATACTGCTCATCCTAATAGCTACCAAAATAAACAATGCCATTTGATTCAGCAGTTGTACCTTCAGGAATTCTTCTAGAAATATTTACATATCATGCACAAAGATTCATTTTCAAAGTGTGTGTTTATCCAACAAATATTCATGAGTCCCAAATCCAGAGTTGCTCTTCTAAACCCAGGACAGTATGCTTAAGAATTGCTGCTCAAAAAGATTACAGTTAAGGGAAGGTCCAGATAATAAACATATAAACAGGTAAACTAGAAAAAGAGTAAGTACTTATAAGTGCTATGCAGAAAGTCAATATGGTACCGAAGGAGGCCCTTTAGCACTTCTGCTTCTCATATAAGTCTGGGGAAGGCATTATTTTAGACTTCTTTCTGCCTTGATTTTCCCTATTTCCACTC
This sequence comes from Heterocephalus glaber, assembly GCF_000247695.1. The sequence goes on along the minus strand of NW_004624732.1, from coordinate 4,816,718 downwards.
TTTTGTGGAAGTCTGTGTTGAAGAAGAATCTATGAGGTATTTCCCTCGGAGTTCCTGGGGGGAGTCAGATTGCATCCTGAAAAGCAAGGCCCAAATTTTTTCTTTTTCTGTATACTCCAACCTAATCTAGTCTTCCTTCCTTCCTTTCTTCCTTCCTTCCTTCCTTTCTTGCCTCCTTCATTTCTTCTTTCCTTCTCGCTGTTATTCTCTTTGGTTTTTTTCTTATTGTGGTAAGATACACATAACCAAACAATCTACTCTTTTAGCCTTTTTAAAGTGTAAAATTTAGTAGCATTTACATTGTTGTGCAACTATCGCTATCATCCATCTCCATAACTTATTCATTTTCCCTAACTGAAACTCTGTACCCATTAAATAATAACTCTCCATTCCCCTCCACACAACCTCTGCTATTTTGCTTTCTATAAAATTGAGTATTCTAGTGCCCTATGAAAGTGAAATTATACAATATTTGTCCTTTTATGACTGGCTTATTTTACTTACATAATGTCCTCAAGATCCATTCATGTTATAGCAAGTGTAAGAATGTCTTTCTTTCTTTTTTTAAAGCTAAATAATATCTTTGTTTATGTATATACCACATTTTATTTATCTGTTCATCTTTCAATGGGTACTTGGGTCACTTTCATCTATTGGCTATTGCAAATAATACTGCTATGAACTAGGTGTGCATGCTTGTTCAAGGCCACGTCACTATATATATATATATATATATATATATATATATATATGTAGAATTACTATTATACAGTAATTGTATTTTTGACTTTTTGAGGAACTGCCATAGTATTTTCTGCAGTGGCTTCACTATTCACTTTCCCTCTAGCAATGTGCAAATGCTCCAATTTTGTATATCTTCACCAACTCTTATTTTTTAGACAGGATCTTACTATGGAGTTCAAGCTGGCCTTGAATGCACTATTTAGCCCAGGCCAGCCTCGAACTCATCATGATCTTCCTGTCTCAGCCTTCCAAGTGCTGGGATTACAGGTATGTGCCATCAAGCCCAGCTTTCACCAACATTTCTTTTTTCTTTCTTTTCTTTAAAATTTTTTTAATAGAAGCCACTTGTAACAGTTAAGCTGAATTGTCATCTTGATTGGCTTGAAACTCACCTAGGAGATCAATAAAGCACAATGCTGTGTACGTCTGGATGGGTCATGAAAGCATGACCCTGGGGACAATATTTGGTCTCTGGCTGTTTTCTCTTTGGTGCTGTTCCCCTGCGTTGTGTCTTGGCTTTGCTACACCACATCTATTTGCTATAAAGTTCTTGTCTTGGAAACATATGACTATAGGCTGAATCCCCAGAAACCATGTCTTAGTTACTTTCCTCATTGCTGAGACAAAATACCCCAACACCCACAAGTTAAAGAAGACAAAGTTTATTTCAGCTCACTTTTTACTGAGGTTTCAGTCCATGGTTGATTGACTCCAAAGCAAGGTGCTGGCAGAGGCTCATAGCAGAGGAGAAACAGCTTATGGCAAAGCAGGCAGGAGGCAGCAGCAGCAAGCAGCAAGCCTGCCTTTTGCTTTTATTCTACCTAGGCTACAAGCCTTTTTTGTGGTACCACCCAGACCCAGGGTGAGGCTTCTGTTTTCAGTCAATTAATTCAGCCCCACCCAGAACTATACTATTTCCCATCATTGGACTATTTTAGTACCCTTAATCCCATTGTCACACACCCTAGATCAAGCAAGCTCTGAAAAGCCCCACATACAAGTGCATGAGACTTTAGGGGAACATCTAGATACAAGTCATAACAAACCATGAGCCAAATTAAACCTCTCCTCATTTAAATTGAAGTTGACATGTATTTTGTATCAACAATGGAAAAGCTGACCATTACATGGACCTAATGGAATAAGATGATATCTTATTGTAGCTTTACTTTGCATTCCCTAAGTTGCTAAGCATCTTTTCATAAGCTTGTTAGCCATTTGTTTATCTCTGTGGAAAAAATATCTTTTGTCCTTTTAAAAAATAGATTATTTGGTTGTTGTTTTTATTTTGTTGAAGTGTATGAGTTATTTATTTATTTTGGACATTAATTTCTTTTCATGTTTCTTCTCTGGCATGTTTCATGCAAACATTTTCTCCCATTCTCTAGGCTGTCTTTTTACTTTCTTTATTGTGCCCTTTGATGTACTACTTGATATTTTGATGTGAGAGAGATATGTAAGTGTCCTGAATGTGATTATTTACCAATTTCTCCTTATAGATTTATCATATTTTATGTTACATGCAATTTTCAATTACATGAAAATTTTGTTTGCTGTGTAAAGTTTCTTTGTTGACTATAAATTTTATCAATGGACAATATAACTTATTTCTCCATTCTAAAATTGTGTTTTTCTTAGAATTTTATTTTATTTCATATTGGGTGGTATTACTAACTCTATAATTGTTTTTAAAATATAAGATTTTAGACTAGAATTATTTCTTCTCAAAACTTTGACAAACCTTTCTACTGTTTCTACACAATTGGTACTTATTGCCAATAAAAAATCTACTACCAATATAATTGCATTTTTTATATGATCATATGATTATTTTCTTTGTACCTTTGGAATTTCTTTAAGATGTTTCTAGATGTTATAATTTTGAAATTCTTTTCCCTAGCTCTTAAATCTAAGAAATGAATTCTTTCTTCACCTTTGAGCTAAAATTTTATTTATTTTATTGATTACTTGCACCACTCCATTCTCCATTCTTTCTGTTTTTTCCTGTATTTTTTATTGTATAGATCTTAGATTTGAGTTTATTGTTTGTGTTTCTCACATAACTCTCATGCTTTCCATTGTACTGTCCTTGTAAGCTACCTTGAGAGACACCTTTAGGATTCACCTTTGAGCTTGGTAAGTTATTCTTTGGCTATGGTTGTTCTCTTGTATTGTATTTTAACATTGTCAACAAAATGTATAGTTTGCAAACATTTATGGGAAGTTTTCAGATTGTATTCTTTTTCACGGATGTATTGTCTCCACAAATCTCCTTGTGGGTATTAATTTAATTTTAAAGTCTTGTCTATGTTCTTGAGGCTAAATTCTTTTGTAAATGGAGCTTCAGGCCTCTCTTCCTTGGCATTTATTGGATTCCCTTAAAAATTCACAGAATTCTTGGTTGTTAGTTCATGTTATTATTTGGAAATCCCTTTTTGCTGATCTTTGAATATTAGCTGTGCTTACTGTGCATTACCACTGACAACTGTAGACAAGAGGTAGGACAAGTGACATGAAGGCAACTGGCGCCTTGTGTTATTTCCTACTGGGGATAAGTAGCTATCTTGGATAAAAATATTGTGTCCCATGTCCATTCTTGCCTTAGCCTGGGATCACCCACTTATTGTTACCTACTGAAGTACAAGTAGGAGGCAAAGGTGACATTGTATTATTTTTAGAATAAAATTTTGAAAACATGGAAGGATAAGTTAATTTTTATATCTAAAAAATACATTGGTAAGCATCATAAAAATTTTATGTTTAATTCTCAGAAAAAAATCATATTAATTAATCACCATCCAAGCTTTTGCAAGAAAAATCTTTAGGTTGGGTTAATTTGATAGATTTCTTTTAACAGACACTGATCACGGAATACATCAAAGAATTGTTATTAATAGTTCATTGTCCATTTGAAGGTGCATGAAAATGACTTACAGTTTGAAAACCTGCTTCCTACTGTTCTCAAAGATAAAATGCTGTGGAGGCTGTTAATGGACCTCAAGGAGTTGCTGCAACATCAGGAAGATACTTCTGGGAAGTGTTTACATGGAATAACTTGTATCTGCAGCAGGACATACTTGACCAAATATAAGGAAGATCCCTTTGTCTAGGATTTTCTAGGTGTGCCATATTGAGATATGTAACCATGAAAGATCACAGAAACTCATTCTTTCAACCATAATGAAAATATATATAGAATTCTCCTTCCTGAATAATTTAAATGTGAAAAATAGTACTGGTGAGGGCTGTGTAGTAAACCTGTGCTACACTTTCATTAATAATCTAGATGACAGAATAGATTGAAAAACAGCTTCGTTTCCAGACCTCTGTACCATCACAGAGGGTGCAAGAGGCAAGTAGTCCAGCAGGCAGGGTTTGGGGCCAAATGGAGGATTACTTAGTTTTGTATTTAATGGAGTGAATCAGAGTGCCAGGATATTAACAGACTGAATGGAGTAAGGTACTCATGGACATGGATTTGTCTGAAAACTCCAGCTTTAAAATTGCTTAATGAGATTGGACGTTAGTCAGAAACAAACAAAATGCACCCCCATAGAAATAAGTAGAAAATAATAATGATAGCTAAACCTGTCTACAGCATTTACCAGATATCTGCCAGCCTTATATATTAGTTAACCCTGGGACAAAAACAAGGGTCATATATATAAGTAAGATGACAATTATCACCTTATATGGGGGAAAGACCTAAGTGTTTAAAGAAATACTAAATTTTAGGAGCCAGAGACCAAGCCAGAGAACAAGCCGGTGAGGACCCCTGGACTTCCCCACCAACCTCCAGTTTGGCTGTGCACACGGGCAGAGCAGGTGTGGGCTGAATATGCCCTGCTCGGTCCAGCTTGTTCCACCCACTTTCGACCAGAAAACAGAGCCAGAGACCGAGCTGCTACTTGGATCCACACTACAGAGGCACAGGGGAGCTTAAAGGTCATTGTCCTGAGCTGCAGAAGTGAACAACAGAGAGAGGGCCTCTCTCAGGCTCCCTAATGAAAACTGAAGCCCACAGGAAAAGTGAAGAGAATCTCTGCAATAAAGGCACACCAGACCACTGTACTTGGTAAGTTGGAGAGATCATCACCTCCCATCAGAACATGGACTATCTTCAGGGGAAGGGCAGCTGGAACCTGCAGTAGAACCTTGCAGAGTTCAACCCTGCAGGAGGACAGGGAACTCAACTTGGGACTTGCAACCTGAATTTCACGAGTCTGTGATGGTTTACTGAGACTCATTGACTTATAGCTGGACACTGCTACCATGTTGTCTATTGTAACAGCAGAGACATACCCTGAAGGAGGCCCTTCATTTTTATCTTTTGTTTGTTATTTTCAAAATTACCACTATTTTTTTTTTTTGCTCTTATTTTTAATTTTCTTTCTGCTTTGCTACTCTTTTGTTTGTGTGTTTGTTTTTTGTTTTTGGTACTGGGGCTCAAACTTGGGTCCTTGTGCTTGTGAGGCAGGTGGCGGAACCACTGAGCTAAATCTCCAGCCCTTTGCTACGCTATTAAAATTTTTATTTTTCTGTTTTTCCTTTCTTTTCTCTTTTCTCTCTCTCTCTCTCCCTCTCACTCTCTCTCTCTCTCCCTGGCCCCTTGCTGTCCCACATTATTCTTCTTCTTCCTTTGTGATCCTGTCCTGCCCCTAATTCATATTTCTTCTTTATCTTTCTATTCTTCTCTTTCCTTCTTATGACCATACCCTCTGGCCTCATGGCTAACCTTCTGCTATCCTTCTACTTACTCATTCCTCCCTCCCCAACTCCTTCTAACTCACCATCCTGAAGGGTAAAGTTACCATATTGAAGAGTTTGTTCACTATAAACATATGTTGGGTTGGTCCTTGATTTTGATTTAATTTACACAGTTAAAGGTGATAGATTAATAACTACCACAAATTGTCATTTTCTAAGAGGTACTTGATGCTATTGTGTTGCTGATTATATCATTTGGACTAAGGTGTTTTGATTGATCTAAACAGTTGTCCTTCCTGGTATAATGAAAATGAGACAGCCTCAGAGCCATAGAGACTCAAAACCTAAAGATCAGCTATATCTGGAAGACACCTCTGAGAAGCAACCATTCCATAAGGGTTCTAAATACATCAACAAAGATACTTACAATGAACAACTTCAAAGTATCAACCCTGGAACTAAACCAAGGACAGTACCAAAAACAAAAATGGGAAGACATTTAAGTGAGGCACAAATTCAGACTTCCACTCCACAAAAGGCAAATTCTGGGGGAAATGAGGTGCAAAAGTCTGATAATCAACCACTTGGACACCCTGAACTGATAGCACAGGAAGTAACAAAACAGATGAATGAGGCTCTAGAAAAATTCAAAGC
>NW_004624732.1:4739096-4796502 GCF_000247695.1 Heterocephalus glaber | reverse complement strand
TCAGACTTTTGCACCTCATTTCCCCCAGAAATTGCCTTTTGTGGGGTGGAATTCTGGGTGTGTGACTTGCTTAAATGCCTTCTCGTTTTTGTTTTGGTACTGTCCCTGGTTAAGTTCCTGGGTTGATATTATGAAATTGTTTATTGTAAGTATCTTTGTTGATCTATTAAAAAACCCTTTGGAATGATTACTTCTCAGAGGTGTCTTCCAGATATAGCTGGACTTTAGGTTTTGAGTCTCTAATCACTCTGAGGCAGTCTCATTTTCATTATACTAGGAAGGACAACTGATTAGACCAATCACAACACCTTAGCCCAAGACATACAATCAGCAATACCATAGCATCAAATACCTCTTAAAGAATGACAATTTGTGGTAGTTATTAATCTATCACCTTTAAAAAATAAAGGGCCTCCTTCAAGGTGTGTCTCTTCTGTCACAATAGACAATGTGGGCAGCAGTGTGCAGGTATAAGTCAATGAGTCTCAGTAAGCTAGTCCCAGACCCGTGAGATTTAGGTTGATTTCTGGTTGCAAGTCCCAAGTTGAGCTCCCTGTCGTCCTGCAGGGTTGCACTCTGCAAGTTTCTACTGCAGGTTTCAGCTGCTTTTCCCCTAAAGAAAGTCCAGCTTCCAGCTTCCGATGGGAGCTGATAATCCCTCCAATTTACCAATCACGGTAGTCTGGTGTACCTTTATTGCAGAGCTTCCCTTCACTTTTCCAGTGGGCTTGTTTTCATCAGGGAGCCTGAGATAGGTACTCTCTGTTGTTCACTTCTGGAGCTCAGGACAATGGCTTTTGTCCCCCTGTGTCTCTGCAGTGTGTAACCAAGTAGCTGCACAGCCAAAAGCTCAGAGGGAGGGGGGAGTGTTGTTGGAGGCTGGTGGGCCTGCCCGGGGGGTCCTCCTCACCTTGTCCTGGTGGCTGGTGGCAAGCTGGTGGAGCAATCCGGAGCAAGCAGGTCCCGGTCAGCCTGCAACCGCTGGGCCCCACTCGGCCCCGCCCACTCAAACACATTTTAAAATAGTAAGCACAACCCTGGAAGCATGAACAGCTGTAGTCTAAACAGGGATGTTCACTTTATGTTCTCTCCTACTTATTAAGCCCTCCTGTAGGAGACAAAACAGTAGGAATTACTTTCTAAGATAGGTTGAGCTTAAGGGTAAAAGGTAAAAGAGGGGTGTGTCTAAGGTACTGGAGAGAGGTGGCCTATTTTTCTTCATAGTTATTACTTTGACTTAGAAATAGTTTCAACTGTGGCTCAGAGGATTTGGTTTATATCCAAAGAAGATTTTACACATAAAAGCTTGTTTAAAAACTCCAGTGAGTTTTCTGGAAAATTGTGAAATCCCTTCCTTTCAGCTATCAGCTTCACTTGGAAGTTTGCATAAGTATAATTTATACAGGACAAACGATAGTTTATTAGTAGCTAGGCAGATGTTTCTCCTAATCCTGGGAGGCCTGACTCCTTAGTGAATTTACACTGAATTTACTATTTCACAACAGGGAGGTGGAGAGGATTGAAAGGAGGTGTTCCAGACTCAGATGCAGATTGTTTTTTTCTGTGCTTTGAGTGAAGAATTATTCAGAATTTTGTAACAAGGACGTTAGATTTTGTGGTGTGGGCAAAAGGGTCTTCTTTGCTTGTGTTTGGAACAGCATGTGGAGGTATTCCCCAAATATCAATTTGGGTGCTCAGGTTTTTTTCTAAGTCATAGTTGTGTAGATTTCCACTGCCAATTCATAGCAAACCAATGTAAATGTGAAATTAAATCCATAGAATGAAACATGCACACTAAGTAGGACTTTGGTCTGTGTTGAGTAGTCTCAATTTATGTATTACCAAGCTTGAAGTAGCCACCAATGAAAACTCTGTGCTCTGCAGAAATCAGCCTATATAAATATTTCATTTAGCTGAGATAGTAACAGATACTTAGAATAACTTCTTTTTTTACTGTTGCAATCAAATATGATTTGATCCATAGAATTGCAACAGTAAATTTATCTCTAGTGAAGTTAACTAGGAATTTCAACAAACTATAAAAATTAATATTGCTTTTTAGAACACTACATATAAATCTAGGAATCTAGTTAGGTGAGTTTCTATATTACTGAAAGTAACTATTCTCCCAGTTATGGTAAATATAGTTTGTATGTAATTTATTTAAAAAGAGTACCTTTAAAATTGACATACAATTTTATTGATGTCAAAAATAATTCCGAAGAAACTAAGAGAATTATAAGTTAAAAAGTCACTGTGATTTGAGATTTCTAAGAATACTTAGTATAAGGAGGGGCTGGCATTATGATATAATACCCCCTCACCTTGATCCCCACCCAGATTTCTGCATCCATCTCTTCCTGAGGAAAGAACAAAGGTGACCAGCTTTTCTCTGAAAAAGAGAAGCTAATTACAAGGCAGAAGAGCCTGTCCTTGAGAGTTATTGAGCAACAATGGTAGATGCTTCAGAATATCCCTTTCATGTTTTAAAGTTGGGTCAATTTTCAGGTCCAGGCTGGAATGATGGACTGCAAACCTGTTGCTGTGCCCAAAAAGAGCTGCTGAAGGACTTCAAAGACAGTGTTGAACTCTCCAGTTGTCCTGGAGACCAGACATCTAAGCTGAAGTGAAGTGAAGTAAAAGGGTTTCTCCCCAGGTGCAAAGATAGAGCTGGCTTGTTCCCTGGATTCTTATTTAAACTCATGATTCTGTATTGTCTTCCTAAAGATGGTGGGGCAGACACAGGATTTACCAACAATGCCATGGCAGCAACCTCCATGACCATAACCAAGACTGCTCCGATTGCTTGTGAAGGTGGAACGGCTTGATCTGTGTCTATGAAATACCATAGAGTGACATTTTCATGTTTCATTCATATTATTCACATTTTGTTCATTAAAAATGAATCTTCTATATCTTGATGATTCATATATGTAAGGTGATTTAAATCATTATGATACTACTGAAGTCTTTAGTTTGAGAGCTAAGACATCTATTTCTTTTTTTGGTAATACTAATCACTTATCTAATCTAGATTTTCTCTGGCAACTGTTCTTTCCCTTAGTTGGATAAAACAATGTAAATGACACATTAAAATAGTAAACATTAGCAATTAGCCAACATTTTAGAGCACTATGTGCCAGGCACTATATGTATATATATATATATATATATATTCCTTCTTATATGTTAACTCCTTTAGTAGTTATCCCAACTCTAAAATAGGCATTCTCATTATCAACCCATTTTACAGATGAGTACCCTAAGGCTTACAGAAGTTAGTTAAATTGCTTTAAATCACAAACCAGAAAGTGGCCTAGCCAGAATTAGACACCAGTTCTGTTTGACTCAAAAATTCAACCTAGTAATTGCCTTCCTGCTCATAGGTATAAAGAATAGCAACTGAATATAGTGTCATGCTGATACAGCAGATTCAGAAATTTCTTGGTTCCACTGAGTGACAAAAACAGTTCAAGAAAAATTTTACCACCCCAAACTCCAATTTAAGGCACAGTGAAGTGATGCCAGGAGGCCAAGGACATTAATTTGACAAATGAAGAGTGTACATTGTCATCCCCTGGCAAGGAAGGATGCTTTCATAATAATGTTGGTCCTCTCTCTACTAGTTTGTAAATCTCAAGTTTTCTGGGTCCCTAGGTTGAAATAAAAGCCCAGCTGGGCATTAAAGAATCAGACCTCGACCAGCATAATGAGTCACAACCAATTCAAGTCTTCTGTTAATTCAGCATAGGATATATGCCCAGGGTGGAAAATCCCCATTAGAGTCTACAATTTATAATGAAAAGTTGTCTAAAACATTTCCTGTATGGAAGGCAATCCTTAGCAAATACCAATGTCTCCAAATGTTAGTAATAATAACTATCATTTACTGAGCATTTACTATGCAAGAATTCAATGTTGAGCTTTGTACGTGTAGATTTAATTTTCACACAACTGTATAAATGAAAAAACTTTTATTATCTTTTCCTACTTGAGAAAATTTAGGCCTAGAGAGGTTAGAAACTTTCCAATGGTCATGTAGTAAGGAGGAGAGCCAAATTTGTGTGACTGTAAGCCAGTGCCTATAATATAATTTCTCATATGATTCTGGTATATGATGAAGGCATGAAAAAAGAAATGCAGAACAAGCTAAAATCAGAAAGGGAGGAAAGTGTGCTACCTTCTCCTTTTTTATTTTTCCTATTACCAGGGAATGAAATTTGGGACCTTGTGCTTGCCAGGTGGGCACGGAGCTACTGAGCTACATTCCCAGCCATTCCTTTTTTTTTTTTTAGATAAATTTCTTCAGGAGCAGCACTTTGATTGGTAGGAGTTAGATATTCCCTGATCTCTAATTTTTTCCCAGTCTGTGAGTGCCTTCCTAACTCCTCTTTATCCCTCTGCAACTCAGTCTCTACCTTCTATATCCTTATCTGTTCTTTCTCCAGAATTGGCATTTCTTTTCTCCTCTTGTTTTCCTATGAAATCCCCAACCCTTGCCTGGTCCAGCCATTGTCACTCCCTAATGCAAGCCAAGCTAGCTCTTAGGAGCCTCTAAAGGCCCTTCCAGATCAATGGTGGCCCCTATAACCTTGTATTTTGACAATGTCAGAGTGCGTCTCTAGTTCTGCCCAGTCTCTATCTCTTTATCCTTCTCATTGCTCCTCATTTGCCACCCTCAGTTTCAGGAGAAGACTGCCTTCTGCCTTTCCAAGAAGTAGAGACCACCAGGAAAATCCTACACCACTGCAAACTTATCTGTATCTAAGATGAAACTTTTTCATCTCATCCTCCACAATTCTCTTATGTGGGTTCATTTTTTATGGGAAGAAGCAGAGCTTCCTTTAGGAAATTTTATGGATAGCAGCCAAAATGTTGATGTGGTTTTGCATAAGATCACTCCAGTGTGCAGTGATAAACTAAGCAAATGTGGGACAGAACCTGACATTTTGATGTCCAAAGGAATAAAGATAGTGAAGGAACAGAGAAGAGATAATCAGAGAGGGAAGGATCCAGGAAGAGGTGGTGTTAGAGAAGCCCATCAAAGCAACTGAAGGACAACAGTGTTAAATGTCTCAGAGGGGTCAGCTTAATAATTGCAATCCAAGTATTAAATTTCACAATAAGTTTAACAGATACATTTTCCCAAGCAAATCCAGTAGAGAAACAGTGATATGGAGTCAAATTGCTGTGGGGTAAAGATAAATGGTAGAAAATACCATAACTATAGTGACTAGGTAGTGGCTATGTAGAATACTCTTTTCAGGAGCATGCTTTGGCCTGTACCATATCATCTTTGTCTGATCTATGCTTGGCTTCTCTGCATAGCTCCCAATCTGCAAGATTTACACAGCCCATGGGGCAACACTATAACATCTTCCAAGATGTTCAATGGTGGACAGAGCAGAAGTATGTGGCAAAGGCTAATGATGAATATAGGGTTGGAAAGAAGTTATTTTCATTTTTTGACATAAGAAAGATTTGTGTATCTTCAGTTTATGAGTAAATTCTACTGAGTGCTATAGCTAGGCTCTCTGCAAGGCAGAGGCCTTGCCCTTATGGAACAAAGTTCATTGTGAACAACAGGCATTAAACAAATAATCATAAGCAATTACATAAACCATTTTAATCAGACAAAATCTCATGAAGTATTAGGTGCTCTGGGAATGTGAAATAGGCTGTCTATGGGTTTGGGGAGGGGGTAAAAGGAGTTAGGTGAAAAAGGATGCAGTGAAGAGAACATTCAAGCAGTGTAAAACCTGTGTAAAGTCCAGAGCTCAGTGAAAGCAGGGCAAATATCCAGGACCATCAGGAAGTGCAGTGTAGTTGGAGCCCAGAGGGTGCAGGTGGGGAGTGCCTTCAGTGAAGCTGGAGGTGAGGATGGGAATCACATGGGGAACCTGGCTCCAGGCTGCTGGGATGGAGGTGACAGAGTAGGTAAGGAAGGAAATAAAGAAGGCAAAGGGGATAATTGCCAAGGGAGATTCCTGAAGAAATCAGAAGGAAGTACAATTCTGTCTACCTCAAGGCAACTCTACATGGGCATTCCAGAGCTGATTCCAACATGACAAAATCAGAAAGCATCTCTCCCCTAAATGGTTCTAAATCCCTGAGATTTCCTCCACAGCCATCTGTCTCCAGCTCTTAACCTTGTATTCTCTCTCCTGGTAAGATTAACCTTTGACTAATATGCCTACTTTAGAAAGTCACAAAGGAGGGATAGGGTCACTTTAAGCCCCAGTAACACTCGCTCACTCTATGTGACCAGTCACCAAGTCTTCACAAGTCTACAAACCTAACATCTTTCAAATTTGTCCCCTCCCTCTGCACCCAGAGACGCTGCTCTAGTTCAATCACTCTTGCTTGGACCATTGCAACAGCCTCCCAAGACTTCTTTCTTCCTCTCTCAAATCCATGGAGTACCCTACAAAGTGGTCTTCAATATTCAGATAGATAGACATCTGTGTGAGAGGAAAGAAAAAGATCTTTGGTATTTTCCCATTGTCTGGGGTGTAAAATCCAGACTCCTTCATTCAGCATCCATGTCTTTTGGTGTCAGGAACCCCTTACTTTTATCTCTTGCTTTGCTACATCAGGCATATCAGGGACAGCTGCAACCTGTCCACTTATGCACAGTCTTCCATGTGCTAATCCCAACCCTTCCTCAAGGTCAAGTGTTACTGCCCTTAGAAAGTCTCTGTCCTTTCCTCTCCTGGCAGGTTGTAGTCACTTCATGCTCCCATGGTGCCATGCACATGCACCTTCCAAGGCACTTGTCAAACACCATCACAACTGTGTTGTTGCTACTTGCAGCTCTCAGTTAACCACACTTAACTAAGCACAGACTAGTGCCAAGCAGAAGACAGACACTTAACATGAATAAAGAATGGAATTCTTCTCTGCCAGGTAACAGCAGAAACCACACTTACGATTTTTTTCACAATGGTATAACATTTTTTATTGATTTAAATAGAGATTTTTTTATATTATTAATTTTATTGGTACATTTTAGGTATACAATATAATGACATTCATCATTGGGAATTTGTACCTTTACATAATCTATCTTGGGTCCTATGTTTTCCCCATTCCCCTGCCCTTCCTTCAACCCCTCCACCCCTCCCTGTTTACAAAGACTTTGCTTCCATTTTTTTCATTTTCTCATATTAATTCCATTCCCTTTTTTCCTTTCCCCTACCCCTTCCACTTTCCCTTCCCCTTTGCCCCTTTTCTTACTATTTCACATTATCTGGTATACCTTTTAGTCCTTATTTACACTTTCAGTTTCTCACACTAGAGAAACTATTCGGTATTTACACATGTGTATCCTATTTATTTCACTTAAGAATATACAATGGTATAACTTTGAGATTTTTCCTTTAGAAGGCAAGTAAGTCAGGAATTGAACTTCACACCTGAGTTGAAATTATGTCAGTCAGAAACCTTCTGATACCCTTTTCCAGAAGCCTATTGTAATTTGATGTATTTAATTTGTAATTTTGACCCTCTCTACATACTTCAAAGGAGACACAATGTAGCTTATGAAAATAGCCATATAGCTCTAGAAGATAATTGTGGTGGTACCTGAAGGTTCTCATTCTCCTCCGTTTTCTATCAGTCAACCCCAGATTTTTTCCAGACAGCCATGGATCCAGTATAAACAAATTTACTTTCCCAGTGTCCCTTCCAAGTAGAGTTGGTCATATGATAGTGTACTGGCTGAAGGGGATAAGCAGAAATGGTATGTGCCTTTTGTAATTTGTTCTCCTTCCTTTTATTTCCAAAATGAGAAATCGGTGCTAGAGTAGAACAACCATCTTGAGAACAAGAAACTAAATGATAGGTAAGAAAGTTTCCTCTCCTTTTATGTGAGTAAAATGAGACTTAACCTGTTGAAACACTCACTTCTGGAGTTTCCCGTGCTTGCAGCCAAAACCTAATTCCTAACAGATAGAATAACAAATAAGAGCAATATGACTAGTGAGAAATACTTTTCAAATAAAAAACATACACCATAAAATGCTATATATGTTCTATGGACACATCAGATATTTGTTTTTAAGATGTCTAGAAATGTGTGGGAAATGTGTTTAATTATTTGCCTGTAAGAAAAAGGCAAAATTAGAAGAAGAAAATGCATTTTGAAAGCAAAACAAGACAGACCTTTCTTTCCAAGACTTCTTGGAAAGAAAAGAGACTACATGCCATAATAAACAATGTCATCGTCAACATCCTTACAGTGACAAACATCTTGGTGGCTCTAGTAACTGATAGTCTTTTTATTGCACTCATCTGAAGCGCAATGAAGCAAAACAACTAGGATATTTAGACTAGTAAACATACCACACATTTTTTAGGCAGTCTCCCATTGCTAGATTTACCTAATTTTCTTAAGGTAAACAATATTAAATAAATGATGAAAATGCCAAACTTCTGATCAGAAAATTGTACACACACACCAAAATTTGCCTATCATTTCAACGAGTCATAGACTTTTAAGAGCTTGAAAATTTCCAGTTAAGAATGCAGCTCAAATCTGACTTCTTGATATTTAGTAGCAACAAGGATTTATTTTTATAACACATCTGTGTTGTCATGTAAGTAGGATGACCACCTATTTTTTTGGGTTGCCTAGGACTGAGGGGTTTCCTAAGATGCAGGATTTCAGTGCTAAGATCAGGACAGTCTCAGGAAAAGTAGGATAGTCAGTCACCTTATATATGTTATAAGTACAGAATCTTATGTCATAATAGTCTTCCAAGATTGTGTGTGTGTGTGTGTGTGTGTGTGTGTGTGTGTGTGTCTGTGTAGCAGTTATGGAGTTAGGCAGGCTTCTTTCTGTGATGGTTAAGTGTTGCACAAAGAAAATGTTTGAATTCAGATATTTATAAAGTCAAGGAACTCTCACTGGCAAGACAACTCTTACTTCATTTAATCAATGTTAAATCCTCACCAATGTACAAATAAATGAATAATCATGGTTCCAAAATCTAACTTCTTTTTTGGCAAGGCTACAATGATTTGTATCTACTATTCCTCTTGACTATCTTTTATATCCCCCAAAATCACTATATTTGATGTTTCTTGGTCCAGCTTCCAAAACAAATCTTTGGTTAAACATATTCCAAAGTAACTAAATGAAGCCATTTATGAGTTAGGGGAAATCATCAAAAAGTTTAACTTTGGTTTAAGAATAATTGACTTTAGATTTTAAAATTATCAAGCTTCTTTGTGGTAACATTTGGATATTTGCCAGTTTTTAAAATTAAAGTCACCACTGGACTTTCATGCTAAAACCATATTTTCAAGGTTTAAAGAAATTGTTGATTTTCCTCATCTTGCTAACAGGAAAGTTGGCCTTCAATAGCTAAATAAGCAAAAAAGTGGTTAACAGATTGGTAGAGAAGGCAAATCTGTCTTTGTTTTACCAGTTTGGTGGTCATTAATTGCCTAGTCAGGAGATCTTTCCCACCATCTTTTCTCTTAGAATAGATACTAGTCTCATAAAATTTTGAAGATGCATCAGTGTCAATCTTCTAAATTCAAGTAGTTTGGGTCACTTCCAAATTCAAAGATTTGTAAAACTTTGTAGGAACTGCTGAACTCATTGCTATGATTTGCATCTTGAGTGTTAAGAAGCTTGGTGTCCAACTTGGTGCTACTGAAAGGCAGTGAAACTTTAAGAGGTGAGGCCTACTGGGAGGTTTAGGTCATTGGAGGAAAGCTGTCAAAGGGGTCTCTTTCTTTTTTTGCTTTTTCACTTTCTATTCATAAGGTGATCAAGTTTTGCTCTGCAACTTGCTTTGTCCGTGATGTGCTGCTTTACCACAGGGCCTAAAGGAATGCGGCCAATTAAATATGGACTGGAATGTTCAAAACTATGAGCCTAAATCCAACCTTTCCTTTTGTAAGTTGATCACTTCATGTATTTGTTATTGTATCAGGAAGCTAACTGACATACTTATGTTATTCCTAAAGACTCCTTTGTAGGTAAAGGCCTTTCACTTGCAGGTGTCATGGTGATGTGGAAGCTGCTGGTTGTATTTCAGATGGGAGGAAAGTCATTCAACACTTTATTCCAGCACTTCTGGTGAGAGGTCTTAGGAGAAATCTCCAAGCCTCCAAAAATTTCTTGTGATTCTCATTCTAAAATATATGCAATTTGTACCTAATGTTGGTATTATAATTTTGCATTCTTTTTCTTATACAAAGTGTGATAAAATGCAATGTGTGTTTAAATAAAACATTACTACAGTAAAAAACTCACTGCAATTAATCGCCCTCAAAATACTTCCTCTCACTTTAAACACACTTATCCCACTGTTCTTGTCACTTTCTGAGACAGCTCTGAAAGTACTTTTTCATGTCTTTACTTGCATTGTTGTGGCTGCCTCGTTGTCCAGAATAAATTAAAAAGTTTTATCTTTCATGGTCTGTTTCACTTTAGAAAACAGCCAGAAGTTGCATAGTGCCGGATCTGGAAAATAAGGTGAAAGAGGACACACAGTAATATTTTTATGAGTCTGCCTTTCCTTTGGATGGAATTTGGTAGAAGACTCACTCTATTTTTGTTTAGGCTCTGTAAAGAAACTCACAACAGAAGACTTACAGAACTGCTTCAGAAAGTGGCAATGATGAAATAAGTGTGTTTGAAGGGAGGGGGAGTATATTAAAGGGGAATTAATGATACTGTGTCTTTAATTTAATATTCACTATATTTTATAATCACCCCTTATAAGTGGTCTCCAAATTGTATAAGCTTCAGGTACCTCAAAACATGAAATTTCTCCTGTCTGAAGTCCACTAATTCTTTATTTCTCCATAAAGCTTGAACTTACTGTTTGCCAATAAGATGTGGTATAAGGTTTATATAGAATAGGCAATAAAGTAGAACAATTTGCCCCATATTATGGGGTTTTGGCTTCTCAATTACTTAATTGAGCATATTATCACAATGAATGCTGGAGATCTTTGTTCATTTTTAATCTCTCTTTGCATGCTTCCAGATTGCTGGTATTTCTGTTTAAAGAAACAAACCATTAACTAAGAAAAATGAATACATCCTACTTTGAGGTATCCATTGCAGGGTCTATGAATTTTTAGGTTTTAGCTATTTAAGAAGAAAAAAGAAAAATGAAAGCAGGGAAAGATTGTCAAGAGAGAAAACATTATATGCTGAATATGCAGATCTTTTTGGCTTTGGAGTATAATATCTCAGTTCTTTCAGCTGAAAATGGTGGTTGTTTCTCTGTCTCTATGAATTTCTGCTAATTGCTTCAACTTTGGATGTTTAAATAGTTTTCTTTTTTTTTTAAGGTACCTGGGATAGAACTCGGGTTCTTGTGCTTGTGTGGCAGGCGGAGAAACCACTGAGCTAAATCCCTGGCCCCTAGATAGCTTTCTTTTTTAAAAGAATGTCTTAACAAGTAGCTCTTTGCTAGTTCTGAACAGTTAACCATATGAACTGGTCTCAGTAGTGTAAGACTGATCTTGATCCAAATTTGAACCAAATTTATTAACACAAACCCAGTCTCTTCTATGTATCCCTACTTTACAAAAGCATGTTCTGAAATATGATAAGAAAAGCTATCCTGAAAATATTTCTGGACAAATTAAAAGCAGGAAATACCAGAGATTTCATGTGCTAAACTCTCAAGAGATTTATTGCCCAATTTAGCAGTTTCAGTATGAGCTTGGGATATGCCTCTATACATTTTGATGTGAATTCCAAATGGACTGAACTTGCAGAGTTTTAGAATTTCATCCATCACTTAACATTTCTCTGATTTGGAGTTATATGTCACCATTAATCATGAAAACACAAGGTTGCTTGAAATATGCTACTTGCACTCCTCTGTGGAATTAATAGGATATAAATGAACAAATCAATAAAAAAATCAAATTGATCCAGGAATATAATTGTTCAAATTAAAGTCTAAAATTATTTAAAACTTTAAATTGTCTCCTGATTTTCATACTGCCTTAAATATAGCATTCTCTGAGGGTTGGTTTTCTACATTGCTTTGCTCCATTTCAGTGATGAAAGGTAATAGTGTATGTGGAACCTGAAGCCACATCTAATGTCCCTTGATTTTGCTGCTCCCAGTATAATGGAATTATAATGATCTGTATGGCTGCTCCATACAGAGGCAGATTCTTAGGAAATTCTTTTCCTGGTTTATTTCTTTATTCACCTTCATGTAAACCAGTAGTTGACTAATTGGTATGCAACAAATACATGATTGGATTTTTCATTGATAGATAATTAAATAATATCTTTTAATATTCTTACTTTTATTCATTCATTTAGTAATTTATGAAGAAATATTTAAGTACCTGTTATAAAATAGGTTTATTAGGCACCCTAAAAAACATGGCCTTTATTTGTAAATTGTTTGTAATCTAATTGAGGAAGGCAAAAAACATCCACATGGAATAATGCAGTATTACCAGTACACAAAATGATCAAAGACCTAGGCAGAATACAAGGTTGATCAAAAAATAGTGTTTAAATTATAAAAACATTATTATAGTAAAACATATCTCCATTAGCCTCCCTCAAAATACTCCCCCTCACTTTGAATATACTGGCCCTGTCATTCTTGCCACTTTCTGAAGTACTTCATGAGTTGTGGCTGCCTTGATACCCTGGATCTGTCGATAATATTTACCTTTCACAGTCACTTTGACTTTTGGGAAGATCCAGAAGTTGCCATATTCAATGAATAAGATGGATGAGAACACTCCATAAAGTTTTTGTTTGACAGAAATTGTCAATATTTGATTATGGAAAGGTGATCACAAAACATACAGTGAATGTTGAAATAAAATAATTCATTACAATAAAAGACACATTGTCATTAATCTCCCTCAGAATACTCCACCTCACTTCTGTGGAATTAATCCCATGTTCTTGGCAACATTTTTTTACTATAATAGTTTTTTTAAAAATCTAAACATTCATCATATTTTTCAGTCATCCCTTGTATGTTATGTGCATATCGGTGGAGGTGATAAAATGAAGGGGGAAAAGTACTTTTACTTTAGACAAGGTGATTTTGTTAAAGTTTGCCTTGGCTAGAGGTTTTATGAATGACAGAATAAGTATGAATATTATGAACCCTCTTTACCATCCAGCACAAAGTCAGAACTTCTGTTCTTGCTCCCAAACCTCTTTCTTGCGTCATTTCACAACATCTTGCTTGTTGCTTCTTTATAGCTTTATCCCATTCCTCATACTTGACACTAAGGACTGTTTTTCTGCCTCTGATCCTTTAGATTTTCTTTTTCTTTTCTTTTTTTTTCCTTTGGTACCAGGGATAAAACTCAGGACCTTGCATTTGCCAAACAGATGAGGCACCACTAAGCTAAAGCCCCAGCTCACTTTAGATTTTCTTCCCCAGCTATAACTGATACTTGCTGGTTGATTTTACAGCCTCTGTAAAGGCCTAAAGTAAATAACTCACAAGGCATTTTCTAGTCCAATTTTTTTTATTTTATTGACAAGAAATGTGAGACTCAAACTGGTCACAACTCAATATAACTCACCTGAGATTCTCAACGATCGTCAAAGCACTGCCTCCAGGGTTTTGGTACCCTTCTACTCTGTGTACAAATAGAACATCTTTAATATGTTCAAAGTGACTTGCAATGTATATCTCTCTGAATCATGTTGTGTTTGTTCTATGAAAGTTTGGTCACTGCCATGTTTACCTGAGGGCAAAGAATCTGTAACTTTATTGTACCAAGTGTGTACTGATGGGATTTTCTCTCATATGGGTTCTACTTGGTTTTACTCTTATACTTTACTTTTTACTAAAAACATTGAAATGTTAAGCAGTAACAACAACAATATAAAAAAGAAAACTATACTATGAAAGTTGCGGTATGAAGGGATTGCTTGATTCCTATACTGTAGATTACATGAAAACCATTGGCTTTCTCTGGCTCTCTGTTGACTCATTGGTAAATTTAGGGAAGAGAGAATCTCTGAGATTTCTCCCAAGTTTTACATTCTAAAATAATAAGTAGAGACATTATGTTAATATTTTAGTTTACCTAGAAATATATACTTAATTTTTAAAAGCTTAAACTATATACAAGTAAATGAAATGAAAATTCAAAAGTGTTTTGTTATTTATGTACACCCAATCATCACATAAATGTGTACACTTACACACATTCACAGCCACGTTCATATTCAAAAATGGAAGACACGGATCCCCCTGTCTTTGAGCTGACTCATGGGTTACCTCACAGGCTGGCTTCCCTAAATCCAAGGAAAAAAACAAAATTACCTTTGAATCTTCATAATGTAGACTATAAGTGACATCCAAATATTACTTGCAGAATCTTAGCAATTATTTTGGGAGCAAATAACTATTTTCATTCCTGTTTGCAATAAAGTAGAAAAAGTCAAAGGCCATTTTCATTTTTATTCATCTTTGTGCTTACTTTCTTGTTTAAATCAAGTAGCATTTAAATATGATCTTGTTTAATGTAAACCAATTTTTGCCCTGTGTATATTTACTAAGATGTGACAGAAGTCTCAGGCTTCCATTGCTTTATTTTTGTTTTTGCATGAAATCTTAGTTGTTTAATGAACTTCAATATTTGTATTTAGTTAAACTCTGCTATCATTTATAACCAGATGAGACAGTCACAGAAAGATAAATTGATAATTTATTCCTCTTGCATTAGAGGAACAGTTCTTGTATTTACAATGTGCTGAGCATAGCATTTCCCTGCCTAGCTTCATAATACTTGTGTACATTTTTATGGTGGAGTGTGACTTTCAAATTAAAAATGATTTGTTGCAAGAATATTGACTAGGAAATGCATTCTGAGAGAAGACAGCAGAGAAAAAGTAATGAGATTTTTCACTACCCCTAGCCCTGGGCTATTCAATAATGTTTCTTCTTTAAGAGGAAGAAAGAAAGCTTCAAACTGAGTGGCAGATGTTAAGTCAGGAAATGGGAAACTCCACGTTCCCCAGAGCTTCAAGTCATCTCCATGACCTCTGTGGCCTTGTTGAAAGGCTTTCTCTGAATTGAATGACAACACGGAGGCTGTGGGTAAGATTGCAAATCAGAGAATGCGGGTGTGAATGGGAAGCTGTGACCCTTGCCCTGAGTAGTAGTTCAGACCTGGGTTAGGGTGAAGTGTGGAATTGCACTTCCAGATTGCAACCCTGCAGGGAAGGTTTTGCAGTGCTGGGTGGTCCTGCAGAGTCTGAGCCCCCCCCCCCACCTCCCTGTCAAAGGAAACTTAAGAAATTTAGCATGTTTCACACTGTTTGATCCTCCAAATTTCTACTTCTAGTCTTCATTTCTCCTTTCAGCGAATCCAGTTGGCAACCAGGAGTGGGTACGATTTGAATCAGTTATTTTCTAGAGTCACTGTGAGCATGCAAACATAGACAACTGCAGAATGCGTCAGAGAACCACTCCTGCCACACATTTCAGGAAACTGACATAAGGATGTGGCTCAGGGCAGACAAGTCTCTGCAAGAGGGACTTGTCACTTGTGTCCATACCAATTGAACAGAAAAAAAATATTCTAAGAATAGGGTCTTTTAAGGTGGAGCTTCTTATACTATTTTTTAAGATATTGCAAAAAATCAATGAAATAGTAGTATAATTTGTTTGTGGTATTCCATTCAAAAATGGTTTTCTTTTTTTTCTAAAGATGTCAATTACCACATCTGACCAACTATCTTCTTCATTAAACTTTTCCATTTTTTGAAAATGTGCATCTTTTACAATTTATCCTACATTAAAGCCCAATTTGCATTATCTTTTGTTCCCCCATTATTGCTTGTTAACCCACTAACCCACAGAATCTGTGGCTTTTGGCAGCTTTCTCCACACTTCCTTGTGTCTCACCCACTGCCACACAGTTAGTTGAAAATGATATTTATCACACAGGGGCAGGTTTTCACTGCTTGTAAGTATCAGCTGTGGAGAGATTAGGCACAGGGAAATGAGGACTGTAGAGGGAATTGCACTCAGAGGGACAGGCACACCGTCCCTGCCAGTATGAAAAAGACAAAGGGGGAACTATAAAGAGGAGAAGGGTTCTCAAAGATGGATAAGAGAAAAGAAGATAGATTTGGCCAAGAAAGAGAATTCTTTGGATATCAGAACATAGCTCAATAATTTTATTTGAAGTGATTGGGTTTGGGACAGTAAAACTGGCAAGACCATCAGCTACAGTGAGTTTTCTGGGGCATAACTTGTCAATCTGCTTTGATGAGTTATATTGTTTTTGAGAAGAGGTGAAGTATTTTCCCAGCCCAAAGGCATGGAATATACTCCAGGAAGCTGCATTTGACCACTGACTGGCATACCTTTATCAGAATATGTGTCACATTTGTCACTTTCTTTGTCTTTTACTTGCTTATCACTAGGGAAATAGCAACCAACATTATTCATTTTGTGTGTGTGTGTGTGTGTGTGTGTGTGTGTGTGTGTGTAAGAGGCATTAATAGACTGAGAAAGAGAAGAGAGCCAAGAGGTCAGGTGACTGAAGTAGCAATGGAGTACTAGGTCATGATAAGACATTGGAATGGAGGCACTTCAAATTTTAAATGGTACAGTGTGATGACTAGTTTTGGGGTGTGGCCAGGCCTACAGGAAGCAAGAGTGAAAAGTCTTCAAAAATCTAGATGCTAAACTGCTTCAAGCCTTAAGCATATTCTTAAGTCTTAAGATTTAGTCATATAGAGTTATGAAAAAAATAGTTACATAATGGCATAAAGAAAAAAAACAAGAAGGAAGATGTAAATGAAAAACAGACATTTCCCATCCAAATCTCCCACCTCATTCTCCCACAATGGTGATATTCATTATTAAAAATACCCTCAGCTAGGTGAGTAGAAAGTTGGTATAGTGCTGAGGTCCTGGTGATTTAATAGTTCTTGATGTAGGTGTTAGTTATACTGTTATATTGAGTGTTACGGTTTATATCTCCATGTCCCCAGAAAGCCTCATACACTCATTGGTGGGGCTTTGGGGAGGTGATTGGATCAGGGGGTGTGATAATTATTAGTGGATTGTCCACTGATGAGTTTGTAGTTAAATGTGATTTGGGAGGGGAAGCCTGGTTGGAGGAGGTGAGTCACAGGGGGTGCTGCCTGAAAGGTGTATCTCCCACTCTCTTCCCTTGATCCCTCTCTGCTTCTTGCCTGCCATGCCATGAGCTGTCTTTCCTCTGCCATGCCATTCTGCGGTGCCACCCTGTCCTGGAACCAACCACATATGGACTGAAATCTCTACACACAGTGAGCCAAAATAAACCTCTCCTTCTTTAAGTTGTGGATGTAGGGTATTTTGTCTCAGTGACAAAGAAAGTAACTAAGACATTAAGTTTGTGAAAATCCATCAAAATTTACACTATTTTTGGCCTATATTCTACTTAAATAAACTTACATAAGCTATTATCATTTTTTCATATTTCAGACTCAGAATAAGATATTAATGATGCAAAAAACACAAACACCTATATACCCACTATCTCCTTTAAGAAAATATTACAAAAGCCCAGTGTGTGATCACCTGAGTACATTTTGTTTCATACAAATTTCAAGATCAGCTTCTCAGTATCCATGGAGGGTTAGGTGGTATTTTGATATGGATTCCATTCAGGATGTTAATCAATTTGGGTGCTACCATGTTAATATTAAATCTTGTGATCCAAGAATTTGGGATGTCTTTCCAATTATTTACAACTTCTCTAATGTCTTTTAATAATGTTGTATTTTTTCTTAAATTTAATACTAAGTATTTATTACTTTTATGTCATGATAAATGAAGTAGTTTTCTTCATTTCATTTTTGTGTCTTTCACTACTGATGCATAGAAATACAATTGATTCATATTGATTGATTTTTGTATGCTGCAACTTTGGTGAACTTGTTTAATTAGTTCTAATAGTTTTTACTGGATTCCTAAGGGTTTTCTTTATATAAGATTATGTAATATGCAAATAGAAATAGTTTCATTTTTTCCTTTCAAATACAGGTGACTTTGTTTCATTTCCTTCCCTAATTGCCCTGGCTTTACCTCTGGCACAAAGTTGAATAGAAGTTGCAAGAGTGGATATCTTTTACTTGTTTTTGATCCCCAGAGAATTTTCATTGACTTCTGTCCAATAATTATTATTTTCTTCTTTCTCTTTGCTTTGGATTTAATTTGCTCTTCTTACTAATTTCTTAAATTGAAAGTTCAGGCTATTCATTTAGACATTTTTGCTTTCCAATATAGACACTTAATGCTACAAATTTTCCTTTAAGCACTGCTTGGCTGCATCCTCCAAATTTTAATATTTGTTTTTTCATGTAGTTCAAATTATTTTTAAATTTCCTGGATGTTTCTTTTTAACTTGTGTTATTTGGAAGTATTTTCTCTAATTTCTAAATATTTGGGAATCTTCCAGATTTCTTTCCATTCTTTTTTTCTTAGTTTAGTTTTATTGTGGTCTGAGAATATATTTGTTATGATTTCTGTTATTTTAAATGTTAAAGTTTTGTTATAGCTGAGAATATGATGTGTCTTAGCGACTATTCAATGTACACCTGAGCATAATGTGTATTCTGTTGTTGTTGTTGGGTGAAGTATTCTATAAATATCAATCATGCCAAGCTAGTTCATTGCCCTACCCAGATTGTATATTTGCATATTCTTACTGATTTTCTGCCTGTCAGTTCCCAAGAGAGGAATGTTGATGTTTCCAACTATAATTCTGGATTCTTCTACCTCTCCTTTCAGATATATAAGGGTTTTGGTTTGTGTGTTATGAAGATCTGTTGTTAGGCGAATCCACATATAAGATTTTCATGTCTTCTTTGAGAATGTTTTTTTTAGTGTTATATAGTGCCTATCTTTAGCCCTAATAATTTTCCTTGTTTGTAAATCTATTTTGGCTAAAATCTAAATAGCTATTGCAATATTCTTTTTTTTTTTTTTTTTGGTACTGGGGATCAAACTTGGCTCCTTGGGCTTGGAAGGCAGGCAGCACTACTGAGATAAATCCCTGGCCCTCCAGTATTCTTTTGATCAGTGTTTGCAAGGTATATTTTCCTTCATCTTTTAAATTTTAATCTATCAAATGAGTTTGTGTACATAGCATATAATCTACATTGTTTCAGTGTCCCTACATTGCTATCTATATTACCTATATATCTATAATTTTCTAGCTACATAAATCAATACCACTGACTCATTTTTCCAATATTTTTCTTAATGAAATCAGGCTCTTTTCCTCCCCTAAATGCATATAATCACTGAACTAAAACAGAACTCTATAATCTGTTTCCTTGGATTTTCTCAGAATTACAATATTCATTTCCTAAAGCCACTTCAGATTGAGACTTGATCATGAAGCTAAAGGACTGAAGGTGTTCAGGAGGATAAAACTACAAAACAGAAGAATCTTGAGTTTTTGGAAACTTTTCTTAAATACAAAAAGGATTATGTATTATGATTATGTCCCAAAACAACAATTTGAATAGAATACAAGCATAAAGGTGATGAGATCTAGTTCAGAACTCTCAGCCCACTGATAAATCTGGGATCAAGTTACTTGGCTAAATTTGCATACATTCCATCCTATTTTCCTTGTACATTTGGCAGAATGGATCATCTTACATTATTATATTGTTGCTGTACTTATTTTACCAGTGAGATCCATCCCAGCAGCTGCTCTAATTGACACTTTCAAGTAGCCCTGGGAGGGAGAGAAAAATTCTCTGTGTGTTAGGTCTTACCCTTGAGATGTGCTCCATATGTCTAATCTCTTACTCAACAATTTCTCAATATTCTTGCATTAGCTTTCACATTGCAAAATGTTTAATCTTGAATTAAAAATTCCCACATTGTATTTAGCAATTTCTATATAGACTGCTTTAAAAAAACAAAGCTAGACATTCTGTTTGTTCCTGATTACTTTATCTCCATCAAGATAATTTATTTTCATAAGTAACTACAATTTAGAAACACAAACCCAAGATTTTAGGTTTACGTTTTCTGGGTAAAGTTACTAACAGAGACCTAAGAACTTCAGGGCCAGTTCCATTTAATTTTTAAAAATTCCAAATTTTATAATATGAAGAATGAAATCGTGAGAGCTCAAATATCTTTCTAGATAAATTTTAAAGTTCAAAGCAAGAGCTCTTTTTTAGATATTTAAATTTTTTACTCTAACCATCCATAATGCTAACAAATTGCAAAGATGTTTAATTTAGAGAAAATGATCACCAAATATTTGTAACATTTTTATTTTCCAATGTTTGAACTACTAATTTTATTTCAGAGTGATTCTTAATTTATCCACAAAGACTTGGATAAACTGCAGTTTCAGGGGGCTTCTCACATTAAGTCTAATGGCAGTGTTAGTCTGTCTTTCCATTATTTTAGAAGCTGTGTTTTTAAAACGCCATTAGTGGGATTCTGGGAATTCAGTGCAGGTTAACAGTGAAGCTCTCTCACCATTTAGAATTCCTTTCTCTTAATGAAAGGAGTCTGAACCCTTGAACCCTGTCAGGGACTAGGCATGTTCCCTGAGCCTGATTTTCATCCTCAGAAAATAGAGGTCAGATACATGTCAAGAATAAAGGAAGGGTTCAGATTAGAGTAGTTAAAGGCTTTGCACACACCCAGATGACATTAATGTGTTGACCATGGTGTCTGGAATCTGCTAAGCACTTGAGTGAGTGATGGAACAAATGAATGTATGAGTAAATTGCAAGTAAAAATGACAGCAAATATTCAGAGAAGCAGTTAATTATATGTATGGTAAAACATCTCACTTTCAATGTGTTCAGCTGGGGCAAATGAGATTGTTATAAAAAATGTTACACTTCCCCAAACTTCTCCTTTTCCAAGGGAGCAGGGCAGTAAAATTTGGTAATGCAATGCTCAGAAAGAAATGACTATTGGAAGTTAATTTAGGATTATAATTTATAAATATGAGTTTAACTATGACCACTTTAAATGTTTGCAGCTATACAATTCATGACTAGTTTGTATTGTGACATACACATTTTGAACAACTTAAAACGGCCTGAAAAAAGGGAGATCACACTTGTGTTCTATATCTGTAATCACAACTACTGTGAGTTCACAAGCTCAGGTGTGCAAAACATAAATTTTCTTCATTGTCTTTAGGTGAATTTGACTTCTGGCTCTGAACACTGACTCTATTATGTTGGCAGAAAAGGGAAAAACTCTATGTCTTTCCTCAGATCCTGAGCTTTGCAGGAAAACAGTGCACAAATTCAAAGGGGAGGGTGCTGCTTATCTTATTCCAGTCATTACTACTCACAGGGTGCCACTGAGACCTCTCATATTCCCATCTCTATGGCCTCATTAGGTCCAGATGTACATTCAGGTCACAGGAGATTTTGATAAGATTGTCTGACAACTCCCATTTGACTCATTGTGTGCTTATCTCTTTTCCTTTCTGGAGTTTTCCTCTCTAGGTTTTGCCACCACCTCCCTGCCCTATTGGAGGTACTTTATCTCTCTCATCCTTGATGTCTCAGAATGGCCTTTCACTCTCCTGCCACTCCCTCACCCACAAAGGACTTCTGTCTTGGGGCTGGGGATTTAGCTCAGTGGTTCCGGCTCCTGCCTTGCAAGCACAAGGTCCGGAGTTCAATCCCCGGTACCACAAAAAAGAAAAAGAAAAAGAACTTCTGTCTAGTCAAGGGGAAGTCCTTGTCTCTTCATACTTATTCTAAGACACTCAATCTGTGACTATTAGTAAAATAAATGCAAGAAAGACTTATAGGGACCTTCACATTCTGTTCTGCTACTAATCTCCCTTCGGACCAACTCCCCGTTTACAGGAAACAAAGAAGACAAAACAAAAACAAAAATAATACCACAAGCAGGCAAAAAAAAATAAGCTTATGAATTAATTTCTTAAAATACCGTGCAACTAAGTTGAGAGTATAGATGTGAATTATATCTCAACCTACTGAGTGCTTTTTGCATCCAAGAAATCTGTTACTTCCTTTCATTATCACAAGACTGAGAATGAATATACTTATTCTTTTTTTTTAATTGGGAACTGGAAGGGTAACGAGATTATGTAACTGTTCAATTTTAAATTTGAAGTCAGGTCATTGAAAATTCTAAAATTTATACTTTCCTCTAATTACTTTCCTACACTTCACAACATTACAAAAATAATTCTAAGTAAAAGGTAATTAGAAAATAAGATTTCACAAGATACTTATTTAAAATTATGGAAGACCCCAAAATCTCTATAGGAACATTAAAGCTAAAAATGAGGGCAGAGTTACTATGTAAATGACATGGACCTGATTCCTTACAGAGGACACATAGCACAGATGATAAAATCAGTGTGCCTGAACCATACTGTTAAAAAATGAATTGTGGTACTAACTTCAGCAGCACATATACGAAAATTGGAATGATATAGAGAAGATTAGCATGGCCTCTGTGCAAGGATGACATTCAAATTTGTGAAGCATTCCATATTTTTCAAATTCCATAAACCCAACAGAACAAAATACAACAAGTAGTTAGAGAAAAGAAACAAATCATAGACAAAGGAAAGCCCATCAGAACCACAGCATACTTCTCAACACAAAGCCTCCAGTCCATAAAAGCTTGGAGTGAGGTATTTCAAGTCTTAAAAGAAAACAACCACCAACTCAGATTGACATGTCCTGCAAAACTATCTTTCAAAATCTATGTAGAAATAAAATATTTTCATGACAAAGAATACCTGAGGAACTTCATGAATATCAAACAAACACTCCAAAAAAATTTTAAACAACATCCTAGGAAAAGACAATGAGGATCACAACCCCAGGAAGACCAGCACAATGAATCCATCAGGAAAGACAGGAAATTAAAGCCAAAGGGGGAGAATCCAACAACAGGAAAAGGTCATAACAAAGATAAGTCAATATATATCAGTTATAATGATCAATGTTAATGGTCTCAATTCACCAATCAAAAGAAATACACTGGAAGAATGGGTCAAAAAGCAAGATACAACAATATGCTGCATAAAAGAAACACAATTCAAAAAGAAACTCATAGACTGAAAGTTAAACAGTGGAAAACAATACTCCATGAGACAGGAACCCAAAAAAAAAACAGGAGTAGCCATCCTCTTTTCAGATAAAGTGGATTTCAAACCAACACTAATTAAGACAGACAAAGAAAGACACTACATCCTTGTGAAGGGAACAATCCAAGAGGAAGAGATAACAATAATAAATATATATGCACCAAACACTAGGGCACCCAACTATATAAAACAAATACTAACAGACATGAAATATCAAATAAGCAGTTATACAATAGTAGTGGGAGACCTCAATACTGCACTGTCATGGAAAAATAGATCAATTGGACAAAAAATCTATAATGAAATGCTAAAACTCAATCAAACTCTTGAACAAATGGACTTAGTAGATGTTTACAGAGTCTTCCACCCCACAAAATCAGAAGAGACATTCTTTTCAGCTGCACATGGGTCATTCTCCAAAATAGACCACATACTCACTCATAGAACATGTTTCTGTAAGTGCAAAGGAATTGAAGTTATCCCCTGTATATTATCAGACTATAGTATGATGAAATTGGAGACCAATAGCAAAAGAAACCACAAGAATTTCATAAACACATGGAAACTAAACAACACACTTCTGAATAACCAATGAGTCACAGAGGAAATTAAAGAAGAAATCAGATAGTTCCTACAATTAAGTGACAATGACAATACAACATATTGGAATCTATGCAACACAATGAAAGCTGTCTTATGAGGGAAATTCATAGCAATGAATACTCATATTAGGAAAACAGAGTGAGGCCAATTAAACAACCTGATGCTGAACCTCAAGCATCAAAAATCTATGCAATGGAAACTAAAAGAATGATACAAAAAATCAGTGAAGCAAAGAATTGGTTCTTCGAAAGAATAAGCAAATGACAAGCCCTTAGCCAACATAATAAAAAAAGGAAAGAAAAGGCCCAAATCCATGCAATTAGGAATGAAAAGGGTGAAATTACAATGGACCCAGCAGAAATCCAGAGGATCATCAATACCTGCTTTGAGAACCTATATGCCAATAAGATGGAAAACAGAGAAGAAATGGTCAGATTCCTAGACACATATGAATTACCAAAGTTGAATAAAGAA
Source organism: Heterocephalus glaber (assembly GCF_000247695.1). Next base: position 4,772,319 of record NW_004624732.1, on the reverse strand, counting down.
GGCCTCAAAATTCTAAACAACCCAATATCAATCAACAAAATTGAAAACGTAATTAAAAACTTACCAACTAAGAAAAGCCTGGGTCCTGACAGCTTCACTAATGAATTCTACAAGACATTTAGAAAATAACTATTGCCACTGCTCTTTAAACTCTTCAATGAAATTGAAAGGGAGGCAATACTTCTAAATTCATTCCTAGAAGCAAGCATCACCTTGATCCCCAAAACAGAGAAAGACTCAACTGAAAAAATCTATAGGCCAATCTCCGTAATTAACACAGGTACAGAAATCCTTAATAAGATACTAGCAAATAAAATGCAGAAGTTCATCAAGAAGATCATATACCCTGACCAAGTGGGATTCACCCTAGGGATGCAGGGATGGTTCAACATACACAAATCAATAAATGTAATACATTATACTAATAGAGCCAAGGACAAAAACTATATGATCATCCCAATAGATGCAAAAAAAGCATTTGACAAAATCCAACACCCATTCATGATAAAAACCCTGCAGAAAATTGGAATGGTTGGCATCTATTTCAACCTTATAAAAGCCATTTATGAAAAACCAACAGCAAATATCATACTAAATGGTCAAAAACTGAAATCAGGAAAAAGACAAGGATGTCCACTATCACCTCTCCTGTTCAATATAATTTTGGAAATATTACCCACAGCAATTAGACAAAAGAAAGAAATAAATGGAATAAAGACAGGAAACTAAGAAGTTAAATTGTCATTATTTGCACATGACATGATACTCTATATAGAAGACCCCAAGAACACCACCAAAAGTCTTCTAGACATAATAATCAAATTCAGTAGAGTAGCTGGATACAAAGTCAACACACAAAAATCCATAGCCTTCCTGTATATCAACAACAGATTCACTGAGAGACAAACTGGAGAACAACTCCCTTTATAATAGCATCAAAAAGAAAAATGAAATAACTGTAAATCAACCTAATGAAAGAAATCAAAGACCTCTACTCTGAAAGCTACAGCACTCTGAAAAAAGAGATCGAAGAGGTTATCAGAAAATGGAAAGACATCCTTTGCTCCTGGGTGGGAAGAACCAATATAGAGAAAATGGCCATACTTCCAAAACTGCTATGTAGATTGAATGCAATCACAATTGAAATTCCAACTGCACACTTCACAGAATTTCAGAAAACAATCCAAAAATACATTTGGAACAAGAAGAGACCAGGAATAGCAAAATCAATTCTAGGTAATAAAAGACAAGATAGGCGGTATCACAATCCCCAACATGAAACTATACTACAAAGCTACTGTGATAAAAACATCATGGTACTGGCAAAGAAACAGAAGAGAGGACCATTGGAACAGATTAGAAGATGAAGAAACAACTCCAGACACACTCAGCCACCTCATCTTTGACAAAGGAGCCAAAGTCCCTCACTGCAGGAAAGAGAGCCTCTTTAATAAATGGTGCTGGAAAAATTGGGTTTCAACTTGCCAAAGATTAAAACTAGACCTATATTTCTCACCATGCACTAAACTAAAATTGAAATGTATTAAAGATCTGAATATTAAAACAAAAATACAAAGTTGGTTGGAATAAAGGTTAGGTAGAACTCTTGAAGACATTGGTATAGGAAAAAATTTCATGAACAAAACCTCAGTTGCACATGAACTAGCACAAAGAATCAACAAGTGTGGGGGGGATCTCTTCTTATTAAATAGCTTGCACAGTAAGATAAACCACTGACATTGTGAAGAAAGAACCCACAATGGAGCAAAAAATTTTACCAACTATTCCTGAGACAAAGGTCTACTATCTAGAATATATAAAGAGCTTTAAAAAATCAGACCTCTCAAATTTAAAGACCCAATCAAAAAATGGGCATCTGAAATGAATAGACATTTCTCAAAGAAGTAGAAATAGCAAATAAACACATGAAAAAATGTTCAACATCACTGGTCATTCGAGAGATGCAAATGAAAACAATGCTGAGATTCCACCTCCAAAAAAATGGCTCCTATCAAAGAATCAACCAATAACAAATGCTGCTGGGACTGTGGGAAAAAGGAACCCTTCCCCACTGTTGGTGGGAGTGTAGACTGGTGCAACCACTGTGGAAATCAGAAAATCAAAAACTAGGATTCACAGTCTCATCTGAATATTTTCCCAAAAGAAGTTAAAAGAATCATACCACAGTGATATATGTGCACCCATGTTCACAGCGGCACAGTTTGTAATAGCTAAAACTTGGAAACAGCCCAATTGCCCATCAACAGGAGACTGGACAAGGAAAATGTGGGTTTTTTTTTTAATAAAATGTAGTACTACTCAGCCATAAAGAATGAGAAATTAGAGACATTTATAGCTAGATGGATGCACATTGAGGTCATATTCTTGAGTGAAATAAATAGAACACACGTGTAAATACCAAATAGTTTCTCTGGTGTGAGGAACTGAAAGTGTAAATAAGGATCCAAATATATAATAGATAATGTGAAATAGGAAGAAAAGGTCCAAAGGGGAAGGGGAAGTGGGAAGGATAGGGGAACGGAAAGAAGGGAAAGGAATCAATATGAGAAAAGGAAAAAACAGAAACAAAGTCTTTGTAAATAGGGAGGTGTAGAGGGGTGGAGAAGATGTCCGGGGAATGGGGAAAAAATAAGAACCAACATATTATGTAAAGGTACAAATTCCCAATAATGAATATCAGCATATTGTGTACCTAAAATGTACCAATAAAATTAATGAATTTTTTAAAAAAGAAATGAATTGTTGTGCATTACACTGGAATATTATTCATCAGTACAAGGAAATAAATTTTTGATACACTGAACAATGTGGATTAATCTTAAATGTCCCATAATAAGTAAAGAAAATCAAATCTAAAAAGTTATCTAGGGTGTCATATCATTTATATGAGATTCTGGAACAGGCAGGAGTATTTGGACTATTTTATTTATTTTTTTGGTAGCAGGGATCGAACTCTGGACCTTGCGCTTGTGAGGCAGGTGCCTGAACCACTGAGCTAAATCCCTGGCCCACTATTTTACATTTTGATTGCATTGTGGTTACATGACTATGTATTCATCAAAAATTACAGTACTATACACTAAGTGAATATTACTGTATGAAATTATACTTCAATTTTTTAATGGAAGAAGAAAACACAAACGTGTTTAAGATTAGCTGTTTTATTAATTTCCATCACTACAAATACCCTGGCTTAAAATTTTGAGGTATAATTTGGAAAACAAAATGGAGTATGTGTATATATGGAATATGCATATGTATGTGTATATATATATATATATATATATATATATATATATGGAATCTATGTCTGTATTTTATCCTCAGAAGACCTGGGGTATCCTAAATACCATATATTCTCAACTAAATAAGTTAACTATTCTAAATCTAAATGCTTCTTACAACTGAGAAAAAATGCCAATTGCATGCACATCAATAAGTTTTGATGTAGTTTTTATTATGTATAAAATGTATGATTAGCACTTGAACAATTAATATTGACCTTTAATTAAACTTATATCCATTGAATGTTACTTAAAATACTCTCAAATGGTTGTGCTTGGCTATATGCTGTGGTCTACTGACCCTTGCCAGACTATTGAACTTAAGGAAGTAGAGATTGCCAAATCTTGCATAAACACAGTCTATCAAAGCTGGAAGAGTTTGGGAGTCATCCAGTATATTTAAGTGTCACTCAAGCCCCGGACATCTACCTTTGCTAAGACAGTACAGGTCATTGGTGAGGGGAAGACAGCCAGAGTTGCACATTCACACTGGGAAGGGCAGAGGGTTTCATATAGAAGGGAGAGAAGATGCACAAATCAGTAGGGGAGAGAAGGGAAAGGAGAATGTCTAGAAGAGGGTAGTCATTAGCTTAAGGTAGCTGTCTTGATCTGTTTGGTGAGGGTCAGAATGGAGAAGGAGAAATGAAGGAGTGATGGAAAAAAGAATATTTAAATAGTTTTCTATATGATATAAATAAAATTCTCTTTTGGCATTTTAAAAAGGATTACAGTGAAAACTTAAATTGCTTTCTGATTATTTCTGGACCTTAAGATTAGTTTTTCTATGGAGAATGACACCAGGCCAAGATAGGCCATGAAGACTCTCAACTTTTATGAGTAACATATCTATCAAAAGCTTTGGGCTAACTTTCAAGAAAAGCCATTTAATTTCCAGTGATACATAATTTAATGAAGGAAAAACATGAAACTATTAGTTTAACCAAATAGAAAATGCAGAAAAACTCTAATATTTTGCAATATCACTCAGAATTATACTGTCAATCTTCCAGAACTGAAAAAAAAGCAAGCTGATGAGAACTGGTGATGAAAAACAGCTTGTCACCAAGATGCCAGACACATCTGTCAGAGGCTGAAAGTAAATCCAAATACTCTTACAACAACACACCTAAAGACATCTTGGACTCAAACTTTGCTCATTACATGGAAGGAGAAAGTTTGTCTATAGTTACATGGATGTAAGTATGTTTGCATAATTAATTTATGGGCCTTTTTCCTACCGAAAAGCTGGTGTTCAGCCTATGGTGCATCTTACAATTGATTACATCTTAGAATTGAATTCTACATATTCCAAAAATAATTTCCCATTTAAGATAGAGATACTTGACATATATTATTTTGGTCCTATCTTTATGTTACAGTTTGGTTTCATGACCCCCAAACATCCTGAACTCTTCTGAGTTTATCTCTACAACATTTTCTTATATCAAAACAAGATTTTGCTCCAAAACTTTGATGAGGACCCTCTATGACAAATAATATCATATAATACAATAACACACTTATTTTTTCAACATTTTACCATAATTTTACCAGCTTTACTCTGTGTGTGTGTGTTATACACACTAAGGTAAAAGGGCAAAAAATGCTGGTAAGTTGGGTTTTGCTTTGCCCAGAGTATGGCCCTGGGCATCTGTTTTCAAATAGAGCATGTGTGTGAGATGAGAGAGGTGACAATGAAGTAACAATGCTGGGTGGTGAATGGCTCTTTCTTTCATGTCCATACTCATAGGGTTTGGCAAGCCTTGCTGCTTACAGCCTTGGGATCTGCTTCCTTCCCTGTCCATGTGGAAGTGATCCCACAAGTGATCCCAGTCAGAGCAAGATCTCCTACAGGCAATTCAGGGATATCTGTTCCCTATCCAGGGGGTACTGATGCTTCAACTGTTAGCCCAGGGGTGTGAGAAGGGGTAGGCTTATTTGAGTTGCTCAGGAGTTGCTTGGGAAAGAAGATCTTTTACAGGAAGAACATCTGTAAACTAGCCATATTCTTGCTTTTGGAAGCCTTTGTCTTGAACTATGAGCTCTTGCTGGCCAGCCTCATTTATATTTGAAGGAAGCAATAAAGATTAAATTAGCCCTATAATATAAAAAGTTACCAGTATTTCTGAATTCTACATCATAAGAATCAGTCTATGTTTCCTCAAATATTAACAGTTCAGCAGTGTTTAATTATTTGCTGGATGTGCATCTTCTGTTCAGGAAAATCAAGACTAAAACAAGAACTCAAAAACCAAGAAAATCTGACTCCCTAGGTTAAGGCAAGTGTTATGTGTTAGTATTTGATGTTACCAAGAAATAAACTGAAGAGACCAAAGACTGACCACTGCCTTGAAAGGAATATTCTAGCATTTGAATATCATTTGTTTTGCAAATGCATTGTTCTGGGTTTACAGGAGGCAAGTCTTCTGTGACTCCTGCCTATATCCTGGGGGGCCACAGTTGGCAGGGTATTGTATGCAGAGCATGTTTCACACTGAACTTCTCAGAGTTCATTTCTCGAGGAATTTCATTGCCTTTTGTCAGTTGCTCATTATTCTCCTTTATAAATGAATTGGCTAAGTGACACGCATCACAGATACATAATATTTTTAAACCTCATGAACCTTAGTTCTGATAAATACAAGCATTCACACTGAACGGGAAATCATAACAGGAAGCTGAAGTTGTTATAGCAACAGTGAGACTACTTCAACTCTCAGGAGCCATCATTTTTTCAAGAGTAAATGATACAATTAACACTTGATGTTATAGTGTTTACAGACCTCCTTGTGACTCATAGCTCTTCACGTGTCCGTCCGTACTAAACAGATGGAAAGGTAATTCTATTGGATTAAAACAATAATTCAAATATTGCTATCTGGAGCTGCTTTAATAAATCTTGACAGGCTTTTACCTGTGATAGATTTATACCTCTGTTGTTATAGCAAAACTTCAAATTTGCCTCTGAAAAATGAAACACTTTCCATATTTTTTCAGGAGAAAGCTAGGACACAGTCATAGAGAAAGATATTTTGGCACCCTTGAAGAAGAGCAAGAACAGAAGAATATAGTCCACATGGGCTGTGGAACCAGTGAGATTTGAGTCTTGGTGCTGCAGCTTCCAGCTAGGTGATCTTGAACAGTCACTTTCTCACTGCCTCAGTTACCCCATCTGCAAAGTGAAGATCATAATGTACTTCATGGAGTTGTTGTGAAGATTGAATGTATTAATGTACATTAAATAAGTGCTTTTGCCAAAAGTTTGTGTTACACATATGTTTACTTTCCTTGTTCATCTGTTTCAGATATTTGCATGTGAGTAGGATGTAGTGTCAACAAATTTGAGAATGTCATAGTTTCCAATTTTCTTTAAACTCTAAGGAATAAAGAAACTAAATAATTGGAAACATCTATTTTCTTTAGTATTTTCTGGTTGTAAAGTTTGTTTGCATCACCTTCAGGATCCTCAGGTCTTGTGTGGAGGAGTGTTTAGGGGCACAAAGGTGAGAACCAGCTTGAAATTATTCCTGAGAGATTTTTTTTTTTTTTTTGAACCAGGAATCAAACTCAGGACTTTGTGCTTGTGAGGCAGGCGGTGGAAACACTGAGCTAAATCCCCGGCCCTTAAAATTATTGAGAAAACCAGCCATTTGGAGTGATAGAGATGTGGTTCAAATTTAAGATTTGCTGCGGTGACTTAACCAGTTTTATCACCTGCAAATTGAGGCAATAATAATTATTTTTTTAGGGCTATGAGATTAAATGGGATGTAGATAGAGTGATTGAAAAAATATAGTTAATGTTAAAATTTTAAAAAATATATCACAGTAAAAGATGCATTGATCCCATCAAAATATTCCTCCTTGCTTTGAACAAACACACTTATCCCATCATTCTTGCCACTTTCTGAAGCAGTTCTTGAAGTTCTCTTTTGTGAGTGTCTTTATAAGGTATAATATTTGTTGGTCACTCTAGGATTAGGAAAAACAGACCAAAGACCCACGTCATTGGGATGGCAGAGGCTCAACCACCTCCTGAGGCTTTACATCCTGGAATGAACTCCCTGACTTTTCCATCTCCCCCAGAATGACCCTGCATAGTTCTTGTTCTTCCCATGAAGCTAAGGCATTTATCTTTCTATGAGTTTCTGAGAAGGCCTGGCTCAGTGGTGGAGCTTTTGTTGTATCCATTTACACTTCTACTCTTAGGTGAGGAGAGTATTTTTTTTGGTACTGGGGATCGAACTTGGGACTTTGAGCTTCTGAGGCAGGCGCCAGAACCACTGAGCTAAATCTCTGGTCCTATAGTTCTACTCAGGATAAACATCTATTTTACTTGGAGTCACTTAAGTCCCATTATTTCTCCTCCAAAATTAATACTGTATCAAGAAAAAGAATATCCAGTGCTATGGGAAGAGGACCTCTGAATGTGGTGTCCCATGTTGGCTGTGGAATTAGCCTATTTATTTCAGGGTCCTGGCTTGACTTGCCTTTTTCGTATAGGAGCCAGTAGAAATAAGTTCTCTAATATTAAGTATTAGATGTCAGATACTTGTTGGTACTTCACTATTCTTACAACCTTTAATTTCTGTGCCCTTATATGAGGGACAATAGATGGAGAGGTTAAGAGCATGAGTCAGGAGTCCTATCACTTGGGTTCATTGTTTACATCTACCATTTACCAAAATTCCTAATATGTTTGTGCTTCAATTTCCTCATTACTATTATTATAATGTATACTTAAAGCTTCTTGCTAAATACTGTATCAATCTTCCATTAAAAAACTTTTTATCACATTTGTTTGCTGACCTAGATTTGTTTTATTAGAACTTTGGCCCTCTAGGAACAAATGAGAATACAACATTGTAGTTTCATTACTTAATATGTTAGTAGGCACTAAGTAAATTAATGCTCTTTTTCTAAAACAATCTTCTTGCAAATTTTTGTCCTGCTATTTTTTATTCTCTGAATTTACAGAGATTTAAAAATCTGGTTTTTTGTTTTGTCATTGTTGTCTTTTGGTACCAGGTATCAAACTCAGGACCTTGCGCTTGCCAGGCAGGCAGTTTGCCACTGAGCTAATAAATCTCAGGCCCTTAAATATCTGTCTTTAACTCTTATTCTACATAAGGACAAAAACCTGTAGTACATGTGCTTGCTTAAGTATTTATTTATCCTATTAATTGTTCGATGCTATTTAATTACCATCAGCTCAACAATTTTCAGACTGTATAGAGCCAACCTTTTCTTAGCAGGTTTGTCCCTTTGTTCTGCCTTTTTTCTCTCTCTCTATTTTTACTCTAAAGTGATTCTTGTGCTTATCATCCTTAAGTGTCTTTCTGCCTGCCTCTAGCTGCTTAGCAAGATCATTTTGAATTCTAATCGCATCTGTTAAGGAGTTCACTTCTCTCTAGGTGACTACCTCTGCTAAATTAATGAGTTTCCCATTTCTTCAGCCCGGTCATTGATGAAAGTTAAAACATACACCTTTTACCTGCTTTACGAATATAAGATGTTATTCTCCAAAGCTTTATAACCAGGAATAAATATGTTAAAGTCACATTTAATGATTGTTTTGTAGAAGTCATATTTTTGTAAGAAAAACTTTTCATTGTAGGAATGAATGACTCCTTACCTCAATAAATGTTTATTTAATTGTTCAGTGGCCTAAATTCAATATTTTAGCTGATTAAACCAAGATTTAACTTCATGGAAGGTTCTTTGATAGTTTTAAAGTCTTCACAACCCTGTCTAAAATCTGACTATCAGGTATATGAGTTGGACACCCAATGTGTTCCAATCAAAATTCAATAAACCATCAATTAAGAATATGTTCTAGTTTTACTTGAGCCACTCTTAAAGGCTGAGTAAGAACAGTTTAAGTAGATTTTTTAGCTAGTAATTGGTTTTAATTTTAATTGGGTAGAACTTTAACAGGTATGTTGCTCTAAAGAAAAAGATGAATCAACACATTAAAATCTTTTTTTCATGAATGTAACAAGTCTACATAATGTGTTTACAGATGAAAAGAAGTCATTTATCTTTTAAAAAAAAGACATCCTTATTAGAAATCAAAGATAGCTTCTTGAGTAAACTTGTGCTCTGTAACTCTTGGCCAATAAAGTCCAGTTCACCTTTCTTCATGCTGCTTCACAGGTCATAGGAAGCAACCTGCACTCCTTACCATTGGCACCCAAAGGCTCTGTCAAGCCCTCAGGAGAAGGCCATTTTATCATTCTCTCAGCCAAACAGACCTACAGCGGTTTGTTTATATGATCATCCCCCAGAACATCAGAAAGAATCACGACAAAGCAAAAGTTTACAGCCACAGTTATAATGAAAGACAAATTTTAGTAAATTAATTTGCTTCATTGAAAAAAAATCTTTCACAGAGATATGAAGACTTTTGAGAGCAAAGACTGAAAATATCTCACGGGGCTTTCAGCTTGGTGTTGATTTGCCTTACTGAAGCTTTCCCTTAGGTTGTAAATTCCAGCTTTCTACTGTTAGATCCCTCCTATGTTGAGCTTTAAGGCATTTCTGGAATTACTCAGTAAAGGGACTTTGACAATTCCCTGTCCTGTTCTTAGGTCATAGAGTTGATTTATGGCTGAGGAGGTTCTCTAAACAGTAGATGAAATTGGTGAAATGCTATCCATTATCAAAGTGAGTTCAAGAGTTCCACCTGCTGATCATTGTAGGTCATCCTAAATATAATCAGCCCTAGATTCATCCACTTTTTGCCATTTTGTGAATTATACTACAGGACAATGAAAATCACCCTGAGATTGCTTAAGTGTAGAATCTTAAGAGAATATTGATGGTTTTATGGAAAATTCTAAGTCTCCTATTGCTTAGTTTGATAACTTGAAGGGAGTTTCAGAATGGCTGCTCTTATTAATATAAACCAAAAAAAAAAATCAGTATTTTTCCAACCAGTATTTGTGGACCCCAGTCCTTTCATTGAGGTACTTTGATGCAAGGTCCCATAGGTAGCAGGAAATCAGGCAGAACAATTCTGTCTTTTGCAACTTGCTGGAGATAGACATTAAAAGATAACAAATAAATATTAAAATGACATGTATTATCCCACTCCATGAAAAAAAAAAAAAAGAACAGAGAGATCTATAAAGAATTAGGGGGCCAGACATTCGGTTCAGTGGCCCTGTGCCTGCCTTGCAATCACAAGGTCCTAAGTTCTATTCCCAGTACAAAAAAAAAAAAAAAAAAAATAGGGGTAATAACCATTTCAAGTATGTACTAGTTTTCTATTGCTACTTTGTTAATTTGTCAATTACTAGAGATTTGCTGCTTTAAAATAATTTGGATTTATTGTCTTACAGAGCTGTAAGTTAGAAGTCTTACACTGGTCTCACAGCAAGTTTTCAGGCGGGATCCCATCCTTGCCTTCTCCAGACTTCAGAAGCATTTCACATGCCTTGGCTTGTGGGCTCCTTCCTTCCTTGTCAAGCCAGACATAACCCTTCATTGTCACATCTCTGTCTGACCACATACAGGAAAGTTTCTTTTTGGTACTGGGGATCGAATTCAGGACCTTGCGCTTGGGAGGCAGGCAGTGGAACCACTGTGCTAAATCCCCGGCCCAGTTTCTCTTATTTCTAAAAGCTCCTGATTAGACTGGGCCCACCCAGATAATCCAGAACCATCTCTTTATTTCCAGGTCAGTTAGCAATCTTAATTCTTTTTTGCCATATAATAAAATCACAGGTTCACTAGTTTTAGGGTGTGGATATCTTTGAGAGTGCATCTTTCTGCCTAATACCAGCTAGTAGGTCTCTGTTAACAGGTAACATATTAAGATTAGCATGAAAGAAAACTTAACCCAAGTAAATATCTAGAGGAGGGATTTTATAGCCAAAGGCAAAATGTTATAGATTCTCTCTGGAAGAGAAAAAAATGTGGCTAGGGCAGACTGGGGAAGGAAAAGTGATGGACAAGGTGAGAGAAAGAGAAAGGGATAAGTCAGGGAAAACACCAAAGGCCTCTATAAGAAGTCTGGACTTTATTCTCAGAGGGTAAATAACCAGCAGGGTATTTAGAGCTGAAAAGCAACATGATCTAATATATAATTTTAAAAATCATTCTTGACAATGCCTTTGGAAAACAATTTGACATTATCTTGTAAATTCAAAGATATACATACTCTATGACCTAAAAATTCTATTCCTAAATATGTACCACAGAGAAAGACTTGTCTATGTATACTGGGAATATATCTGAGAATATTTATAGCTATAGTTGGTAATAACACAAGCAAGAAAACAAAAAGAACTTTCATAAAACTCAGTATCTATCAACATTTTGAATAAGCTATAGAAAATACTGACAATAGACTGTTATATAGTAGTAGAAATTGAGTAAGTGCTAAGTATATGCAAAACTTGATAAATCTCAGGTACTTAATGTTTAACAACAACAACAACAAAAACAAGGCTGACAGAAGTATGTTTTCATTTGATTTAGAAATATTTCTTAAACATTTACTTTGTACAAACATACCCACATATGTTAGTTTAAAAAATTGACAAAAACACAGTGCTTGTGGAATTTACATTCTAATAGTTGGAGATAGACAATTTACAGTACATAGATTAACAGGAAAATTATATTATATGATAAAAGGTTAAATTAAAGGATCATGAATACAGAGGAATATAGAACAAGGTAAGGGGAGGGTGAAAGTATTGCAATTTAAATAGGATGGGCAGACTAAGCCCTGCAGGGAAACATTTAAATAAGTCTGAAGGAATAATCTGGGAGAAGAATGTTGCAGACACTTGGCCCTAAAGATGGAAGAAACCAGTATGACTGGACAGGAGAGAGTGGGATGAGATGGAGGAGATCAGCCAGAGGGCCAAAGTAGGTTTGATGAACCTTGGTGAGAGTGTTGTACTTTATTTTGAGTGACAAGAGTGTACTGATTGGCTCCAGGTATGGAGTTTCCATGGTCTGATCTTTGCTTTAAGAGGCCAAGTCTGGATGCTGTGTTGAGGACAGACAGCAAGGGACAAGGGCAGAAGCAGTGGACTAGGGAGAGAAATGATGGCTGGGAGAAGAGTAGTAATAGCAGTGGTGGCGAGAAGAAAGAATCTTTATTTATACAAACTCTTCTATAAATATTTTTAAAATATTTTTATCTTGACATAATTTTAGATTTACAAAAAAGTTTCAAGAATAAATGCAATGAGTTCTCATGTATATTTGCTTTCTCCTCTCACACATTTTTACACACTCCAGAATAATGATTGAAATCAGGAAATTAACATTGATGTCATAGTATTATCTGATCTTCAGCCCTTATTCAGATTTTACGATTTGTTCCAATGATACCTATTAAATCAAAAGAAAATCTTGGAGCACAGATTTCATTCAGTTGTTATGTCTCCCTAGCTTCATTTAATCACAAATAGTTCCTCAGTCTGTCTTTGTCGTTAATTACGCTGACAATGTTCAAGCATTCAGGCCTGTTTTTTATTTGTCTGTTTGCAATTTAGAATGTTCCTCAATTTGAGTTCATATGTTGTTTTCTCATGATCAGGTACAGGTTTTTCATCTTTGACAAGAAAACCACAGAAGTGATGCTGCATCCTTCACAGTGAATCATAATGGTGGACACCGTTTGTTGATTTCTCCCATTGCTGTTAAACATATTCGGCTAAGGGCTGGGGATGTAGCTCAGTGGTTCCAGCTCCTGCCTTGCAAGCACAAGGTCCGGAGTTCGATCCCCAGTACAAAAAATAAAACCTACTTGGCTAAGATGGGATCTGCTGGGTTTCTCCACTACAAAGTTACTATTTCCCATTGGTAACTAATAAGTATCTTGTGAAGAAGTGCTTTGGTACTACTCAATAAACTGCAGCTCATCAAGACTTCACCCACTAGTTTCAGCATGGATTGATAATTCTTAAATAAATTAGTAATTATTACAATGCCAAGTGATGACTAAGAATTCTATCATTTCTTCTACATTTACTACTTTTCTACTGAAACAAAGCATTTTTCTTCTCCTCTAATTATTTAATCACAACAGGAATTTTTAGTTTTTCAGTGAATAATAATCCATGAATGTCATTTATTTAGATGCACAAATTGTCTAAGTTTTGATCAGTGGAAGCCTTATCCAGCTGGATCCTGGGGTTTTTTGTTTTGTTTTGTTTTGTTTTTTATGTATCCCTACCCTAATGTGAGAATTCTTGGCCATGGCACAATGAGATACTCCATGCTCACTTTGTATTTTCTCACCCCAGGCCTCAGATCAGCCATGTCTTTAAGTATTCCTATATTCTTTTATTGAAAAATTTTATAGGTACTGGCCAGGTTTGCTCATTGTTTTTTAGATTTGTGTATGTTTTGAAGGTGTAAACAACAAAAAAAAAGAGTCAAAGATAGTTCCAGGGTTTCTGACCTGAACCACTTGAAAACTGGAAGTACTATAAACTGAGACAGAGAAGAAGCTAGGATGGAATAGGTTTGAAGGAAAGGCCTGGAGTTCAGTTTGGCCAGGTTAGTTTAGATGCCTATTAGATATTCTGCTGGAGAGGGCTAGGAGGCAGTTAGATATCGGGGCCTATATAGTTCTGCAGAGATTCTTGGACTGGGAATAAAGCTTGGGAATCATCAGAGTGCAGTGGTATTAAAATCCATGAGAAGGGATTAAATCATTAAGGGGATGAAAGTAGATAGTGAAGGGAAGATAATCAAGGTTTGAGTTCTGAATCATACCAACATAAGAAGAGGGGGGAATAAGTGACAAAGACTGACCACTGAGGGGAAAGGAAACACAGAAGCACTTGGTGTTCTGTAAGGCAAGTAGGGGAAAGAAGCTATTGCGGAAGAGAGAGTGATCAACCATGTCAAATGCTCCTGTGAAGCTGAGTAAAATGAAGACGGAAAATTGACTATTAAATAGAGCAGTTATTCTGAATGAAGTAGATTTAAGAGAGAATAGGAAAAGTGAAATTAAACATGAACAGGAGAAAACCTTTGGGGCTTCTTGCAAAAAGGAACAAAAAACAGTAGTAACTACTACAAGACTGAGGTCACAATAAGGTTTTTGTAAGAAGTAAGAAATACCAGCATGTTCTATGCTGATGTAAGTGATTCAGTTAATAGAAACCTTGATGAAAGGCTGCATCCCTAACTTCTGGAAGCTACCCATATTCCTTGGCTCCTGGCCCCATTCTACAATATTCAATGCCAGCAATAATAGGTAGAGATCTCTTCCCACCTCTCTGACACAACTTCCTTTTAGCCTCCTCTCATTACACTCAAGAAAGGTTCTCTCTTTTTTCTTTTGGTACAAGGGATCAAACTCAGGTCCTTGCGCTTGTGTAGCAGGCAGTGAAACCACCGAGCTAAATCCCCTGCCCCAAAGTTTCTCCATTTTAAAGATTTGTGTGATTAGACTAAGCCAACTCAGACAATCTAAAATAATTTCCCAATCTCAGAGTCCTTAATTACATGTGCCAAACTTTTATCACATGTGCAAACTGCCATGTCAAGTAGCATGTGCACAGCTTCCTAAGACTGGGATTTGGGCATGTTTGGAGGGTCATGTGTGCTGCTAACCACAGCAGTCCAGAGGTACCAGGATGCTAGAAACAACTAGTTTCTTAGGTGATTTTATTCACTCTTCCAACCTGCCTCATTTACTCTTTACTTTTCTTGACTAGGGTAAACTTGTTATGTTTTCTTGAATTCTAGGTGAATGGCACTGAATTCTATGTGCACTTGTATATAGGACTCATGAATATGTCCTTTAATTGATGTTAATTCTGCACTGAACTATCACTGCAAGAGAAGATGGAGTCCATATTCTCCTCTCACTCTGCTAGAAAACATGTCCAGTCTTCCTTGTACTGAGTCTTAGCTAAAGTCCATGGCTGGAGTCCTGGTAAGAGATTAGAGGCAGGAGAAAGAAGCACCAGGGTGTTTCTCCCTTTCTGCTTCTGTTCATGAGGTGGTTTCCTGCAGTAAGTGCCTTTCTGCTGGGTCTCAGCTCCCTTGGGCAGCTGCTCCATGATTTTGGCTTGAGCTGAAAGGCCTGGCTTCTTGGCTCTAGCACCATAACCTCTTCTCTCTGGGTACTTTTGGCTTCTTGCAGTTAATGCCTGAATTGCCTCCGTTCCTGATTTGGCCTCTTAGCTCTTCTGTCACTGTGGAACTAGTCACTATATTGAATTTCCTCTGTTGGAAATATCTAAAGCAGTTTCTGTTTTTCTCACTGAACTTTCACTGATAGAACGGAAAATAAAACTGTGCTAATTTGAATTTTGCATTCACAAAAATATTACTTGTCAATCTGAAAGAGACTCCTGCACTCTTAAAAAAATAAAAAACTTTGACATAAAATTCATTCAGTTTGTTTAAAGGTATACAACAAAATAACACCCTCATGGCATTTCTGACATGAGATGTGGATTGTTGTTTACTCCCCAAGACTAATGTCATAGGTGAGCTCTGTGCTACATGAGAAAAGAATTTTAGGAAGCTGATCTGTGAACTGCTGGAGATTAGATTTCTGAATGATGAGCCCAGTGGTGTGGGTATAGCAGAAGCCAGAACCATATCCCACTGCCAGTGCCAATCAAGGACACTTAATCATGGCTTTGGGGCACAAAGGACAGGATAAAGAAATTCCACATGTCTAAGAAGTGAATTCTTCTATTTCAAGGAGAGGGAAAACTGGGACAAGGATGCAATCTGGGTGGCGGGTGGCTTGCTGCCACTCATTTCTTCTTTAATACACACACAGTAGAAAAAGGATAAAGAGGCTTGCTCTCCTATGAATAGTAAGGCTATTAGATAGAAAAGATTAAAACATAATTTGCATACATGATTATTAGGATGGAAAGGATGACTCTAACACTCCAGTTCTTGATACAACTTTGTGGCTTTCTGTGGTTGAGATAATGTACATAAAGCAGAGACCCCACCATCTGACTAATTAACTCGGCAGCAGGGAGGGAATGGATGAAAGGATAATTAATAGGTCAAAGACCCAATGCTGTGTTATGATTATTTGAATAATATTATGATAATTTGAATAACGTGTAAGAGTTTGTGAAAACTGGTTGCTGGCTAGGACTCCAGCTGACAAAACATTTGAATCATACTCATTTTATACCTCCTGGGTAGCTTTCCTTCCTTCCTGAAAGTACTGAGCATATGTTTGAACATTAGGGGTGGGGTGAGGAAGATGAGTGAGAAATGCCTGTAAAAAATTGCCGTTTTAAATGTCCATGGCAGAATTATGCTGTCCTAAATGTCCACAACAGAATGCTTCTATTTTCACACATTATAGAGACCTTAACCATCAAGCATAGTTGCAGACATGATAGATACTGCAGTATTCAAATTTGCAGGGTCTGTGCAGTGAAATGAAAAACCCAGTGCCCATTTCCTGTCTTAAAAAAAAAGAGTTACTTAATTAGTTGAGATCTACAATTGATAGATTTCCATATTTGTTCGAGAAAACAAAGCCAAGAAATTCTTTTTATGTTAAACAAGTAGAGATTTTTTTTAAAAAGATGTTTATTTGAAAATTTTAAAACACTTTGAATGGGACTGACACAAAAATTGGTTTTGAAAACCTTGTAGATTATTAGCTAATGTAGCAGTTTTTATATTATCTCCATAGTTGACAATTGTGTGGTCCCATATCATTTAACATTTTGGTGCTTTTTTTCCCTTTTGTTCCTGTTCCTGTTAAGGGCAATAAGAAAGCAGCAATCTAGCACATGGCCTGAGGATGTTTAGGGCAACTAATGAAAAGGCCAATCTGTTTTGGCTGCATGAGTTTATTTCCAGAAAGACTTCTGTATGAGTGTTGTTACTTATGTAAATAAAGTAGTTCCCTTCTATCTTGCCATTAATCTCCAGGGAATGTTTGGCAATATCTAGAGATACTTTGATTGTCACAACTTGGAGAACCTCCTGGAAATCTAGAGAGTAGGGAGTAGGGATGTTGCTAAACATACAATACATAGGACAGCTCTCACAAGAAATAATTATCTGACCCAAAAGGCCGACAGTGGAAAAACCTGAATTCAACCATGGTCTTTGGTGAACATATAAATGGAAATAAGGCTGCTTTGTCTATGATTCTCCCTAAAGGTACTATAAGCTTTTGTTCTCCACTTTGACTATTTGGTTACTAAAAATAGGGGAAATAAGGTACTCCATTGCGTATAACCGTCTAACCTTTTATGTTAGCATCTTAGATACATCTGTTATATGATTATAATTTGGTTATTAACAATTAACATTAATAAATGAATAAGGACGAAGAATTTGACCCAAGAAGTCATGGGCCAAAGATGAATCTAGGATGTAGATAGAGAATAAAGGATTGCTCAGATAAGCAGTGGGCCTCAGAGGAGCTATACAACTATTAACAGACTGGGCCGGGGATTTAGCTCAGTGGTTCCACTGCCTGCCTCAAAAGCGCAAGGTCTCAAGTTCTATCCCCAGTACCAAAAATAAAAGAAAACAAAAAACAACTACTAACAGACTTCTGCGGCCTGATATAACAGAGCCGTGCACTCCAAGGTAGCTGAATATAACTTCAGAACAAACCTAGACTCTGTACTTCCTAAAGATACAATTTTGGTGCCCTGGGGTTTGCAATACCACATATCTCATCAGCTATTTTAAAGAGGTTTTATATTTAACTTGACAATTAAGCTGAGAATGTGCAATCTATTATTTATTATGACTGGTAGGTGAATTAAGAGGACAGCTTTATTACTGAAGGAGATACCCAAACAAGGACCTCTTGCCTTCAGGGACAGCATTGATGGTAAAGAATATGCTATTTGGTATTTAGGAATACTTAGCATAAAACTTTGATTAGGAATTTGATTTGGATATTGAAGGAATTATGGGTTTAGACTAGAACAGAACTTCTGCTTTCAAGCTTAAGTATTCTCTCCTTTATTTTACTTTCTAAAGAAAATTTTATTAACATTTAGGTTACAGGCCACAAGAAGCAACTATATCCACTACTCAGTTTCTGTAAGAACTAGTAAATACAGAAAGTAAAACATATATCCCTGTTATGAGGTCAAGCATATATACTCGAATAATTAGAATATAACTCTTGATCTACCAATATATGGAGATATGTATTACTGTGTAATACTTGAACTACAAATATGTGCAGTGTTGTAGATATCATTTTGGGAAATAATAGGAGTCACTTAGATGCAGAAATTTTCTTCACCTACGTGTAGTGAAAACATGGGATAATATGAACTCCCTCACTTTTTCTTTTTAGCGTATTAAGCTTTATACCATAAATGTGTATTTCTTTCTTTTGTGACATTGATAGAAACGAAAACTTTATGAAGTCTTCCTGTAATACAAAAATAGATAATTTTCAGCCTTTGCCAAAAATGTTTGTAAATGTGTGATAAATCTGTACCACTGACATCCATCAATAGAGTAGGAGAGAAAGTATGTGATATTGTTCTTTAAATTTTTATTAAATAACAATCCTATTTACATAATAAGCACACATATTCATATGTTAAAATATAAATAATTATAATACTTAATTTGGGAAATTTGGGTATATAAGTTTGGTATATAAAAATGCAGTGTTCAAAATTATAATTACTCCAGAAAAAAATATATATATCATTATATATATCACACTCTTTGCAACTTGGAGATTCCCATTACTATATATGCTAGCAGAAAATAAAAACCTATGATCTGGGCTTGATCTGGGCTTTATCTGGGCTTGATGGCCCCAAACTGCAAATCATAAGGAAAGAAAGAATGAGAAAGAGATGTCAAAAGAAGGACCACTAAAATTTTGATTTCTAGTTCTATAAGCTCCTTTACCAAAGCAGTGATCAGGCCCTCAAACACAAAAGCCACACGGAGCAAGCTGTGAAATCTTTTACAATTTAACAAAGGTCTTAGAGATGTGAAGTAGATACATGAGATGCTCCCCTGTATGCTCCATGATGGGGATTTCCTTCTCCCAGAGACCGAATCTCAAGGAAGGAGGGTGACTAAGCAGAGCTGTACCAAGAGATATGTTCCTCCTATGAACGTCTTGTTCAAGTCACTTCCTGCCAGTCCAAGAAGGGCAAACATATTGACTTGTCAGTGTCAATTACCTACCCAAACATATACCTTGAAGTATCAACCCCTGTAGTCTTGAGTTTCTCATTTGAATTCACTTTCTCCATATCTTTACCCACAGTTAATCGGATTCATCATGTTCACTTGCATCCTTGTCTTATTTTCTCAATTCCTTAGTCACCTTCTATTCTGCTTCTGAAAGTCTGTTAACTGTACCATTTTATTAAGAGTCATCTTCCCATCCCCAACCTTACACATGTTTTCATTACATTCCAGGTACATAATCCTCCTTTTTACTGAAAATTATGTGTTCTTTCATGCCACCACATTCATGTTCTAGTGTGTTCTCTGGGTCTCTGGAATGCCTCTCTCCCTTCTTAGAAGTCACCTGCTCTGACACTTTTGGGCAGAATTAATTGCTGTCTGCAGTGGTTTTCATAGAGTTTTACATACAACTATTAGAATATACATTTTGTGGAACTGTAATTATTTATGTGTCTGCTTTCTCAACCAGAGTATGAGCTTGAGGAAAAGGATAGTCTTTAATTGTCAATATCCTGAACTCCAAAGGCTAGACTGGCTGGAAGAGTAATTGGATGTGTGTTAAATGAATAACAGTTAAAGTCCCAGCCCTTTACCCCCAAAGTAGTCCACCTGATTTTCATGGAAAACAGATGTATTCCCTGTTATGTCTAGGGGACCCGGTTGTTGCAAAGTCTTTGTAATAGCTTATCTGACTAGGTTGGTAACTATTATCCCCAGTTCTGACAGGATCTGCCTGCTGGTTGCTTCTGCCCACACGTCTTCCTCTTCAGTTAGGTGTTTTCAATTACTAACTCAGCCCAGACTGACAGAAATCGGATTGGTTTCTGCCACAACAGAAACCATAAAATAGTTTTGGATCTAATCTGATTTGTTGTCTCTCAGGAGCAGTTCTACCTCTAGAGTCCTTTTTAGGTAAACACTAGATGCTCTAATGGTTTAAGTTGCTGTTATTTTGGCTTTTGATTAATTGTAGTAGAAAGAAACCTAGCTGATGAATGTGTGAAATAATAGTTTTAAATTGTGTTAAGGGAAGGATACATGTTATTTAAGAAAGGTAGAGGGAAGATTAGAGTGAGGAAAAGTGAGGAGGAGTATGTTTGTGACAAATCTGAAACAGAATATTTAGTAAAATAGGTGTGGTTTGGTAGAAAGAATGCAAGAATATTCTTAAATGGGCATGCTTAATAACTTAGAGATAGGAGACAGTAGAATGTGAAGAGTGGAGGACATTACACAAAAAGCACAACACAGTTTCTAAGTAATGGAGGGGCAATTGTACTGGGTTTGGCGGGGGAGTAGAGTGCTAATAAGGCCGTGAGCAGTGACCTAGGAACACCTCAGAATCACAGAGATCATGAGTGCAGGATGCATAAAGCAGATCTTTATTGTCTTAGTTGTAACATTAAATAACAACATTACTTAATCTAGTTATTTAATACTGTTCAGTTTCTTCACTTGTGGAAAAAGATGAAGGAGCTGGAAGACTGAAGTTCCTTTCAGTTACATATCCATGGCACAATGGTCCCAAAACTGAAAGCCTTTCCTCCTGCAGGTTCTGTCTTAATGCTCTTATTGTTTCTGAATCTTCATTTTAAATGTAGTAATTAAAGTTCCTAAAAATTACAAAATAAGTATTAGAAGGAACCTTAGATAAAATTATCAAGAAAATAATATTTTATTTTCTATTCAATAAATGTTCTGAGACAAATGCTTATGAGAGGTTTCACTTTTGCCACTTTTATTTCTTGTTGCCTTTAGCCTATCAGATAGACTAATGTTATGAGTTGTGTTTCAAACATAATATTTCATCAATACTAAGTAAATACTTGGTATCTCCTTTCTGTTTCTAGGTTTATGGACCATGATCGTCACATTTTTTAATGTTTAAGAGAATGAAAACATTTCCTTTTCTCAGAAGGCAGACAGTTTCAAGGAAAACATTCGCTGTATACCTCTATTTTTAAAAATAGCTTCTTTGCAGTGGAGAAAAAATGGCAATCTCCAATATGCTGGACAAGGTTCTGGTTCCCGTGGAAACCAGTGTTCACAGATACTGATAGCACTTGGCCACCTGATGATCCTGGATAAAACAGCTGCACACAGCATCTCAGTTTACGCTGTAAAATGGAAAATAATCAAAACTCACAACTGAAAATTCATGAGGCAACTTGCCAAATGTCAACAATGGCCTTGGACACTCTAGTGCAGACATGACTTAAAACCACCTGTAAGTATTAGATCTTGAGAAGTTAAATATATCAAAATCTATCTGCCTCCAAAACAGTATTTGTTAAATGAATACGTTATATTTTTACTTTTGAAATGAAATATGAGTTAAAATTTATTTGACTGATTGTCTCTATTTAGAATGTTCTTTTGAAAGCAGAGTGTGTGTTTTCCTAAATGCCAGATGTCTTCCTCAGGCCTCTGCTGTTTGCTCTTTGGTACTATTTAGCTTTGTAATATATATGAATGACAAATATTTTTTAGATCACACAATAATGTGAATGATTAATTATAACATGACTTACAAGCTTTCGTTTTTAACCTTGGGAACATACTAGTACGGAGGGCTATGTTTAGTTGTTACTGTTTCTTGGGTTTTTGTTTTGTTTTTGGTCTGAACTTCATCTCAATTTTTTATCCTTTTGGCCATGTTGTGAAGGATAATTAAATTTGTACTGAGTTTTGTGCACCCTGTAGAGAAAAGATTTATATCCACCTAGGAAACCTTGGGAGCATAAAGGTTTGTACACAAATTTTAGAATTTCTGTTAGCTGGTTAGAAATCTTGTGATTTATCCAAGAAGAATAAATGTAGAGCATCTTAAAGAATCTGGAGGAAAAAACTGGGTAAAAATTAAGAAATTTGAATTGTTTAGTCTTTTTCAGAATTTAAACTGAGACATCTGAAATAAAATTATCTAGATAATATTGGGTCTAGAATAGAGGTAAACTAAAAACTAATTTTTAAAATCAGAGATATGAATCTCTGATAGTATTCAATCATAAATGACTGGGTTTATGCATAATTGTTTTGGATATTGTATCATCAACATTTTTATCAGTAATTTTTGGCATTGATGAATTTTAAGGTATATATACAACCAGATTCAATATAAAAAAGATTATAAACTAAAATTACAATAAATCTTCTCTTGTGTAGGAACTGGGAATGCATATTCATTATGACATTTTATGGTTAAATCATGCAGTGAGTACTAAATATACACAAAGAACATCCTTTCAGAACATTTGAAAGACAGTAAAACTATGTAAACATAATTGTTTTATAGAAGCTAATTTTGTTAGTGAAATATTTTTGGAAGATTGAAATTATTCATAAGATATATTACTGTTAATTATTGGTAAAGAAAACTGTCCAGAAAAATGCCAAGCTTCCTATGACTTACTGAAAGTACGATACAAAATGGTGGTGAAGAATCATTGTGAGCACAGCAAAGTAAGATGGAGGGCAGGGAAAAGGGTACTGTATACAAAACTAAAAAACTGATATGAAAATGGTCATGCAATTTTCCAGCCAGTTACCCACCAAGAGCCACAAACTGATTATTCTGATTTGTAACTTGTTAAAATTTCTCTACATTTTCACTAATTTATTAAAGGCCATTTTTTATATATTACCTTGGCATTTTGGCAGGTACATCTTCCTGGTTAAGCTTTGGAACACAATCTCTTTCATTTGAAACAAAACATAACATAAAACATATTAGAGAGTGAACATGGAACATTTTCTCATGTAAGGTGAGCTTGACTGAAACGTTTAATGAGTAAACAGTATTATAATGCTCTTTACACCATGTTCATGGATTGGAAGAACTGGTTTCAGTTTTTTCTCAAATTCCTCTTAACATAATCACAACAAAATTTCCACTAAATGAAAATGAAATATTCTCATTAATAAAAACTTGGTTGCATCATACTAATCTGCATATTGACATATTTATTTGATATACATATACATAAAGCCATCCACTCTCAGATAGTTATCAAGATTTTTGTAAAGCTACCATACTAAAGACAGTGTGGTACTGAAGTAACAACAAACAGTCTGCAGGCAGAAAGGAGCTTCCAGAATCAGAACTATGTATATGATCACCCAGTTCCCAGCATGGAGGAGAGGGATTATTGATTGTCTTTTCAGTCAATGATGGCAGGTCAATGGGTTATCCATGAAAGAAAGGTGCTTATCTTGACCCTATCTCACATTATTAGCAAGAACAAATGCCACGTGGATTGGAAATCTTGGTGTGAAAGGCCAAACAATAAAGTTCTTAGAAGAATATTTTTAATACCATGGCAGGCTACAATTAAATAGGACACAAAAACTACCGACAATGAAGGAGTCATTTGAAAAATTGGACCACATTAAAATTAAAAATTCTCTTCATCAAAAAGCATTCAGAGAGTGATAAAGCAAAGAACAGAGTTGGAGATTTTGTTTTTTGACATTTACAAATTACAAAGAGCTCATAATACTCTAAAGAATAAATAATAAAAATAATAATAGGGAAATCCAGGAGAAAAATGTGCCAGAGACTTGCACAGGCACTTTCCAAAAGAAGATATATAAACACCCAATAAATATAATAAAGATTTAATGGGGGATGGATATTATCAGAGTATGTTATATGCATATATGAGAATGCAACAATGAAATACAACATACATATATACAAAAAAGAGAAAGAAATACCACATTCTCCAACAGAAATACTACAACACAATTTATCACTTCAAAAAGACAGAATGGGTGCTCTGGTGTGTGGGATGAGTAAGGCCAGTGTATAAGCAGCAGCTGAGACAACTTCTAGACAAGAGCTATGAAGACACTTGGCATCAGAACATCATAACTCTGCAAACAATATACAAATACAGAAGCTACTAAACATTCACCATTCATTTCATCTGAAAAGTTATCAAAAATGAGGTTTTTAGCTGGTATGGTGGTGCACCCCTATAATTCCAGCACTTTGGGAGGCTGAAGCAGGAGAACTGCAAATTTGAGGCCAGTCTGGGCAACTTAGTAACTTAGTAAGACCCTGTCTCAAAATCTAAAATTTTTTAAAAGGGCTGGGGATGTAGTAATCCCAGTAGTGAAAAAAGTGAGATTTTTCAGTGACACATTTGTACCAGACAGTTCTCCAAAACCATTAAAAATGGATCAATCTCTGTTGATACAGAAAGGGAAACAGTATGGCATAATAATTACAATTGGACTTTGAAGTCACAAATCTGGTGTTGCTTGCAGACTATGTGATGTTGGATGAATTAAATATCTTTAATTATAAAATGTTTTCAAAATATTACTGCCTATAGAGTCATTTGCTGATAGCATGTTCTTTTTTAAAGTGTATACAAAATTAAGACTGTTTTAAAAATGTTTTTGTATGCTTTCCATACTGACCAATCATGTATTACTTTAAGAAAAACATAATTGTAATTAGTAGAATAAATTTTAAAGAAAACATTCACATTAAAATGTATAGTAAAGGTATTTAATCTCATTAGTGAAAATGGGAATGCAAAGCAAAACCATACTGAGACATTCTCAAACTTACTAGTATGGCCAAAATGAAAAAGACTGACAATATCAAGTGTTTACAAGAATATGAAGGAACTATAACTGTCATAAACTGTTGGTAGATATTTTAGTAGTTAAAATTTGGACATAAACACATTCTACGATCTGCAATTTTACTTCTGGATATATGACAAATAAAAATTTGTACATATGTTCATCAAAATATAGGTATGAAAATATTAGCGGCAGTACTTATAACAGTGTAAATCTGAAAACAATGTCCATGTAAATTGACGTTTGAATGAACATATATATTGATATATGTGCACCCACATTTATAACAGCACAGTTTATAATAGCTAAAACTTGGAAACAGCCCAATTGCCCATCAACTGGAGACTGGATAAAGAAGACACAGATTTTTTTTTATAAAATGGAGTACTACTCAGCCATAAAGAATGAAAAACTAGAGACATTTATAGCTAAATGAATGCACACTGAGGCCATACTCTTAAGTGAAATAAATAGGACACATGTGTAAATACCGAATAGTTTCTCTGGTGTGAGAAACTGAAAGTAAGTAAGGATCAAAATGTACAATAGATAAAAAAAAAAAAATGTATAATAGATAATGTGAAACGGGAAGAAAAGGCCCAAAGAGGAAGGGAAAGTGTGAAGGGTAGGGGAAGGGAAAGGAATAAATGTGAGAAAAGGAAAAAACAGAAACAAAGTCTCTGTAAATAGGGAGGGGTGGAGGAGTTGAAGGGAGGGCAAGGGAATGGGGATTAAAATTTTTTAATATATTTTTTAAAAGAATAAAATACTAAAGAGACACTTTAAATGTTACAATGAATAAAGATGGACCAAGAAAAGACTACCTTCAAATTAAATCCACATAAACAGGAAACACTTGTGGCCACAGTGACCAAAAGGGACCCAAAGCTGTTTATACTGCTGAAGTCTTGGAAAGTTGCTGACTTCACAACCTCTCTTACATATAGGAGGTGCTATGTTCTAACCTATAATTTAAAAAAATCTTAGATTTTCAAGAAGTTTCTTGGGGCATTTTCACTTTACTAATTAAAAGAACAGACAAGAGAAGCCTTCTGGAATGGCAGAGGAAAACCCTCTAGGATCTCTTCCTCCAGAAGGTAATGAAAATACTAGCAAAATCGTCAACATAAAGGAAAAAGTTGAAATACAGCCTCAGAGACCTGTGGGACCTCAATACCTACACACAAATAATGGGAACCCCAGAAGGAGAAAAAAGAAGGGAACAGAAAAGCAATGTGAAAAAATAATGGCTGAGAATTCCCCAAATTTAATAAAAGAAAAAAATATTTATCTTCATAACCAAGAACCTTAACAAATTTCCAGTAGGTTAAACTAAAGGAGACTCACATCCAGACACCTTGAAGTCAAACTATCAAACAAAGACAAAGGGAAACTGGAGGACAGCAGAGCAAAGTGAACATAGCAACTATTAGGACTGGAGGGGTCAAAAGGTAGAGGCAACACATTCACACTCCTGAAAGAACCTCTGTATCCAGAAAAAAATGCTCTTAATAAAAGTAAGCAAAATGAAGAAGTCTCAAATAAATGAACTGAGGGAATGTCATGAGGAGCCCTGTCTTATGAAAAATATCGAAAGGAGTTCTTCAGGGTGAAATAAAGGACACTGGATAGCAATTCAAATTAATTTGATACACAGAATTAAACTAAGTTCAAAAGAAATAATTTAGTAGGTATAAAATAAAAATTAGAAAAGGTAAAAAGAATTGGCAGCGTGTTTTTTTTCTTCTCAGTGGGGCTTAAAATATGGAAGCTACCTCTCTGTGGGGTGGATTTGGAACTCTTTTTGCTTCATTCACTTCATTCACTATTCATTCATTCACTATTATTTGTATATTTTACAAGGACATGTTTTAATTTCTTGATGAAAATTATCTTTAAACAATAAAAAATTGAACCATCTAAAGGCAATAGAATGAACAAATTATCACTATGTGCAATGACATGGAGAACGTCACAAACATAGTGTTTGACAGAGGCAGCTGCGAGAGCATGCACATTGTATAACTCCTTATATGTAGCTCAAAAGGTGGCAAAGCTGATCTGTGGTATTAGAAGTCAAGATAATTGTCACTTCGAAGGTGGTAATGACTGAGAGAGGGTGTAGGAAGGATTTCTGTGGAGTTGGTAACATAGTTTCTCCATCTAGGTGATAGATACATGGGTATGTTTTCTTTATGAAAATTTATTTACATTTCTGTATATTAATTTAATAAAAAGTTCACCTTAAAAATGTCATTACCTTACTTGCCTACATAGAGTAAAAAAATAAGTCAAACTTTGTGGGAGAAATATTGGCAATATCAAATAAAGTTTAAATATATCCATAGCCTTCAAATGAGCAATTTTACACTTAGGAAATTACCCTACCAAAACACTTGCACAAAATCACAGAATGTGTTCATTGCCTCATTGGTCATTCCCTTCTTCTGGCACACTGTCACTTCCAGCTTTCCTGGCACCATATTACACTGGTTTCCCCCTCCCACTCCAGCTATTTCTTCTTATCTCAGCTGCTCTGAGGAAGGTGAATGCAGGAGGGCCCAATATCTCTCCCCTCTGTGCTCATCCTTTCTAAGCACTTTCCCCTACAAGATTCTTTACAGTCTAATGGTTTCAGTGTCATCCTGATGCCAGTGGCTCCCAACTATATTTTTCTACCCATAAGCTCTTCCCTAAACTTCATATATCCCATTTACCATTTCTACTTGACTACCTAATAGGCATAAAAGGCTTAATATACTCAAAATGATGCTCTTCATACTCAGGTTGGCTAAGCTTATTTTTATCCACTATTTCCCATCCCTGTAAAGGTCATTATGATCCTCCAAGTTGTTTGTGATGCAGCTACAGGAGTCTGTATATGAGGGGTGATTTTGCCCCCAGTACACATCACTCTTTCTTGTTTGCCTATTCAACACTTCACAGTGTATGCTGTATTCGAATCTGTTCATTGCTCTTGATGTTCACCACCGTTATTGGAATCATTCCATCACTAAATCTCAATTATCTGGGATAAGCTGCTTTCTTTAATTCAATTTTTCCTTTAATATAGCATTTTATAGCCAGCATAATCTTTTGAATCATAACCGATATCATACCACCCCCTTCTTAAAATCTCAAATGGCTTCTCAATAGTTTCAAAATTAAAATCTAGACTCTCCTCCATGACAGGCCTGTCTTTTTCAGCCCCTGTCTTACCTGATCCACCTCATATCACCCAACTCTCCTGCACATAGGTGGGTTCTAGGTCCTCAAGAGATGAGTCTAAAGTCTCTCCTGGCCAGTATTCTCATCTGGGGTGATTTTGCCCCACAGGATATCTCAATACAGCAATGATTGAAAACACTTTTGATTGGGAAAATTGATGAGAGAGTCCTATGTATATCCAGAGCAGGGCTGCTGTGAAGCATTCTGCAATGCACAGAGAAACTCCTATTAAAAAAATTATCCAGGGCAAGGGATTGACTCAGTAGTAGAGTATTTACTTTACCTGAATGAGGTCTTGGGTTTGATCTCCAGTACTGGGAAAAAAGAGTTATCCAGGTGCAGGCCTGATGACAGAGAGAATTTTAGGTGAGGAGATATGGCAATCTGTCTATCGTTCTCTGACATTTGTGCACAGTCTTGAACTACATGGAGTGGTGGCTCTGTTTTAAGTCTTCACTTTTTTTTTCAATTTTTATTTTGCTTTATTAGTACATGTTTGTAGTACACAATGATCACATTCTTCATGGGGAGTTGTTATGTGTACATAATACATTTTAATTATTTTTTTCTAATCCCATTTCCCCATCTCCTAAGCCCCTTTCCATTTGAAAAACATCTTTTTCCCTATTTCCTATTATCTATTTCTTATTTTGATCTTTTATTTTGGGTTTCTCATATAAGTGAAACCATGTGATATTTAAACTTGCACATCAGATTTATTTCACTTAATGTAATTGTCTCCAGGTGCATCTACTTTTCTAAAAATGACTCAAGTTTATCCTTCTTTATGGCAGAGTAGTAGTTCATTGTGTTTAAATACCACATTTTCTTTATGCATTCATCTATTGATGCACATATAAGCTATTTTCAAGATTCAGCTATTGTGGACTGTGTTGGGGGAAAAATCACTTCATAAGTGAAGTATGACTATAGCTGTCTAAAGCCCAATGTTACCTTGCCCCCAGCTGGCTATGGCATTTGGAAACAACTCTGTTTTGCCCCCGGTCACAAGTTGAACCTCAATAGTCCTGTGATACAGTGAAGCTCAAGGGCAAGTGTACATCAGCTGAAGACATCCTGGTTCTTCAAGAACCAAGTAGTAATAACAAAAGAGAAAGCTTTCATCAGGGGGAAGGACAACTTCTTTATTAGCCTGCTATCTTGTCCCACCTACTAGTGTAAGAATGCTCTCCTTATCATCTTCATCAGCATAAAATCCGCATTGACATAGGACTACTGCCAGCACCCCCAAGCCACCTTATACTCCCTCTAATTATTGTGTGTACACAATAAATAATGGCTCAGAGTGTCTTTGTCTTTTCCCACTCTGAGGCACTCTCTTTTTCTTTAGCCCCCACCATCCCTCTTTCTAGGCAGTTGGAAGACTGCTCACCCTCCAATAGGACTGTGCTTCTATAAACTTGAGTATGCATTTTATCACTATAATATGATGTCTTTAATTCTTTCAGGAAGACACCTAGAAGAAGCATAGCTGGGCCAAATGGAATTTCTATTTTTAGATGTTTGAAGATTTTTGATACTGATTTGATAATGGTTATACTAATTATACTCCCACCAACAATGTAAAAGAGTTCATTTTTCTCTGCATCCTTCCACAGAAGTATTTGTTACTATCTGATATCTTGGTGATAGCCATTTTTTTCCTGAATCAAAATGGAATCTGAGCATTGTTTTAATTTGCATTTCTCTAAAGGTCAAAGATGTTGAATATTCCTCTTTGAGCTTTTTCAAGTACTATAGTTTTCATTGTTGAGGTCTTTCACTTCCTTCCTATTTAGTTTTTATTGATGTTATTGTGAATGGTATTGTTTCTCTGATTTCATTCTTGGTGAGTTTATTATTGGTGTACAGGAATTCTATTAATTTTTGTGTATTGCTTTGTATTCTGTGTTTCTACTGAATATAGTTATGAATTCTTGTCTTTTTGTTGATTTTTGTCTCTTCTATGTAGAGAGTCATATCATCTGCCAATAATGGTAATTTGACTTCTTTCTTTCCTATACATATCCCTTATATTTCTTTCTCTTGCCTGATTTCTCTGGCTAAAATTTTAAGAACTATACTGTACAGGAGTGGTGATAGCAGACATTCTTGTCTTTGTTCCTGATTTTAGAGGGAAAACTTTCAGCTTCTCTCCATTTAACATGGTGTTGGCCATTGGTTTCTCATAAATGGCTTTTATCAAATTCATATAAGGTCCTTCTATAACTTTTTTCATTTTTTTTATCATGAAAGAATGTTGGACTTTGTCAAAGGCTTTGTGTCAATTTGCAACGGTCATGTGATTTTTGTCTTGCCTTTGTTTGTATGATGTATAACATTTACTGATTGTAAAACAGGTTTTTATGTTATTTGTACTGTCTTCTGAATTTTCTCTAATTCCACTTAATCTTAGATTAGTCTTCTTTTCAATATCTAGCAGCTATTGAATCTATTTTTCATATTCTCTTGTCTTTTATGATGTCTCTGAATAATTGTTTTCTGATACCAGCCCCATCTTTTAATTCTGACATTTTGTCCTCATATTAGTCACTTCTGATGCTCATACTTTCAATATAAATTTTCATCACTTGGATTTCCCTTTGGGACCTTTTCTCAGACTAATTTTTTGCTGAACTGGTCATCCATGATTTTGTCATTTTTTTTTAGCTCAGCAAGCTTTTTACTAGTATATTCTACTGTAAGCTCCCTGATCATTTTCTACATTATATCCATTATGCATTTAGTTATATCTTATGTGAGTCTGCTGACTACCTTATTGATCTGTTTCTTAATCTCTATCCTTTCCAGTAATTTGACAGTGTGTATTTCTTTTTCTCCTCCCTCTCAATGCCCAATTGATTAGCTTTGGGGGAGTTTGGAGCTTGGGAAGGTGTTTTGTGCCTTGTTTTCCCATGTTCTTATTGTTATTTTGTGTGTTAGTTTGTTTTGTGTTGAGATTTGTGGGCACTTCTAGGGGAAAGTCTTTGTTACTAGTACGGAGATCTCATTAATCTTTGCTTTTTAGTGATGCACTCTAGGCATGGCTAACTATAGCTCTTTTCTTCTGTCCCAATATCTGACCACATCCATTCATTTGGAAGGGGAGGATGCAGTGTAATTGGCCCAAAATCCAGTTTTCTGGGAATGGATTACAGTATTGTTAATGACACAAAGGTAATCTGCATACAGACAAAACCTATTAATAGCAACAACTATGCCACCACGGCATTATCAAGTAAATTAGCAATGATAGTATTTTCCAAGACTAACTGGATATAGACACACCATAAGAACCAATAATGTATCACCCTTAACCACAGAAATCAATAATTACTGTATAAACACTAAGACAAACCAAATATTGACATACAGTAAAATCTACTAAATGTGACACTCTACCTCCACTAATAATAGAATTCAACAGTAATAGCATAAAGTTACCTATCTGAAGATTAATAAAACTTAATGTTTATACTAGTAAAGATATAGAAAATTGGAAATGGGAGAATGAAAGAAGAAAATTTTGAAAAAATTAAGCAATGGGAGATGAGTGAGAAAAATGAAACAAAAGATCTTATTAGGGAGTAGAAAGATATTAATAGAATAGATAAAGGTAGCTGAAAAGGATAAACAAAGAAGAGAAGACAAAAGAAAAAAGAGAAAAAAGAAAAATAGGAAGAATAAAAAAGAAAAATAAAGAAAAAAAAGGAAATTTCCCTGAACTTTAATAAACTAGTGAAGTAGAAAAAAAACAGAAAAAGACAGTGAGTCCAAAAACAGAAAAAAAATTTTTTTTCTCTGTACTGTTTAATAAGTGACTTCTTTCCAGGATCCACAGTTTTGGAATTCAGCAAGTCATAGTTTTCTCCACCTAGTTTATGGGTTGTGGGTTTATGAGGTGCCTCATGTTCTAGAGGCCACTCTGTTTACCTGGGTCTGTAGCAACTGTCTGAGCCAAGGTGACAGATGGGGAAGGCAATCAGACTTCATCTCTGTGTTGAATATAGGCAGCAGGGAAATGGTTCAAGCAGCCCACTGTACTTAGTGCTGGCACTTTCAGACCTAGTCATTTCTGAGCAAAGGACAATCCTCACCTGGCTTTTCACCACAGAGGGTAGGACCCATGCTCTTTCTAGATGAACTTAAACTTCTCAGGAGTTCTCTGTTTAGCTCCCTCCCTGTCCGTGACTGTCTTTCAAAGCTGTCTCTTACCTAGTCATTGTGGGAGGGCTACACTGGGAACCCTAAAGTTGATTTTTAGTTGTTCTGAGTCTCAGACTTAATCGATGCCATCCCAAAATGGTGCCCAATTAATAGTGCCACTCTATGGCAATATGATGTGTGCTGCACTAGATTTCCTCTCCAGCTGTTGCCTGCCTCATGAAAGGAGTTACTTTGAAGAAAAACACTGTGTTCCTTCTACAGTTCACAATAGCCATGGGCTCCTCCTGGGGCCCATCCTGTGGCCCAGTCTGCCATTTCTTCTTGGAGCTCCTGCCCCTGGGGGCTTACCTTGCACCAATAAAGGGACGCTGTCTTTCCCAAGAGCTGAGATGGGCTTCCAGATTGCTTTTGTCTTTTCTCTGTGTTGTGGTTCATTTTACCAACTTCTCTATGCTTTTAATTTTCCTTTCAGTTCCTTCACAATTCCTAGAGATTTACTTTTTTTCCCCAAATTGTTAATTTCCAGGTATATAGATTCCAAATTTCATAGAGGTTAAATTTTGCTGCCAATTTGTCGTTTTGGTTCAGCCAGGTCTTCACTTTTTAAAAACTATTCATACATAAATGCATGTTGGATTTTGTCAAGTGCTTTTTCTGTGCCTATGGAGATAATCATATGGTTTTTGTCCTTGGCTCTATTGATATAGTGTATTACATTAATTGATTTTCGTATATTGAACCATCCCTGCATCCCTGGGATGAATC
>NW_004624732.1:4718430-4736446 GCF_000247695.1 Heterocephalus glaber | reverse complement strand
ATTATATAAAGGTACAATTCCCAATGAGAAATGTAATTGTGTTGTATACCTACAATGTACCAATAAAAGAATTTAATACAAAAAAAACCTATTCATACACCCAACAATCAGTATGAATGATATATTTACCAGCAACTACTGGAATAGCTAGGATTTTTATAACCTACTTGGCCTGAGTAATTTTTAGATTTTACTTGTTTTCTGAAGAATTCGGACTTGAGACATATCTCAAAAATGTAATAGGAAGTATTTGCTCTGCGACTGCCCTTCTGTGTCTCTTCTCTTGTGGGCAATTAAAAGGATTTATTCTCTAGAAATGCAAAACAGGCATCTTTCTCATTACCTAAATTCACTTAGAGAAAAAATAAATCAGTATACAGACGAAAGTATAGGAAGTATCCCAGAAAGCTATTTCAATCCAGAGAAAATAAGTACTACTATGTATAATCAGAGAGACGCTACAGACGCTGAAGAATTTGTTGTGTCCTTTTTTTGTGATAACCTTACATTCCCCAAACTATGTTGAAGCAGAATTTGTAAGTTGCTTAATTCACTGTGCAAAGAAGAACCTCTAGATCCATTTGTTTGTTTGTTTGTTTTAAATCAGTGCTAGCGAAGTTCCAGGATCATGTGAGGTGGGGAAGGATCACGTTGCCCAGGACAGAATGAAGATATCAGTTTGAACAGAAATAACTTTATTATCTTTTAGAGGCTCTCATGATGGAAAATCAGATGCTTACCTGGGAATAGCACATACTGGAATATACTGCATGAAGAGGAAATAATAAAACACAAAGGCTATAAATTTAGAATGGTTTACTTCTCCCATTCCAAGTCATGGCTCTTGAACTGACAAAGGACAAGTCACAGAAAGACTCCTATAATATGTAGGTATCACCTCCTTCCCCATTTTAACCATGGCCAGGGAAGAGTGAGGGTCAGATCTCACTCAGATGAAACTACAGTCAGGGCCCCTGACTGTTTGGGCCCCGAGTCAGGGAAAATGCAGAATAAAATACCCTTTACAATTTACTAACACAGAGCAGAATGGTACTCTCTCTCTCTCTCTCTCTCTCTCTCTCTCTCTCTCTCTCTCTCTCTCTCTCTCTCTATCATAACCTCTATTTTCATTACTAAGAGGTAACCATTTGGGACTTCATTTTATTTTCTAACATGATGGGGAAACATTGGAGGTGGTGAGTAAAGTGTCTCAGGACTGAAAGTTTCTTCAGATCTACCTGAGCACTCCATCCTTTTTCCTAATCCCAGAAGGATTGAGCACATCACCTTTTTACATACCCTTATTCATGCATGTCAGGTATCATTCATTTCAAAAATGGTGTGAGAGACTATTAGGCTGAATAGTCACTCCAATAGGAAATGAGGGCAGGCTCTGGTGCTTGAGTACCTCTGCTCAAATATCAGCTCTAACACTCAGAGCAATGCAGTCTGGGGGAAGTTGTTGCCTCAATTTGTTATTTTCAACATGGAGCCAATGATAATCCCTACTTCTTTAGTTGAAGGAGAGGATAAAGTGAGTGAATGTATATAAAGCATCTGGCACAGTGTCTGGCTTATACTAAATACCCAATAAATGTTATCTGGTGCTATCATCTTTGCTACAGTTTAGATATAGTCTGTCCCCTAGAAGTTCATATGCTGTAGGTTTGGTCTCCAGGGTAGTAGTGTTAAAATTTGGCCTAATGGAAGATTACATATGTCGTGGTGGCAACATCCTTGGAAGTGATTAGTG
Source organism: Heterocephalus glaber (assembly GCF_000247695.1). The sequence goes on along the minus strand of NW_004624732.1, from coordinate 4,734,693 downwards.
AAGGTCTCACGAGACCAGCTTTTGTCTAACAAAAAATGGGTTGTAACAAGAGCACATGACATCTCCTGTAAATCCCTCTTCTGCATGCACAGCTCACCTCTTTTACAACCACTTCCACTTCCTCATGCCATTTTCCCTGAGGCCCTCACCACAGCCAAGTAGCTGTGCCACAGCATGCTCTTGAATCTGCAGAGCTGTGAATCAAGTAAACATCTTTATTTTATAAAGTGCCCAGCCTCTGGCATTGTGTTATAGCAACACAAAATGAATTAATGTAATCACTGTTAATCTGATGAAAACAAAGTATCTAGTCCTGGATGGCAGAGAGGAAATCAAGGAGATAAGGATAAGTCAATTTTACCACAATCCGAATGGGCCTTGGTGGTTAAGATTGAAGGAGGATAAAAAAAAATACAGAATAGTAACTTTTCTTGTACATTTATGCTGATTCAACCTTGGAGAAGAGTCAGGCAATACCAGCCTCACTACTATGTCAAACAATTTTGTTATCCCAAGAAACCCTGCTCTCTGGAACTTGTGAGTCTTCACTGGCTGTCAGCCTGGTACAGTTCCACAGAATATAGCCAGAATCTTTGTCTCTTTAGAGCCCCACTCAAAGATGCCTTTCTTCCTCCCCCTCATTCCTAGTAACCAACTGATGCTTCGGTATCATAGTGCTTTCAAAAGACACTGTGCTCAATTCCCAGCACCTATCCCACTTTCACTACAAAGTCAGTCCTCAATAGCTGTTGGTGGAATGAATGGTGTCAACGTATGATATTCCTGAATGTACTGGCTTAAATAGTCTCATATAATCATTTTTACATATATTCTCCTAATTAAAATGGAAATTTCTTGAGAGAAGGAATATATATTTATTTGGCTCTTTGTAATGGTATTGTACCAATGCCATTGCTGGTCTCCTCAACCCAGATTTTACTGTTATATGCACATGGGCCCAGCCTCCAGATGCCAGCATCTTATCTCTTTACCTAAGGCCTTTCTTTAAAGCTAGTGCTTGCTCTACCAGGTCCCACTGTGTCTGTGCACAAGGTCAAACAATATACCTATCTCCTAGGAGGGGCTTTTCACTAATAACTGCTGAAAATTGGTGTGTAATAACTTCTCTTCTTGGTAAGATGACTCTAAGGTGGACATTCTGCACTATCTGTGGAAATTCCTAGCTAGATTAAGCTCCAGGTACCCAAAGGAATAATTTGATATCACGTACATGCTTTATTGGCTTCTTGCCCTTCCCTACTTTCCCTATTAGTATTTTCTGGGTTCACCTCCCAAGAAAACCACCATCCCTGAATCCTTGATAGTCAAGAGCTGCTTCTATAGGACGTAAACTGGCACAGAGATAGAGAAAAGTGTTTAAGAATCCTGCATTCTAAGCTAGCAGATCAATAACACCAAGGGCTAAGGAAAAGAGATGAACGTGATCTTCCGTGGGAAAAGAAAAGAAATATGTTTGTTCCAGAGAAGTCCTGGGAAAGAGGATGAGTGGCACAAAGCTGTGTGCTGAGATGATAGAAAGAGGTACAAGGCAACTAGAAGGACTACAGAGAACAGCTGTGTTACATGAGATATGCATGAAGTTGACTACTATAGTGGAAGCTATGTAAACTCGTTCTCTGTTTCTCCTTCTCCAGCTATAATGAGATTTTCAGTAAACTCAGCATTGCTTATTAAGGAGTTCAGTAGGAGTGGATTCCATTTGCAGATGGTCAGAAATGTTGGTTGCTTCATAAACAATGGATCTACCATACCTACAGAAATCACCTGTGAAGGCAGCCAGATATCTGACTTACATTCGTGGCATTCACAATACCTAAGGGACACAACAACTGCTCACTAAATTCTTATCAAATGTACTTTTCCCTCCTGAAAGGCAAGCATATCACCTAATAATCATTGATAATCATTTTCTGTGCTTTCTAGTAGAAATTACTTCAGCTGCAAAACACACCTATTCATATTAATTTCTTTCTTCATTCATGCTATCTCTATGTCAGTACACCACTTCCTCAACAAACACCACTTGCACACAATATAGCAGGGCTCTTCTGAAATAGACATTTGAAGATCACAAAATTACTATTGGTACCTCCCTGAAAATTCCAGTAAAAACTCATTGAATCATTCAATAAATATTTATACAACAAATATTTATAAGTTACTGGAGACTCAAAGATGAAAATGTAAGGTTTTTGTCTTCACAGAAGTCTCTGTATAAATTATAGTTATTGTTCATCTTTATTTTCCATTTAGTGTGAACCATTGGTGAATCATCTCATGGAAAATATTCATGTCTTGTTCAGTTCCGCTCTTTGAGGGGAGACTTGCTGTGGCATTAGCGTATTACCAGTCTTCTTTCCCTAGAGAAAACTCTTGACTGAACTTTTTTGTTGTTGTTCTGGGAAGGCAGGAGAACTAACAGCCCACATGTATTTATTATTAACTTTCTCATCCTCAACCTCCTACCTCTTCTGATGTCCTGCCCAAATGAAAAAACAGAGTCACTCGATATTTTGCTAGAAAAAAAGTTAGAGCACACACAAGTTCATCTTTTTGTGATAGCACAGCCAATGTGTGATGATGGCTATGATGATATAAGGCAGTTATAGGAAAAACTGAGCCAAGAATTCTTGCAGGCATTGAGGAATAAGAATGGAAAACCACACAGGATAAAGATGGTCTTGAAGCAAAATGGGAGGACTTTGTGAGAATCTATAACATTTATATAAAGGGAATTTTATAATCTAATTTAATTGAAGTAGATTAAAATGAAAAAAGAAAAAATAGTAAAACAGCTTAAGTTATAAGGTACAGTGTAGTGATTCTAACTGTAACTTTCTATGAGACAGAAAAAGAGTTTTCATCTGGAAAAGAGCAATTATATATTCTTGCCTGTTTTCAGCCTCAATATTTTATAAGTCATTAAAAGATAAATCTACCTATAAATCATCTTGTAAAATGAACTTAGAATCTGAGTGGCACTTCACTGTTTGCTTTTTTTTTTTACTCGATTAGTGTTAAATAGAAGTTATTTGAATCTAAATTCATCTAATGAATTTCAAAGTATATCTCACTAATGTTATATGATTTTAACTTATTTAACAAATAATTGTTCCTTCAAATAGCAAATATATCTGTGGTCTATATATAGTGAGATAATGAATATAAAAGCAAATAACAGACTCTCCTCTTTACCATATTATATGGGATGCCCATGGCTTGCTCTCTCTCCTCTCTCTCTCTCTCTCAATGCCATTTTTAATATATTATATATTTTTTTCCATTTAGTTTATTGGTACATTTTAGGTATACAATACAGTTACCTTCATCATTAGGATCTTGTACCTTTACACGCTGTATCTTGGTTCTTATTTTTTCCCCATTCCCCTGCCCTTCCTTTACCCCCTCCACCTTTCCCTATTTACAAAGACTTTGTTTCCATGTTTTTCCTTTTCTCAATGTCATTTTTAAAAAGAAACATACAGCATTGTTCTTAACCTTGAAATGGTTTACAGAAAAAATTATTTCTTTACATGTAACAAATAGTTATTTAGAACAAACTCTTTTCTTTCATTTTCTTTCTTTTTCTTTCAGTAAGAACTCAAAGAATTCAGAGAAAGATTTTTATACATTAATAGGATTTATCAAAGATTAGTCGATTAACTAATTAGTCCAATATTCATTTGTGAATTACTGTTAGAAACCTGTGGGTCTAGAGCTGACCAGTCAGTAAGACATTTTAAAAGGCACTGTACAGGTGTGGGCTACAAGAGATAAGAGAGTTGAGGGGAATGTTAGGCAAGGCAGGCCTTGGTAAAGATGAACAAGTCAAAAGAATGCAGTAAGATCAGAGGAGGAAATAAAATCTGATGACAAAGGACTTGAAAGAATGAAGTGACAGTAATTTTCTTTACAATATTCACTGCAAGTAATAACTTGTGTCTTCAAAGAAACCATCATTACAGTTTTATTGACTTAAATGATTAAATCAACAAACTATCTAGTCTTAATGAAAAAGCTGACTTTCTTCAACTGAAAGAAAAAAGCCTTTCTGAGGTATAAGCAAACAGACAAGAAATCTAGAACTTTTTTCATCTATGACTAAGTTATGAGTTATACTCTTCAAACATTATAATATATTTAATAGTACAATAACATGATTTCCATCCATCTTAAATATGAGGATCCAGTACTTCAAGCTTTTCCTTAGGAAATTAACAGATACTGTATAAGAAAAGAGAATTTTTTAAATATATAGGCCCAGACAAATACTTTCTACCTGTACTTTCTAAGCTAATGTAATGCAATGTTGGCCAGGGCTAGGCGCATAGGAAAGTGCTGCACACATGAGATTAATTGGGTTGTATTGCAGAATCAGATGACTGGTTTGAACTTTCATGCTATCCAAACCAATTTTATTTGATTACTGAGAATCTTAAAGATGGAAAGTTCAATTAAATAGACACTCAGATACGTTAGAATTTCTCTATATTTACTTTTACCTCAAGTTTCCCTGTGGACAAATGTAAGACCAATAAACTTAGTTAATTATTTTCTTCAAATCCATGCAAGATTTGAGACTTCATTATAAAAATACACTGCTAATTTGTAAAAGGGAAACAACAAGAATCATCATCAATAAGTTAGAAGTTGATGACCTTTTTGATAAAGTGCTAGACAGCAAATATTTTGGGCATCGAACTATTTAATTTCACTGTTGTAGAGTCAAAGCAGTCATAGATAACATACAAAATCAGTATGATTGTGTCCCAATAAAAATTTATTTAGCAAAACAGGAAGCTGTCCCAGGTCTGTAGTGTGACAACATCTGATCTTTATGATATTACCACCATTAAGATAATTACTAAGCCTCTTTTAAATTGAATGCCAGTATGAACCCATTTAATTCTATAGCTACTGTTCAGGATGTAGTACTGATATGTAGAAATATGAATTAAAAGTTATTATGATAAACAATTTGTATGTAATCAATAAATGTTACACACACTTTCCAAAATTTTGTGTGTTAATTTCTATTCTGAAATATGTCAAACATGCTGCTAAGTAAGGAAATAATACAAAAGATATCATTATACCTGTCATACAGATTTTACAATAGTTAATGTTTCCATATTTGCTCTAAATTATTTTTCAAAAGAATAAAATAAGAACTAAATGCTTATTTCCCATCTCATTCTTCTTTATTCAAGCAAAGAACTTAACTCATCCTTTGAGGAAGTTTGCCTTTTCTCTCTGGTTGCCTTTAGGATTTTTGTTGTTGTTATTGCCTGTGAAATTCTGCAATATGAGGATTTGTATCTTTCATCATTATGAAAAATTATCAACGACCATCTCTTTGAATATGATATTTTCTCCGTTCTCTGCTTTCTCTTCTTCTATAACTCTTATTTCTGCATAGGTTGGATTTTCTATTCTGTATGTTTCTAACTATTTTATTTGTCTCTTTATTCTTTGTTGTGTACTTGTGACTTCCTTAAATTTCTTTCTTTCTCAAACTGTCAAATTGTTATAGATACTAATTGAGTTTGTATGTAAGTGCAGTATAACACTTGCCTAGCATTTGTGAGGCCCACTAAGCCAGCACTGCCCCCCAAAAAGTCCTTCTGAATTCACCAGGTTAAAACTGTGGCTAGTGAGATACCATGTGCTGAAATGCTTAGCCTAAATAAATATTATTTCTAGTGGCTTCCTGGACCATGTAAAAGAAAAGCATCATCCAGACCATTTGAATCTCCTACCAAGTATTAACACCATGTAGCAAATATTGCCTTTGCCAGAATTTTAATAATAAAAATTTTAAAACATGTGACAGTTGAACTTGGTAGTCATATTTGATTATCATATGATAAACCAGATGATCTATCTGGGAAATTCAAGTGAACAGCCAACTTTTCTGGAGAATATATTGGTCTAATCGTCATTGTGAAAAATATATCTTCAACCCTTACCTTATTAGTTTCTCTTTTTCTCCTGACTTTAACTTTAGGTTTTCTTGATCACTGGTATAGTATCTTGGAAATCCAGATTTCATTCTGTTATATGCAGAACTACAAAAAGAATGGTAGCATTTTTACTGGTTTTTTTTTTTTTTTTTTTTTTGGTACCGGGGATTGAACTCAGTTCCTTGCGCTTGCGCAGCCGGCGGCATACATGTTTTTTAATTACTACTTAAGACCAAATTTTCCCCTCTGTCTTAATATAATTTGCATGGTTTTCTCCAAAAATTGCTTTGACAATGACTTTCTTCTTCATTTGTCATAAAACTCCTCTAATTTGGTTATGTGTTAAGAGGTTGAAAATCACAGCAACAGATGAGGTATTACCAGAAACTATGGTGACTGTTTAAATTCTTTAAGATCTATGACAGTAAAAGACACATTGTCATTAATCTACTTCAAAATACTCCATTTTCTTCAAACTCATTTATCCCATTATTCTTGCCACTTTCTAAAGCAGTTCTGAAAGTCTTTCATGTATGTCCTTAGTTGCACTATCAAAACTGCCTTGATGTCCTGAACTGATGCAAAACTTTTACTTGTTATGGTCATTTTTACTTTGGAGCAGAGCCAGGATTTGCATGATGCCAGCCAGATCCAGGGAACAAAGTGGATGAGGATACACTGTAATGTTTTCACAAGCTTGCCTTTCAATGGATGGCACTTGGTAGGAGAATTCAACATATTTTTTGCTTAAAAAAATATACATAATATATAAATATAAATACAAACATATAAAGTCACATGGAAGATGGATCCAACAGCTGCTACATGACCCAAAGAGAAATAATATGAGATTAAGTAGAATAGTGAAAAATCAGAAGGCAGTACAAATGGCATAGAAATTTGTTTACCGAAATAGTAGCAAAAAACTTTCCAAGTATGGGGGAAGAACTCAAAATACAGATAAGCACGGAATACAGAACCCCAAATATCCATGATAAGGAAAGAATTCTTATGACACATCAGAGTCAAAACCTCAAAAGTCCAATGCAAGGAGGGAATGTTAAAAGCTATTAGAAGAAAAAAAATCACTTACAAAGATAAACCCAATAGAATTATAGCAGTCTTCCCAACACAAACCTAAAAGTCTAGAAAAAATTGCAGTAAAATGTTTCAGGCCCTAAAAGAAAAAACAAACAAACAAGGAAATTTTCCAACCCAGACATGTACATCCTGAAAAACTATCTTTCAAAATTGATGAAGAGGGCCAGGGATTTAGCTCAGTGGCACCGAGCCTGCCCCTCAAGTAAGGTCCTGAGTTCGATCCCTGGTACAAAAAAAAAATTTGATGGAGAAATAAAATTTTTCCATTGGCAAAGAGTGTCTTAAAAATTTATGACCACTAAACCAGCACTACAACAAATTATCAAGGATGTCTTAGAAAGAGACAATGAAGCCAACAATTCCAAAGAGTTTAAAAGTATGACTATAGTATAAAGGATTAGCAGTTAGGCAGGAGAAAAGAAATCAGCAACAGAAAAATAATACAATTACAAGAATAGGTCAATACCTTCAGTAATAACTCTCAATGTGAATGATCTAAATTACCTGATCAAAAGACAAAGATTGGCAGAATGTATCAAGAAATAATACTCAACAATATTCTGTATATAAGAAACACATTTAATTCCAAAAGAAAGTCACAGTTTAAAAATAAAAAGATGGAAAAAAGATATTACATGCAACAAGAACCCAGAAGAAAACCAGGAGTAGCTATGCTAGTTCCAGACAAAGCAAACTTCAGCCAAAACTGATCAGAAGAGGCAAAGAACATCACTACATGTTGGTTAATGGGACAATTAAACAGGAAGATATAACAAGTGTAAATATGTGCACTAAACACTGGTGCACCCAACTTCATAAAACAAACACTGCTCCACATTAAAAAAAGAGATAAACACAATTATATTATCTTATTATTATATTATCTTATTATTATATTATAACACAATTATAGTGGAGGACCTCAGTACCCCACTCTCACAAATAGCAGATCAACTAGACAAAAATCAGCAAAAAAAATGTCAGTGTTGAATCACACCTTCTAACAAATGGACTTAATAGATATATATAGCATGTTTCACCCAACAACAGAATACACATTTTTCTCAGAAGCACATAAAACTTTCTCCAAAATAAATCATATATTAGCCCGTAAAGTATGCTTAAAGTACAAAAGAATCAAAATTACCCTGTGTATATTATCAGAACATAGTACAGTGGAACTAGAAATCCAGGGCAAAATAAACAACAGATTATGGAAGAATCAAAAAAGAAATCAAGGAAGAAGTTAAACACTTCCTAAAATCAAATGATAATGCCTGTGCAACATACCAGAACCTATGGACACAATGAAAGCAGTCCTAAAAGGGAAGTTTATAACTCTGAATAACCACATTAGAAAAATAGAAAGATTTCAGTAATTCAAGAATTCAAAAATTGAATTCAGTGATTTCTAATGATAAACCTAAAATCCAAATCCAAAACTAGTACAAGAAGGAAATTACAAAGATCAGAGCAGAAATTAAAGAAATGTAGACTAAAGAAGTACAAAGAATCATTGAATTAATGGCTGATGCTGTAAAAGAATAAACAAAAAGACAAACCCTTAGCCAATTTAACCAAAAGAGGAAAGAAAGGAGATCAAAGAGGACATTAGAAAATGGAAAGATATCCCCTGTCCTGGATAGGTAGAACCAATGATGTTAAAATGACAATACTTCCAAAATCGATATATATTTAATGCAATCCCAATCAAAATATCAGTGGCATTCCTCACAGAACTAGAAAATAATCCTCAAATTCTCATGCAATAAGAGCAAAACAGGAGGCATCTCAATCCCAGATTTAAAGTTATATCACAAAGTTACAGTGATTAAAATTAAAAAACAACAACAACAACTTGGTACTGGCACAATAACAGCTACCCCAGTCAACAGAAGATGCAGAAGCAGAAACAACCCCAGGCACATTCAGCCATCTTATCTTTGACCAAAGGGGCCAAGAAACAGAAAGATAGCCTATTTAACAAATGGTGCTGGGAAAACTGGCTGTACACATACAGAAGACTGAATCTAGATTAATATCTCGCGCCACATACTAAACTAAAATCAAAATGGATCCAAGAACTAAGTGTTAAAACTTAAACACTTAATCAGTTAGAAGATAAAATAGGTAAAACTCTTGAAGACATAGGGAAAGACTTTCTGAACATAATCCCATTTGCACAAGAAACATCAAAAATCAATAAATGAGATTATATGAAATTAAAAAGCTTCTGCATAATAAAAGAAACAGCTAACAATGAAAAATTTAGAATGGGAAAAATGCTATTTACTCTTAGCACAGACAAATATCTAGACTATATATAAAGAACTAAAAAAATTAGAAAAGACAATCAAAAAATGGGCAAATAAACTAAAATGAATAGATATGTTTCAGAAGAAGTACAATTGTAAAAGAAAAACATGAAAAAGTTCAACACCTTTGGTGTTTAGAGAAATGCAAATTAAAACAGCACTCAGATTCCATCTTACTCCAGAAAAATGTCTATCATGAAGATACCAAATAATAACAAATGCTGCTGATGCTGCAGCAAAAAGTGGACCCTTCAGCATTGTTGGTAGGAGTATAATTAGTATAACCATTATGGAAATCAGTATGGACTTTCTTCAAAAATCTAAATATAGAAATTCCATTCGATCCAGCTACTCCTCTTCTAGGTATCTTTCTTAAAGTGTTAAAAGCATCATATTATGGTGATAAAATACATGCCCAAGTTTCCAGCAGCACAGACAATAACTAAATCTTAGACCCGACCTATGTGTTCATCAGTAGATGAATGCATAAAGGAAATGCATTTATATCCAATGGATACTTCTCTGCCTTAAAGAAGGATAAATTTGATCATTTGTAGGAAAATTAATGTACCTTGAGACCATAATATTAAGCAAAATGAATCAGATACACATACTTAAATTTCACATGTTTTTTTCTGTATGAGATACCTAAAGTATAAATAAATTAAAGAGCAAATTAAAAGACAGAGCATAGGAAACAGGGAGGTAGATTTTTTGTAAACAGGGAAAAAAGATGGAAAAGGTCGGGGAGGAAGGGAAGGGACATAAAAATAATTAATATGTGTTATGCACATGTAGCAGCTCCCACGATAAATGTAATCATTATGTACTGCAAATGTGTAGTAATAAATTTTTTTAAATAGTCACAAAGGAAGACTTCCAGAACTTCTTCAGAAAGTGGCAAGAACAATGGAATAATATGTCCAAAGTCAGAAGAAATACACTGAGGGAGATTCATAGCAATGTGTCTTTTATTGTTATAAATTTTTAAAAATTTAAACATTGTCTGTGTATTTTCATCATACCTCTTATCTCTGGCTTAGGGCAAAATATTTTCCTGGTATTTTTCAAGTGGTCTTTCATTTCTTCCACTGAAATGTATCTTATCTGATGCCATAAAGGTTTTCAAGCTCTACAATGTCAGAAGGTAGCTGAGGTGAGTGATTCATCAGTTTAAAATGCTTTAGAGTTACTTTCTTCCTTGTGTTCTTTCTGATTTCTGAGTGCTTCCTGACGCGCTTCTTCCAAGTGAACATTTCCATTTCTACTGATATCCTCCAACTCAAATTATATTGCTAGCTCCATAAATGGTGGACTGACCTACTTCCCTTTTTGCATGCAGAGAGGTTTTAGCCTGATCTTAAAATCAGGGGTATGTTGGCTATTTTAAAGTTATCTATGAAATGTTATATACCAAGAAGTGAGAGGTTATTATAGAATAAATGTACCAAATTATGCACATCTATATTTAGATGTCACCTAATAATTCATTCCTGAGTCCTGAGAAGTACATAATAAAATCAAAGGTAATAGCATCTCTCTTCAACTTCCCTCAATCAGTAGTTATATTGAATGTATATTCTACTTTTTCTGCAAGTCAATTTCCACTTAGATCAAAGAGCCATTCCGTGGATCACAGATTTTTTCCACTAGTCCCTCCTCTGAAAAAGTCACTCACATTGGTTGTTACACCTTTCCAAATGTTGGCTTGTAAACCAAAGGAACTGAAATAAATCTATTTGAAGACAGTGAAACTACAAAGCAACAAGAGAAACAAGTAGTTTAGTGATATATATGGGTCTGGACATTCTGACCACTTGGATTTATATTTTTTCAATCATAGAGAAAGAATCAGTCAGATCAGAATCACATTTAGTACTCGGTCAAGAAAGAACCAGCCAAAAGAAAATGAAAATGTCTTTACTGTTGCCTGCAATTCTAGGGAAAGTGTTATGTAGCACTGTCCTCAGACACAGAGAGTTTAGCAAGTGTTGTCTGTAGTGGAATATCTGGGTAATAGAGTAGCATGTTTTTAGTAAGTTCCGTTAAGCAAGAAACCCTTAATTTGTGAAAATGTCACTTATGACTTTCTTTTAAAAAGTAATCCCACATTTAACTCTTACATAGTATTTGGAGAAAGGGTACATTTTTTAGCCAGGTCCAAACCTAGTGCTTTAAAAATCATGTGTGAGAAGGTCAATGGGGTATTTCAAGTGAAATTTGAGATAGTGACTATATTTTCTGATACTTACGAGGATGACCATATCATATGAATATATTTTTGTAATTTACTACTCATAGTCAGCAAGGCACATACACAGTAAATACTTGCTAAATAACTTGTAGTCACTTTTCTGATCAATTATTCATTGTTACAGAACAAATTAATGTAAGAGTAAGGAATTCCATGTCCCAGTTTAGGCTTTCTGTTAAATCATGAAATTAGTAAGAAAAATATTTTGGTCAGGAGAAAGCATATTCTATTAATCTAAAGAGTTATAAGAGAATTATGTGCATTCATGAGTTAATCATATTTCTCATTGCCGAAACACAATACAAGACACCTACAACTTGAAGAAAAGCTTTATTTTGGCTCCCAGTTTTAAAAGTCTTATGGTCAGCTGGCTACAAAGCAAGAAGGGCATGGGGGAACATTCCAGATCCAAACCATGGCAATTAGCATTTTAAAACTTTTTTTAATCCAAAAATTAACTATCTTTCTGCTACAAATAAATGCAGCCCTAAATACTGTAATCTTGGTTTCTATCCAAGTGACAGTTGAAGTGACTTCTTTCATGGCTCACCTTAATGAATAAATTTTCTTTATTCCTAGGAGTGGTGGGATATTAGGACATTCAGAATTGCTACTGATGCCTTCTCAATGAAAAATATTTATACCAAAATATAAATATTATATTTAATAATATATATTTATATATATCTAATAATATTATTAAGTTTATAGTGAGATGCAAGGGACTGGGATTTTTAGGCAAAGACAGTGGTTTATATGTTATTGGGCACAAGGCCAAATAAAGAATATTTTCCAGTGTTAACAATTACAGCTTCATAGAAATCTTCAGTGATATTTAACATGCATGAATCAAAAATCATTATAGGCCCGTTTCATTACTTAAGACAAATATAATCATATCGTTCCTCTATATCGTATCTTCTGTTGATTTTCTAAAGGACTCCAAACTAACCACAATTGTACTATAGGGTTCCTGCTCTCAGAAGACCTCAATCATTTGTCCCTCAAACATGTTACACTTACTCTATCACAGGACCTTCACACTTGCTCTTCTCTCTCTGCAGAATCCCCTTTGGCATCCTGTCTCCTTCCTTTTCTTAGCCATCAGTTCAAATACCATCTCTCCAGAGAGATGTTCCCAAACCATTCAATATGAACATCCCCTTGCATTTGTACACATATATTTTAACTCTATTGCATTACTTGATTTTAAAAATCAAGGTACTTATATTTTCTAGAAAATATCTGTGTTCAACCTAATATTTTTGTCTGTGAGAACTGCCTCCTGGGTCACATGTCATATCCCTTTGTCCCACGTTTATTTTATTGACAATTGCAAAAGACACTTTCCTCTAAGCTCAGAATTACCTCCCTAACAGCAATCGTATTTAAGCATGCTTATTTCACTTGTCTTTCTACTTTCCTCTCCAGGACTTTTCCGTTACTGCAGGAGCCTGCTCAGCTAAAACACAAGCACAGCCAGTGGGAGGCAGGAGAGAGTAGATATATGTTTCAGTCTCCCAATCTATAGGTGGAGAAGTCTGGGAGGCCTTCTGTATTTACCTAGGAGATTTCGCCAGAAAGTAAGTTTCTGGATTCCATAGCCACAATCTTAATATTAGCCTTTTCTTCTTTTCCATCTCATTCTTCATTCTCCTTCATTCCTGTTTCCTGAAAACATTTCCAAATATATTATCAATAATCTAGTACTCAGGACTGTTCCATGCTCTGCTTTCAGGAAAACCCTAATTAAGACATCTCCCTTAGAATATAAGAACTGGGAGAGCCATACAACTCACACTTTTGTGTTTTGCTTTATTTATAATACCTAGCACAGTAAGTGGTGCACAGTGATAATAGATGATAGATAGATAGAATAGAGATAGATGATAGATAAATAGATAGATAGATAGAGACATTCAGTCAGATGCAAGAGGATTTAGAATTGTAAAAATTGGAGAATACTCTGTCATCTTGTCAGAGAATTCAAATGTTATTACTGTTTCTAATTGCTTGAACCTGAAAAATTCATACTTTCAGAGTCTTGATCATTTTATAAAAGGGTTAGATATTCAATCCAAAAATTTAATTTGAAAATTAGTATGTACTTTAAATAGGGATGCAGGAATTTCTGCTTATGGCTATGCCACAGTAACTGTACCAGACTTGTCTTACTATATACACCATGAGACAATGTATGTGAAACAAGTGTTCTCAGGAATTGGACACAGGCACCACAGGACTGCGAGCTTCGAGTGAAGGAAAACATAACTTGAGCCCCATGTTTTCCTTGGTATTCTGTGTAAAGACACTTAACAGCTGGCATAGGCTGCTGGAGGCAAAGCAGACAGGGTAGTTTTGCTGAATGGAAGAGGTTGGGGTAAGAGATGCTGAAGTGACTAATAATAGCAGGAAATTATACCAGACAGCAGTGGGGGAAGAATAGCTAGGAGAAGCTCTTGTGTGGCTGAAAACTGAAAGGAAACACCAAGAGTCTTGTGATGCTGGATATTTTTAGAGCTATGGTCCAGCTACAGAAGACAGATGTCACCCAATATTTTGGACATTCAGACCCCAGAGAGGCCAAACTTTATAGATACGCACTATACTCTAGACCAATGATGGTAAGAGCTACACCTCAGAACTAAAAAAAAACCAAAATAAATGCAAAGTATAAAAGAATAAAATCAAGCTTGGGAAGATTGTAAAGTTCCACAAGTAATTTGTTAGTTCCTGAAAAAAAACTCAACCCTCTTTAAAGAAAGACAACATTATCTGGAGTCCCCACAATATATCATTCATAATGTCCAAAATCTAATAAAAATACATATTAGATCAGTGAACACACTGGAAAATATGATCCATTATCAAGAAAAAAGAGAGAATGAGTAAAACCATGCTGAGTAAAAACATACTGAAACTAGTATTCAAAGACTTTAAAAAAGCGAAAAAGTGAAAGATGGGAATAAGGAAAAAATTGATGAGTAATCTGAGCAAGAGATTATCAGATTAAAAACAAGTACCTTATGTTATCTAGAAGGAAGCTGAAGCATAAAGGTATAGTTAAGTTAAAATAACAGGATTAAAATATATACTATGCAAATACTAGTAAAACTGGATTTGACTATATTAATAACAAGATGAGGACTAGTACCAGAAATAAAGGAGAAAAGCTCCAATTCATGAAGCAGACAAATCAATCTTAAATATGCATACATCTAATGCTGTAACTTCAAGATTATGAAGCAAAAACTGTAATAGAGAAGTAGACAAATCCACAACCATAGCTGTCTTTGTGTTGCTCTAAGAAAATACCTGAGACTGGGTAATTTATAAAGAACAAAAATTTATTTCCTCAGAGTTCTGCAAGATGGGAAATCAATGATCAAGGCACCAGTAGGATTCATGTCTGATGAGTGCCTGTCTCTACTTCTTTAAATGCTGCGTTCTCACACAGCAGAAGAGCAGGAGAGAGAAACCCAATCCTTAAAGTGCTTTCGTAGGGGCCCTAATCCCATCCATGAGGGCTCTGCCCCCTAATTTAATCACCTCCTTAAGTTCCCAACCTTTTAATACTATCATATTGACGACTAAATTTAAAAAACTATAGAGGATCTGAACAATACTATTAACCACCTTGAGTTGAAATTTGTAGATGAGTAGATCAAAGGACTGAAGAATATACTTTCTTGTCAAGTGCACATTGAATATTCACAAAGATAGATTATATTCAGGTTATTAAATAAATCTCGACCTATTACACATGTATTTTATAATTTCAAGAAATTGAAGTTATAGAGTATGTCATCTTACTACAAAGGAATTAAATTAAAAATTGATAAGCAAAGATAACTAAAATCTATCCAAGTATTTGGAAATTAAATAATAAATTTCTAAATAGCCCATAGTTTGATGAAATTAGAAAATATTTTGAATTGGATAATAGTAAAACTAAAACATTTGTTAGATTTAGCTAGAGTGTTAGGGCAAATTTTATCCTTGAAGGCTTATATTAGAAAAGTATATATAAAATTACTGATCTAATTTACACCTTTGTAAATGGAAAAAGAACAAATTAAATCTAAAAATAGAAATAAGTGAATAATGAGAAATCAGTGAAATAGAAAACAGACACACAATAGAAAATCTAAGAAGTCAAAGTTAGTCCCTTGAAAATAATGATATTATTGATGAAACTGTAGCTAAGTAGATTTAAAAAGAGAGGGAATTCAAATTATCAATAGCATGAATGAAGCAAGATATCCTATAGTTCTCATTGACATTAGAAGTAAAACCGTGGAGCTGGTCTTGGAGGGGCACACCTGTAACTGCAGCACCCTGGGAGGTTGAAGCAGGAGGGTGGAATGTTCCAGGCCAGCCAGGGCAATTTAGCAACATAATAAGACACTGTCACATAATAAAAAATTAAAAAGGGTCAAAGATATAAGTCAGTGTGAAGGCCCTGGGTTCAATCCTAATACTACAAATTAAATAAATAAATGACTACGGAATTCTCTAAAAAACTTTATGCTAATAACTTTAAAAACTTAGGTGAATTATACAACACAACTTACAAAAGTGGACACAAGAAAAAAAATGTAAAAATCCA
>NW_004624732.1:4666505-4700058 GCF_000247695.1 Heterocephalus glaber | reverse complement strand
AATATGAGAAAATGAAAAAATAGAAACAAAGTCTTTGTAAATAGGGAGAGATGGAGGGGTTGAAGGGAGGGCAGGGAAAGGGGGGAAAAATAAGAACCAAGAGAGTATGTAAAGGTACATATCTCCAATGATGAATGTCATTATATTGTACACCTAAAATCTACCAATAAAAGGATATTTTAAAAAATCAGCAGAGAAGAATGAGAAAAACATAATTCACAGAACTTAAGGAAGAGAGGAGGAAAAGAATGGAAGACGTATTATTATTAATGTGGAAAAATGGTAAAGATTTCAATGTTATTTTGGATTAAGTTTACCTAAAACCCTGTTGTAAATGTTATCTATCTCACTTAACTACTTAAATAAACAGACTACTATTGTAAATAGACAATTTGTTCTTGTTTTAGAGAGCAATTCCTCACATAATGTAAAACTGTAAAATTGTAAGAATTTAGAAGGTCACTGACTATTATTTCTTGATATCCTACAAACATTTGTGAGTGAACTTCAGTTCTTCCACAAGATTCAGAAAGCTAAGATATATATTCCTAAAATTTTTAATATCTAAATAACCTGATCATGGTACAAAAGAATTCATTTTGTGCTTTATTTCTTCACCACATATTTAAGAGCCTGCTCTGCACCTGGAAATTGTCTAGGTGTTAAGAAAAATGCTGAAATAGAAATTCAGATTCATACACTTCAGGTGATGCAAATCATTTTCTTTCTGTAATTTTCACATTCACGAACGCCTTCCCAAGGATAGTTAAACCCAGCCGACAGTAAAAATTAAATAACATCTGTTGTTCATGTTTTTACTTATTCACAAGCTACTTTTTACCAGATTTATTCAATGGTCCTCCCGTGCCAAACTCCACAAAAAGCATTCATTGTTCTAGCTAAAGAAGTGATCTACTTCAGTATTTTTTTTAAAACAATATATACCATTTTATTCCAGAGAGATTACAGGTTAAGTCTTAATGACAAAAGAAGCACTTTGTGCTGCTATTTGAACAATACCACATGTTGAAACTTGCAGTGTTATTGCTGGAGACTTCAGAACTTAAGATTTAAACTTCGCCCTAGTCACGAGAGAGTGGATATGAACACAGCCAAGAATGTAACGACAAGATCAGCGTTCCTGGAATCCAAACATTTCAGGGCTCGGTTTCAAGGAAGAAACAGCTCTCCACGCCAGCAGGGGAGGCACATTGCATCAGCAAGATAGAATCCGCCTGATTTCCCTTTGCAACACACACTGGAACCAAAAGCAGAGCAAGATACCTTAGACATCTGCAGTTCCTTGGGAGTAATGGCAGCATCCTTGCAGTGTGCTTGGATGGGAAACAACTGTGAGATTTGAATCCCTAGTGGACATGGCCATTCTTGGTGTGTTCTGTTGTAGGGAACAGGAAAAGGGGACGTTACTAGGACCTCTGCAATGAGTCCTAGTCTCCTGCGAGCCATGGCAGCACGAGGCGAATTAACTTGTTATACAGGAAAGGTAGAAAAAAAATGAGACTTTGAGAAGAAGCTGAGCTTTGGGCCTGATCAGTGCTGCTCTGGGCAGCAAAGATGAAAGCTCCCAGCTTACCGTAGCACCTTTTATTCAGTACATCAGGAGAAACAGATGTAACAAATGATTTGCAGAGTTTAGTACATCCAGATAAACAAGGTTTAACAAATGACTTGCAGTACATCGGGATAAACAAAGTGTAACAATCCAAGAACAATGAGGAACTGGGTAGATGAAGATTTTGTTCCTCCCAGGATGACCAGAGCTGGTGTAATCTTGCCCTGGAGCATCACCAGATCATTGAGGTCTCAGTTGTGACCAGGGGACAAAATGGAATTATGTCTCAAAATGCCATAACTGGCCTGTAGGCAGGAGAACTAGGCCTAATCAAATGATTTTTCCCTAAAATTATGTAGCATTGCTCCCGACATTCCATGACTCTTTTTGTTCTCTTGCTGATGGTTACAGAGGCTGAGGGTTGAAATCTTTTCTTCTTTGAAAAATATTATGGGTAAGAAACTTCGGAAATGACGAAGATGTGATATTTATATGTACGAATCCCCAAGATCAATGTAATTATTATATATGGCAAACATGCACTAATAAAAAATGTGTAGGACAAGTTCAAGGAATAGGAACATTAATTGTTACTTCATGTTATTCAGGAAAATACAACAGTTCATCACTGAAGTAGTTGTATTAGCCATGAATCTACTGTCTTTGTGACAGAGATTGCCTTGGAATATTGACTGTTGTAGCATAAGAAGCATCACCAGCCGTGGTTTGTTCCTTTATTTCATGTCTAGCTTGATCTCATCAGCTGGTTCAGAAAACATAAACATCACTAATTTTATGGAAAATAGTTAAATGTATTCCTTTAGTTCATAATTGATAATTTCTTGGGAAATACAGAGGAGATAAGGGAAAATGATAGCGCCAATCACAGTGATTTTAAAAATGGAAAGGCAAAAAAAAATTTTTTTTAATTAAAAAAAATAGAAAGGTAAGAAGTTAATTTATATTAATTTAATTTATCTTAAAACAGTTATTATTCACTCTTCTTTCAGGTCCCTTGTGGTAATAGAAATGGAAGAAAGATAAAATCTAAAACATAATGTTATCTCTGACTATCTACTACCTATCTATCTATTTTTGGTCTTGTTCCATGATTCACCTTGTCAGATTCCAAGGACTTTCTTGCCTTTGACTTCAGATAAAAGCAAGTTTTTATCCACTTTCTGATGTTTTCGAGCATTTTTAAATGATAGCTGAGTTGTGAGTCATTGCCACGCTTTTTGCTATCATTGTACCAAAAGCACATAACATGTTTTCTACCTGTCGATGTAAATTATTGCCTGCAAGTAGAACTCCAGGAATGATTTGGCTTCCTGCCCACATAAATGACTTCTCATCATTCAGGTTTCAATTTAATGCCAGTGTGTATTATGAGATGTATGTTCAATTCTACAAATAAGTTGCATGTGCATTTCAATTTCAGAAAACTTGGACTGAATTTTAAAAGAAAGCATCTGGGGTCTATTGTAATAGAGGTGCTTCTGAGCTGATACATTCTAATATACTGTCAAATCAAAATAGTGCTGGAATTTGGGCACTACACTAAATTTTTAAGAAAAAAAAGGAAGAAAAAAGATAATGTTTTTCTTTTTTACTTGCTTTTCCTAGGAACTAAAAGAAATATTATGTTTTCTTTCTCAGTTACCATTTTTCCCTTCCAGTTTAGTCCTTTTCTGACCACTAGTTTAGTAAATTAAATCAACTTGGAAAAAAAAATAGTATCTTGAATAGAAAGTAAGAAATTAAAACAGATGCCATTCAATCTTCTTTCAGGTTGTTTGCAGTAAAAGAAATATTTGTTACATAGGCAGAATCTACTCTAAGCACAGGGCCAGGGATTTAGCTCAGTGGTTTCACCACCTGCTGCACAAGCGCAAGGACCTGAGTTCTATCCCGGGTACCAAAAGGAAAAACACACTCTAAGCACAAACCAGAAAGATCCCTTTAAACTTTCTTGCTTCACCCATAGATTCTGTTGCTGCATGAAAATCTATATGAAATATACTATAATGTACTTCAAATTATCAAGTTAAAAGCACTGTTAAATGAAATGGTTATTTAAAAGTGTGGCAAGAAACATTTATTTCTGTACGTAAACACTATTTAAAGAAAAAAAAGGACCAAGAAGCAGGGTTGGGTACAGTGGGCTATCCCCATAATCTCAGCTACTGGAATTGAGAGGCTAGGAGGCTGGAAGGTTAAAGCAAGAGGATTGCAAGTTTGAGGCCAGACTGAGCAATTTAACAAGTCCTGTCTCAAAATAAAAAATAAAAAGGGCTGGCAATGTAGCCCAATAGTAGAGTGCCTCTGAATTCAATCCAGGGCACTGAAAAAGAAAAGCCAAAACATACAAATGAGCAAAAGTAGATCATAAAAATATAGGATAGGGCCGGGGATTTAGCTCAGTGGTTCTGCCGCCTACCTCGTAAGCACAAGGTCCTGAGTTTGATCCCAGGTCCCCCCACCTCCAAAAAAAGGATAAACTGGAAAAAGGAGTACACTCAAGTGAGTGAAAATAAGAAATGTTTCTTGTTGTTTTACATAAGCAAAAGTAGAGTACAGCACTGACAATAATTCAACGCTTCTCTTTCACTAGACTCGGTGCATCTTCTGTAAAAACCATCATCTACCTTGGTCACATAATCACACAGGTAATAAACATTACACCTTATATACTTAGGCCAAACATATTTTAGAAGATCTCTCTTTCATTCAGCTCTAGAACAGAACCAACAAAGTAAAACAGTATTTGTAAGTCACTTTTTAATGTGTGAAACTAAAATCAAAAAGTGAAAATATAGACATTATATATATATTTTTAATTTTAAATTATATTTTCCTTTCGAGAGAATACTAAATTTAAGGTTTGATAATGTAGAACCCGGCAAGTCATCATTGAATACTGAATTACAGTTTTTGTCTGCACACTATAATTCTATTGGGTTATTGACAACCAATTTTTTCCACATTATACCAAAGTTTTACAGGCAAAGAAAGAGATACTAGGGACAGGGAGCTTTTAAAAGTGTAGCTATTTGTTATCTATTATAATCTGAGTTCATTTCTCTAATTTTTAAAACTTAATAATTTTAACTTCATTATGTATTGCCATTTGTATTTATTTTTTATCTTTGTATATGGCACAAGCTGAATGGTAAGTTTTTTGAAGGTAAGAACCATCATTACTTTTGTAATTTACCATTACACTCTGAAACATGGCCAAGGCATAGTTTTGACCCTAACTTTCCGTATTCACCCAGAGTTTTTGAGTCAAAAACTCCTGTACTGGTGATATCTGTAATCCCTTCCTTATCTATTAAAAATATGTCCACAAAATTGTAGAAGGAAAACTTACATCCCATATAATCAACCTTCTTACTTCACAGACAAGAAAACCAAGACTCAGAAATATTAAATGTTTGACCCGAAGTCAAACTGAGGATTCCTGGCTTTCAAACATCAGAAAAGAGTTCATCTTATATTTGAGTAAACTCTGGTCCAGACATCTGGTGTTTCTTGGCAGCCTGCCTTAACAAGAACATAACTGATGAATGGACATTTATGGTTTATTCAAATTAAGATAAATCTCACTCATCAGCTGGCATAAGGTAAATTAATTTCTAAGCATAATTTTTGGAAACCAAATCTTTTGGTGCAAATAGAGAAGTGAGATCAGTAGATTAGGTGGTGAAGCCAAGTTTTCTAGCAAAGTCTTTCTGTAAGGGTTTAGCAAACTACCTGAGGATCATTTAATTACTTTATTCATGCATTCATGCACATATGTGAACACAGCAATACATCTGGCAGCCTCCTTTCTAAGGAGTTTTAAAAGAGTCATCAAAACATGGTTATCAGAATTTTTCAGGTTAGGAGAATTTGACTGAAATGGCATTGAATATGTTATGGAAAGAATTACTTTTCCTTGACATTTAACAAAAGTGTTTGCATAATTAATTGGCATGTGAATTAGTAAAAAGACTTTTGGATAAAGTGAGAGAGAGAGAGAGAGATTGACTTAGGGCAGAAGAGATTTATCATGGGGGGTACCACTTTCTTTTTCTAAATTGTAGCAATCTTAAGAATTTTCTTGACATTCTGTTGGTTAAGAAACAGAGAATTTGACTTTGGAATTTGTTTCTCAGTAGATTTTCCAAGAGAAGGCAAAGAAGTTAGAAATAGAATGCAAGCTGAAAATGAATTACTTTTTCCTGAGATAATGTTAACCATTTTATTTCTGCAACACATATGGCAAATATTAATACTCCACATTTTTGAAAAATTAACATTATATCTTGATGTGAATTGAATTAAAATTGAAGTTTTTTTGTTTTTTTTTACTTTCTATCTTCAAAACCCTAACTTTCAATAAACCTTCTCAACATTGTGCCCATCAGATAATTTATTCTCATTTCTACAAAAAACAAAAAGGATAATGATTTTGGTCAAACTGTGTGGATAACCAAGGGTAAAATTTTCTCTTCAATTAAAAAAAGCAAGGATATCATTTCCTCCCACTCATCCTTTTTTTAAATTGGGTTATAATATAGATGTAGTAAAAAAAAAAATCACAGCTTTTAAGCATATAATTCAATAATGCTTGCAATCATTACAGTCATGTAATCTACAACTCACAAAATTCTGGTTACACCATTTTCTGGTTTAATGCTTTTTCCAAGGAGCAACCACTGTTCTGGCCATAAATTTAATTTGTCTGTCTAGATCTTTTCTTTTTTTATATTTGGCATTACTCAACATAATTTTTTTTGCAATTTTCCTTGATTTTTCAGGTATCAGAAATTCATTTTTATAATTTGTATTGCTAAGTGGTTTTCCATTGAGAGAACATACCAAAATTTGCTCCTCCATTCTCAATTTGATGGTCACATGGATTGTTTTTTAGTTCATGGCAATTATTTTTTAAACTCTACTATAAATATTCTTCTTTTTTTAAGAGTAGGAAAAGTTTATTGAGAGGAAGAAAGCTTCTGTCTAAGAGGGACAGAAGGGGGACTGGAAAATGGGTTGCCCCACAAATATTCTTTTATAGGACTTTAGCAAACATGTTTTTATTTTCTTGAGGTCATGAATATCTTTGAAATAAATTACAAACTGCTTCCTGCCACTAATGTGTTTATTTTATTGTTCCATTTGCTCACCAACATCTGATATCAGTCTAATTTTTGTCATAGAGGTGCATGTGAAGTGATGACTCATGATTTTATTTGTATTTCTCAGATACACCATTTTATATATTTATATGCTATTTATAATTTCCTTTTTATAATGTACTTTGTGATCTATTTTGCAGAAAATTTCATATACTCTCAAGAAAAATGTATATTCTATAGTGATTTGGTATAGCAGTCTATAATTATGAATAAGAGCCATTTGGTAGTTTTTCGAAAAGTTTACACCCTTACTATTTTTTTGTCTATTCATGCTATGAATCAGTGAGAAAGTAAAATATCTAACTATGATTATGGATATGTCTATCTTCTTCATTATTTCTACACTTTTGCTTAATATATTTTAAATCTCTATTACTAAATACATACTCCTTATGATTGTTGATCTTCTTTTTTGGAACAGATACTTTTATAATTATGAAATGTAATTTTATCTATAGTAATAGTCCTTATATTGAAAGTTACTTTGGTTTGATATTAATATAGCCACACCAGCTTTCTCATGCTTAGTGTCTGTATGGCTATCTCTTTCCATCTTTTTATTTTTAATAGACATTATTTTAGAGCAGTTTTAGGTTAACATCAAAATTGAGAGAACATACAGAGAATTCTCAAATATCCCCTACCCCCACCTAGCACAATCTCCTGGACTATCACATTCCATACTATGTGATTCATTTATTACAACTAATGAACCTACATTAACACATCATTATCACCCAAAGTCCATATTATACTAGGATTCACTTTCAGTTTCTATAGGTTTTGACAGAACATAATGGCATGCATCTATCATTATAATATCAAATAGAATGTTTTCTTTGCCCTAAAAATGTTCTGTGCTCTATTTTTCCCTGCCTACCCCCAATCTCTTGAAACAATTGATTTTTTTAACTCTCTCTAAAGTTTGCTTTTGTCAGAATGTCATATGGTTGGCATCATACAGTATATAATATGAGTCCTTTTAAGACTAGCTTCTTAGTAATATGCATTAAAGATTCCTTTGTGTCTTTTCAAGGCTTGATAAGCTCATTTCTTTTTAGTTCTGAATAGTATTCCACTGTATGGGTGCACCAGTTTATTTCTCCATTCACTTACTCAGGACTTGTTTGTGGCTTGTAAGTTTTGGCAATTATGAGTAAAGTTTCTATAAAAATACACTCATAGATTTTTGTATAGACCTGTTATCAACATATTTGGGTAAATGTCAAGAAGTATGACTGCTGGGTAGTAAGGGTATATTTTGCTTTGTAAGACACTGTGAAAGTCTCCTCTCAAGCACCTGTATCATTTTGTAATTAACTAGAATCCACTAGCAGTAAGTGAGTTCCTGTCACTCCACATCATTTGGTGATTTTAATGTTTTTAGTTTTGTATTGTGGCAGTTCTAATAGGAGTTTAGTGGTATCTTGTCATTTTTATTTGGAATTTCCTAATAACACAGGAATCTTTATGTGCATAACACATCTTTTTATGTGCATATTTGTCACCTGTATCTCTTCCTTGGTAAGGGGTCTGTTCAGATCTTTGCGTATATTTAAACAGGATTGTTGTATTTCTTATTGTTGACATTTAAGAGTTCTTACCACTTTTGGTAAAAGATCTTTAGAGATGTATTTTCCTACTTTCTCCCACTCTGTGTCTGCTTTTCTCATTTCCTTGAAAGTGTCTTTCACAGAGTAAAAGTTTTCAATTTTAGAGAAGCCTATTAATATTTCTAGATAATGCCTTTGGTGTTATATCAAAGAAGTCATTGCTCTACTCACAATCATTTATATTCTCATCTTTGTTATTCCTACTATTATTTTTTCATTTTTCATTTAGAGATATAATCCTTTTCTAGATTTCATAACAGGTGGAAAGTCTATGTGTAGATTTATTTGTTTGTATGAGGATTTTCAGTTATTTCAATATCCTTTCTTCAAAAGACTATCGTAGCTTCATTGCATTCCCTTTGCTCCTTTATCAAGTCTCAGTTGGTATATATTTGTATGGGTCTGTTCTGGGGTCTTTATTGTGTCCCAGCTATCTTTATGTGCATTCTTTAATCAATACTGTAACTTTATAACAAGACTTGAAGGAAAAGAGTGTCTGTCTTCCAAATATTTTCTTCTCCTTTAATACACTGTTATGTGTATTATATATAAAGCAAAGAATCTGTTTGTCAGTATCCATCATATAATGCTATAATTTTGATTAGAAATGAATTCAGTTTATAGGTAAAGGTGGAAAGAACAGATATCATGACAATATCAAGTCTCCTAATACATGAACATGAAAGATTGCTACATTTACTTAGTTTCTACTGATTTTTTTAAGTGTTAGGAATTGAACCCAGGACCTTTGTACTGAGCTACATCGCTACATCTCTAGTGCCACCCTCCTTTATTTGAGACAGAGTCTTGTGAAGTTGCCTTGATTGGGCTCAAACTCTTTGATGCTTTTCTTTAGAGTATTTTTGTTTTCCTTACATATTTTTATAAGGGGTGATTGAAATATTCAGTGAATGCTTAAATTTAAAAATGTATGACAGTAAAAGACATATTACCATTAATCCCTGTCAGATCACCACCCCCCTTGCTGCAAATACATCCATCATTCCTGCTACTTTCTTTTTTTTCCTATTTTTTCTTTTGAACTTTTTAATTAATGGATATATCCTCATCCACTTTATTCACTGGGTCTGGTAGCATGCAAATTCTAGCTCTTCTCCAAAGTCAAAAAAAAGAAAGATAAATAATTTGAAGGGAATCAGGACATTGAGAAGTTAGAACAGCTCAACTAAAGACACTCATGCAAGAAGACTTCAAGAACTCCTTCAGAGAGGGGCATAATTATGGGATAACTGTTTGAAGTGATGGAGAATATATGGAGGGGAATTGATGACAATGAACATTTTATTGTAATAAATTTTTTAAAATATGAAATCATATTGTGTTTTGCATTTTGTTTTTGATTTTAATTAATTTTATTGGTACATTTAAGGTATATAATATAATGACATTCATCATTGGAGATTTTCACCTTTACATAATCCATCTTGATTCTTATTATTTCCCAATTCCCCTGCCCTCCCTTCAACCACTCCATCCCTCCCTATCTACAAAGATTTTGTTTCCATTTTTTCATTTTCTCATATTAATTCCATTCCCTTCTTTCTTGTCCTCTACCCCTCCCACTACCCCTTCCCCTTTGCCCCTTTTCTTCCTATTTCACATTATCTAGTATATCTTTTAGTCCTTATTTGAACTTTCAGTTTCTCACAGTACAGAAACTATTCAGTATTTAAACATGTGTTTTATTTACTTCACTTAAGAGTATTGCCTCAATGTGCATCCATTTAGCTATAAATGTCTCTAGTTTCACATTCTTTATGGCTGAGTAGTATTCCATTTTATTTTTTTTTAAAAAACACATTTTCTTTATCCAGTCTCCAGTTGATGGGGGAATTGGGTTGTTTCCAACTTTCAGCTATCACAAATTCTGCTACTATGAACATGGATGTACATATATCACTGGTGTATGATTCTTTTAATTCTCCTGGGAAGATACCCAGCAGGGGAATAGCTGGGTCAAATGGGACTTCCAGTCCTAATTCTTTGTGGTATCTCCACACTGATCTCCACAGTGGTTGCACCAGTCTGCACTCCCCCAAGCAGTGGAGTAGGGTTCCTCTATCCCCACAGACCTGCCAGCATTTGTTAGTGGTTGATTTCATGATAGCAGCCATTCTTTGTGGGGTGAGGTGAAATCTCAGTGTTGTTTTCATTTGCATCTCTCCAATGACCAGTGAAGTTGAACATTTTTACATATGTTTATTTGCTATTTATACTTCTTTGTCTGAGAAATGTCTGTTCATTCCAGATGCCCATTTTGGGATTGGGTCTTTAAATGTGAGAGGTCTGATTTTTGTAAGTTCTTTATAGATTCTAGATAGTAGACCTTTGTCTGAGGAACAGCAGGTGAAAATTTTCTCCCACATTGTAGATTGTCTCTTCATACTGCTGGTTGTTTCTCTTGCTGTGCAAAAGCTTTTTAGTACACAGAGATCCCACTTTGATTGTGTGTGCTAGTTCACGGGCAACTGAGGTTTTGTTCATACAATCTTTTCCTATGCCAGTGTCTTCAAGAGTTCTACCTAACCTCTGTTCCAGCCAGTTCATCATATCTGTTTTAATATTTAGATCTTTAGTCCATTTTGATTTTAGTTTAGTGAATGGTGAGAGATATAGGTCTAGTTTTAATCTTTGGCAAGTTGAAGCCCAATTTTTCCAGCACCATTTATTAAAGAGGCTATCTTTCTTCCAGTGAAGGTGTTTGGCTCCTTTGTCGAAGATGACGTGGCTGAGTGTGTCTGGAGTTGTTTCTGCATCTTCTAATCTGTTCCACTGGTCCTCAGGTCTGTTTTTTGCCAGTACCACACTGTTTTTATCATAGTAGCTTTGTAGTACAGTTTCAAGTTGAGGGTTGTAATACCCCCTGCCATGTCTCTGTTGCCTAGAATTGCTTTTGCTATTCTAGGTTTCTTCTTTTTCCAAATGAATTTTTGGATTGTTTTCTCCAGGTCTGTGAAGTATGCTGCTGAGATTTCCATTGGGATTGCATTGAATCTATACAGAAGCTTTGGAAGTATGGCCATTTTCACTATGTTGATTCTTCCTGCCCAGGAGCAATGAATGCCTTTCCATTTACTGAGGCCCTCTTCAGTCTCTCTTTTCAGAGTGCTATAGTTTTCAGAGAAGAAGTCTTTGATTTCTTTTGTTAGGTTGATTCCTAGTTATTTCAGTTTATTGGATGCTGTTGTGAATGGACTTGATTGCCCCATTTCTCTCTCAGTGAGTCTCTTGTGTAGAGGAAAGGTATTGATTTTTGTGTGTTGACCTTGTATCCAGCTACTCTACTGAATTTGGCTATTAAGTCTAGAAGATTTTTGGTGGAGTTCTTGGGGTCTTCTACGTAGAGTATCACATCATCTGCAAATAATGACAATTTGACTTCTTCATTTCCTATCTTTATTCCATTTATTTCTTTCGCTTGTCTAATTGCTGTGGCTAATGTTTCCAAAAGTATGTTGAACAGGAGTGGTGATAGTGGACATCCTTGTCTTATTCCTGATTTTAGTGTGAAGGATTTCAGTTTTTGACCATTTAGTATGATATTGGCTGTTGGTTTTTCGTAGATGGCTTTTATCAGATTGTGGTAGAGACCATCTATTCCAATTTTTTGCAGGGTTTTTATCATAAATTTGTGTTGGATTTTGTCAAAAGCTTTTTCTGCATCTATTGAGATGATCATATGGTTTTTGTCCTTGGCTCTATTGATATATTGTATTGATCTATTGATTGATTTGCATATATTGAACCATCCCTGCATCCCTGGGATGAATCCCACTTGGTCAGGGTGTATGATCTTCTTAAAGATCTTATGCATACTATTTGCCAGTATCTTATTAAGGATTCTTTCATCTATGTTCATTTGTGAGATTGGTCTATAGTTCTCTTTTTTGGCTGGATCTTTCTCTGCTTTGGGGATCAAGGTGACGCTTCCAGGAATGAATTCATGAGTATTGCTTCCCTTTCAATTTCACTGAAGCGTTGAAACAGTAGTGGCAGTAGTTCCTCTCCAAATGTCTTGTAGAATTCAGCATTAAAGTCATCAGGACCAGGGGTTTTCTGAGTTGGTAATTTTTTAATCACTTTTTCGATTTGATTGATTGATATTGGGTCCATTTGAATTTTCAGATCTTCTTTGTTCAACTTTGGTAATTCATACTTATCTAGGAATCTGGCCATTTCTTCTGTATTTTCTGTCTTACTGATGTATAGGTTCTCGAAGTAGGTTTTGATGATCCTCTGGATTTCTGCTGAGTCCATTGTAATTTCATACTTTTCATTTCTAATTGCACAGATTTGGGCCTTTTCTTTCCTTTTTCTGATAAGGTTGGCTAAGGGTTTGTCACTTTTATTTATTCTTTCAAAGAACCAACTCTTGGCTTCATTGATTTTTTGTATCATTCACTTAGGCCCCACTGCATTTATTTCTGCTCTGATCTTTTAATTTCTTCCCTTGTATGAGCTTTGGGTTTGTCTTGCTCTTCTTATTCTAGAAGCTTGAGGTTTAGCATCAGGATGTTTAATTGGGATCTCTCTGTTTTCCTAATATGAATATTCATTCTTATGAATTTCCTTCATAAGACAGCTTTCATTGTGTCCCATAGATTGTGATATGTTGTATTGTCATTGTCATATAATTGCAAGAACTGTCTTATTCTTTAATTTCCTCTGTGATCCATTGGTTATTCAGAAGTGTGTTGTTCAATTTCTATGTGTTTTTGAGATTCCTGTGGTTTCTTTTGCTATTGGTCTCCAATTTCATCCCACTATGTTCTAATAATATACAAGGAATAATTTCAATTCCTTTGCATTTACTTAAACATGTTCTATGAAGGAGTATGTGTTCTATTTTGGAGAATGACTCATGTGCAGCTGAAAAGAATGTGTATTCTGATTTTGTTAGGTGGAACACTCTGTAAACATCTGTTAAATTCATTTGTTCAAGAGTTTGATTGTGTTCTAGTATTTTCTTTCTTCTTTTTGTCTAGTTGATCTATATATTTGTGACTGTGGGGTATTGAGGTCCCCACTACTACTGTATTAATCCTTACATGATGTTTCATGTACATTAGTATTTGTTTTATATAGTTGGGCACACTACTGTTTGGTGCATATGTATTAATGATTGTCATCTCTTCCTCTTGGATTGCTCCCTTTACAAGGATGTAGTGCCCTTCTTCGT
Organism: Heterocephalus glaber; assembly: GCF_000247695.1. The sequence goes on along the minus strand of NW_004624732.1, from coordinate 4,686,486 downwards.
CTCTCTTAATCAGTGTTGGTTTGAAATCCACTTGATCTTCAAAGAGGATAGCTAGTCCTGCTTTTCTTTCAGGTTCCTGTCACATGGAGTATTCTTTTCCACTGTTCAACTTTCAGTCTATGTGTTTGTTTTTGAATTAAGTGTGTTTCTTTTATGGAGCATATTGTTGGATCTTCTTTCTTTTTTTTTTTTTTTTGGTACCAGGGATTGAACTCGGGACCTTGCGCTTGCAAGGCAGGCACTGGAGCCACTGAGCTGAATCCACAGCCCCTGTATCTTGTTTCTTGACCCATTCTTCCAGTGTATTTCTTTTGATTGGTGAAATGAGACCATTAACATTGATGGTTAAAAAAAAATGATGGTTGTAACTGTTATGTATTGACTTATCCTTGTCATGTCTTTTTGTTTTTGTTGAATTCTCCCTCTTTGCATTTAATTTCTTGTCATGCCTAAGTAATTCATTCTGCAGGGCTTCCTGGGGTTGTGATCCTCATTGGCATTTCCTAAGATTTTGTCTAAAATGTTTTGGAGTGCTGTTTTGGTATTCATGAAGTTCCTAAGGTGCTCTTTGTCATGAAATATCTTATTTCTCCATCAATTTTGAAAGACAGTTTTGCAGAGTACATCAATCTGGGTTGGAGGCTGTTTTCCTTTAGGGCTTGAAATATGTCACTCCAAGCTCTTCCTGCCTTGAGTGTTTGCATTGAGAAGTCTGCTGTGATTCTGATGGGCTTTCCTTTGTATGTGATTTATTTCTTTTCTCTAACTTCTTGTAGAATTTTGTTCTTCTGTCGGGTTTCTGGAATCTTAACAATTATATGCCTATGTGTAGATTTTTTTTCATTAAGGCTGGTTGGAGTCCTATATGCCTCACTTATCTCTATGTCAAGCTCTTTTCCCCTATTTGGGAAGTTTTCTGCTATTACTTTTTGAACAGTTTTTTTTTTATGTCATCTGCACTCTCTCCTGTTTCATTGACTCCAATCAATCTGATGGTATTCTTCTTTCCATCATCTAGCAGCTGCTGGATTGATTTGTCATGGTCCCTTACTATTTTAAAGAAATTGTTTCCTGGTCATTAATTCTAATCCTATCTTCTATATCTGAAATTCTTTCCTCACATTGGCTCATTCTGCTGTGTAAAATTTCAATGGAGCTTTTAATCTCCTGGAAATCTGTTTGCATGTTTTATGAATTTCATTTGTTTCCTATGTTGGAATTCCATCATGTTCCTCAACTCCTTTATTTTTTTTATCTGTGTCCTTTCTAGATTTTTTAATCATGTCTTGTTCTATGGGCACAATCTCTACTGTTATGTGAGAAATTATTTCTGATTTCATTTTTTTCCAGATCCTCTTTTGTTGCCTGTTCATAGAGTCTAGGTGGTTGAGTATCAGATTGTTCCATCTCATTTCCCTTTGGGGTTGGTTGCCTTAGGTGATCTGGAAGCCCAGTTTTGAGACTTATTTATGTGTCTTCTCATTTCAACAGATGCAGTGTGCTGTGTCTTTGTTGAGGTGACTTTTTGCTCGGCCAGTGGTCTTGAATTCTCAGCAAGCCACCAAGCACCCTTTACTCTGCTACTCACCAGTACATCAATTCCTGGGTTCAGAGTGTTGGCCTTTTGGATCCCTGAGCTAACCTGTTGTCTAGGTGGGCCTCTGGCTGTGGCCTGTGCCCCTGAACATCTGAACATCCAGGCAAGGCTTTGGCCAGAGCCTGTGGGCCCAAGCTGCTGGTGTCTGGGTGGGGCCCTGGCTGCATCCTGGGCACCCTCACCACTGTTGTCCACGTTGGCTCCTGGCTGGGGTCTGAGCACACTTACTGATGGTATCTAGGTGGGCCTCTTGGTTTTGTTAAATTTTTTCAATTGATTTTCAATTTCATTGATTTCTGTTATAATTTTATTTTGAAACTTTTGATTTAATGTGTTCTTCTTTTTCCCATTTCCCAAGGTGGATGCATAGAGTCTTCCTTTCTAGTATATGCATTTAATGCTAAAAGTTTCTTTCAAAGCATTACTTTCATTGAATAGAATAATTTTTGTTTTATTTTCATTCTCATTTAATTCAAAGTATCAAATCACCTCACATTTCTTTCTTAAATGATTTGTTATTTGCAGTTGTGTTATTTAATTTTCAAATAGTTTGAGACTTTCTAGTTATCATTCTGTTATTGATTCCAAGCTTAACTCTGTTATTGTCTGAAAGCAGACATTGTATGGTTTCTTTTCTGTAAACTACCTAAGGTGTGTTTTATGACCCAGAATGTGATCTATTTTTCCGAGTGTTCTTTGTGATCTTGAGAAGAATATTTATTCTGCTGTTGTTGCAGTCTATTAGATATCAATTATATCTAGCTGATTAATGCTTCTGTTGAATTTCACTATGTTACTGATTTTCTGTCTGCTAGATCTGTCCATTTTGATAGAGGGGTGTTGAAGTCTCTAATTATAATAAAGTAGATTCTTATATTTCTACTTGAAGTTCTATCCATTTTTGTCTCATGTATTTTGACACTTTTTTATTAGGTGCATATACGTAAAAGATTTATGTGTCTTCTTGAAGAAATGACCTATTTACTGTTTTATAATACCCCTCTTTATTCCTGATCATTTCCTTACTCTGAAGTCTGTTCTATCTAAAATTAATAGAGCTACTCTTGTTTTCTTTTGATTAGTGTTAGCATGGCATCATTCTCCAGCCCTGACTTTTCATCTATATTTTTTTTTACATTTAAAGGGTGGGCGGGTTATTGTAGACAATAGCTGAGTGTTATTTTTAAATGCATTCTGATAATCTCTACCATTTAACAAGAATATTTAGAGAATTGATTTTAAGTGATTAATGCTATAAATAGTGATTAATTCTACATTTAGATTAATACCTAGTATGTTCATTACTGCTTACTGCCCTTGTTGTTTGGCCCTACTTTTATCTTCCACTCTTTTTCTGCCTTTTGTGATTTTTATTGAGCATTTTGTATGATCCTGTTATCTTTCCTAAGAAATTCAATTATATTTTTAAAAACATTTTTATTTATTGGCCTAGATTTTCAAATGTATGTTTGCAAATAATCAAAATATATGTCAAAAATAATATAAAAATATTCTTAACTCCGCTCTCCTCTCATTGTTTTCATTCATTTATTTCACTTAAACATAAATTATAGTCATTAATATATTGTTGGTATTATTATTTTGAACAGACTATTTTTATGTTAAATCAGAATAATTATTTTCACTGCTTCTCCTCAAATGTTCTTCATCTCCTTATGTAGATTTAAGTGTCTTACTTTTAATATTTTCTTTCCATTTAAAGAGCTTCTTCTTTTTTTTTTTTTTTTGGTACAGACCCGGGGGGGATCGAACTCAGGACGTTGTGCTTGCAAGGCAGGCTGCAGAACCACTGAGCTAAATCCCAGGCCCTAAAAAGCTTCTTTTAAACATTTCTTTTAAGTCAGGTCTGCTTGCAACAAATTCTCTCAATTTTTTGTAAGGTCTTTATTTCTTTCTCATTTTTAAAAGGATATTTCTCAGTGTAAAAAACCAGACACGAGCATCAGTGGAATGGACAGGAGGATGCAGAAACAACCCCAAGCACGTCCAGGCTTTTGATCTTTGACAAAGGGGTGAAAAACATGCAGTGGCGGAGAGATAGCCTCTCTAATAAAAAGTGTTAGGAAAACAGCCCATCCCCTTGCAGAAGACTGAATCTAGACACATATCTCTCATCATGTACTAAACTAAAATCAAAATGGATTGAATAACTAAATGTTAAAACAGAAATACTTAACCTGCTGGGAGATAAAATAGGTAAAACTCTTGAAATCATGGGCATAGGCAAGCACTTTCTAAACAAGATCTCTGTTGCACAGGAAATTGTACTGAGAGAATAGTACCAACAAATGGAGTCATGTCAAATTATAAAATTTTTGCACGGCAAAGAAACAGCCAACAGAATGAAAAGAAACCTAGAAAAATGGGAAAAAGTTTTGCCAGCTATTTTTCAGATAGAGGACTAATATCTAGAATATAGAAAGAATTCAAGGGCCAGGGATTTACCTCAGGGGTTTCGCCACCTGCTGTGACCCGAGTTCGGCCCCTGGTACCAAAAAAAAAAAAAAAAGAATTCAAAAAAATTAGACTTCTCCAAATAAAAGACTTATTTGAAAAATGGGCAAGTGAAATGAATAAACACTTTACAGAAGGAGTACAAATGCCCAATAAACTCATGAGGAAATGCTAAACATCTCTGGCCCTTAGAAAAATGCAAATTAAAACAACACTGAGGCTCCATCTCACCCCAGAAAGATGGCTATCATCAAGAAAGCAAACAATAATAAATGTTGGAGAGGCTGTGAGGAAAAGAAACCTTTTTACATTGTTGGTGTGAATGTAACCTAGTACAATGACTATAGAAATTAGTATGGAAATTCCTCAAAAAACTAAAATTATAAATTCATTTGACCAGGTATTCCTCTTCTAGATATCTTCCTGAAAGAGTTAAATACATCATATTACAGTGATACATCCATATTCATGTTTACAGCAGCACAACTCATAATACCTAAATCTTGGAAGCAGCCTCAACTGTATGTCCAACAGATGAATGGATAAAAAAATGTGGTATTTAAACTCCATGGAGTACTACTCTGTCCATAAAGAAAGATAAACTTGTGTCATTTATAGGGAAATGGATTCACCTTGAGACCATAATGTTAAGTGAAACAAATCAGACATATGAGCTTACATATTGCATAGTTTCTCTAATAGGGAAAACCAAAATTATAAATGAAGATCAAAATAAAAAGATAAATAATAAGAAGCAGGGAGATAGGTCTTTCTGAAACAGGAGGTGGATCAAGAGATGGAGGGAGGGGGAGAGGAAAGGAATAAAAAAGGAATTAAGATGTGTTACATACTTGTATCAGCTACATACAATGAATGTAAACATGTACTGCAAGCATGTACAAAGAAAATTTTTTAAAAAATTTTCAGTGTGGTGTTCTAAATTCTTCATTGGTAGTGTTTTCTCCAGTTTAAATATTTCATTCCACTTTCTTCTTGCTTGCATGGTTTCTGAGAAGTCAAATGACATTCTTATGCTTGCTTTTTTTTATAGATAAGGTGTTTTTATCCTCTGGCTTCTTTCAAGTATTTTTTTTTCATTTTATGAAGTTTGAATATAATATGTCTAACTGTAGGGTATTGTTTTGTCATTTACTCTGACTGATGTTCTTTGTTGTTGTTCTCTGGGCATCCGGGATCTGTGGACAGGTGATGTTAATTTTGGGGAAAATTTCAGTTATAGTAGCTTTCAATATTGCTTCTGTTCCTTTCTCTTTATCTTCTTTTTCTGATATTTCTATTATATATGTGCTACTCCTTTTGCTCAACAATTTTTGGATATTCTGTTTCACATTTTTTTAGTATTTTGTTCTCTTTGCTTTTACATTTTGAGAATTTTTTATTGCCTTAAGAGCAGAGATTTTTCTTATCTATAATCAATCTACCCATGAGTCCATCAAAATCACGCATCATTTCTATTACAGAGGAGTTTTTTTATCTGTGGCATTTCTTTTTTATTCTTGCTTAGAATTTCTATCTCTTCTTACATTATCCATCTGTTCTTGCATGTTGTTGACATTTTCCATTACAGCCTTAGCATATTAATCATATTCATCTTAAACATACAACATGTGAATTCCATATCTGGGCTTCATTCTAATGTCTTTTCAGCCTCTTCAACAAGTTTTCTGTTCTTCAATGTGCCTTGTAACTTTTTATTAGCAATAGACATAATACATGGGATAGGAGAAGCTGCAGTGAATGCCTTTACCAATGTAGTGAGGTATGGGAAAGTAAAATGTTCTGTAGTCCTATGATTAGGTCTCTGTTGTTTAGTGTTTTTTATCTGTGCTGTGAACCTCACAAGTGCAGCTCGGTTTTTTATTTTTCTTTTCATCATCGTCATAGATGACTCAAAATGGCTACAGTGGGATGGACTTCATTATTTCCCAGCTACATGGAAGTCTAGAGAGAAATAGAGCTAGGCATAACCCTCAGCTCAGGTCAACAGGCTCTGAAATACCTAGCAGATCAGGCTCTGCTAAAATAATTTCTCTTGAGAACAGGTATTATTAAAAATAGAATGTCTTTGCATATTTCATAATGGTTTATTTTCCCTTACTCCTATTAAAAGTCCGGAATTTTTTCTCCAGTCTTCACTGTGAGAACCTTAAAGAGTTCCTGGAGATAAAATTTACAAGGTTGAGGTCCCCTTTATTACTGCTCTATCATAACTGAGTTTTCGATTTTTCAAACTTGTTTACTCTAAGGCTCAAGAAAATCACTAAGTATAGTTCAGGTTTCCCTGTCAAGCTCCTACAGAAATAGGTTTGTGGTCTGATGAGTTGTGATTCTCTGTATCCACCTATCTGTCTCTCAAATTGGAAATGAGGAGTTAGCAGTAGATGATCTCATTTCTCTAATAAATCCAGGAAGATTTGTTAATTTTTTTGGTGTTTTACTTTTTGCTAGGATACAGTAATAACTTTTAAGACTTTCACATGCTAGACCAGAAACCAGAATCATCTTTTTAGTTTAATCCATTTGTGTCTTTATCCTTAAAGTATATTTCTTGTAAACATCATATACTGAATTTTGCATTTTTTAAATTTAGTCTGTAATCTCTCCCTTTTAATTGGAAGGTTCAGTCCTTGCATGTTTAATGTAATTAGTGGTTTGGTAAGGTTTAAACCTAGTGTCTTGCTGTTTGTTTTATATTTAGCTTCACTGTTTTTAGTTCCTTTGACCCTTGTTTCTGGTTTTTGTCTTTAGTACTTCTTTGTTTCCACTGGTATTTTAGCTATACTTTGTATGAGTCAGCTTTCTCACAATGGTATAAAATACCCACAACTCAAAGGAACAGAGATTTAATTTGGTTCATGGTTCCAAAAGATTTAGTTTATGATTGACAGCTTTCAAGGCATAAAGATCATGGCCAAAGGTCTTGGCAAAGCAAAGGTGTTCATTTCATGGTGGCTGGACACCAGAGCAGGGAAATAATGGAAGAGAAAATGGGACCAGAAACAGTCCCCAGGGTCACATATCCATGACCTACCCAGACACACCTAGAAGCGTCCTTTACTAGTCTGGACACCTCTAAGTTAACAAAGTTAACACAATTAGCTTAACCACCACACACTTCTTCATGTTGAATTTTTAATGTCCTCTCTAGGAATTGCAATATATATCTTTAAATTATTCCAGCCTACCTTGAATTAATATAATATTGCTTCATATATGTCTTAGTTACTTTTCTCATTGCTGAGACAAAATACACAACACCTAAAGTTGAAGGAGGAGAGGTTTATTTGCCTCAGAGCTTGTAGAGGTTTCAGTCCATAATGGGCTGGCTCCAAGGATGGTATGGCAGGGTGGTATGGCAGAAAGGAATCACAGAAGAGAAACTGTTCATGACAGGCAGCAAAAGCATCAAGCAGCAAGTGACAAGTACCCACAGCAGCCTTCTTTCTTCAGCCCTTTTCCTAGATGTCCTGAGGGGGACATCTAGATTATAAGCCATAACAACATATAACGTAAGGATTCATCATAGTTCATTCTAATTATTTCTATGGTCCTTTGTTTTATTGTCCTACATTTTATTTTTATGTTTGTTATAAACTCCATAATACATTATTGTTATTTTTTGTTTTAATATTCTCATTATCTTTTTTTAGAATTTATGAAAAAAATTACACATGCTATTTTGAATGTCACACTGTTTTTTATGCGAATCTGAATTTATATTTGATATTATTTCCCTTATCATAAAGAATTAGCTTCAAATTTCATGTTACGTGGGTTTACTGGCTATGAATTTCGTCACCATTCATTGATTTGAAAATATCTTGATTCAACCCAGATTTTTTATGGATTATAGAATTCTAGGTTGACAATTGAAAAATTTTTTCTGTCATCTTGCAGGGAATTGTTCCACTGATTTACCAAGTTTCTTGGACCTGGGGTTGATGTGTTCAGTCAAACTGAAAAGAATTCTTAGCCAATGTTTCTTCAGTCAGTCTCTCTCTCTCTCTCTCTCTCTGTCTTTGTTTCAAGTTTTCTCAATCTTCCCTCAGCATGTCAATTCAAATAATTGCCATAGATATGTTTTCAGATTAACTGATCCTTTCTTTCCTAGTGTCTAATCTTTTGATAAGCCTACTTAGTGATTGTTTTTAAAAAATTCAAATATTGTATTTTTCAGTTAAATTTCTATTCATTTCTTAGACTTTCCATTTTTTCTGGATTCCCATCTCTTCATCTATCTTTTCTGATGTACTTGGTAACATATTACCAATTATTATTTTAAAGTTTTATCTGTTAATTCAAATAGCTGAGTCTTCTGTGGCTCTACCTCTATTGGCTTTTTTTGCTGTTTATAAGCCATATTTTCCCTCTTCCTTGCTCAGTAATATCTGACTGTATACTGGGCATTAAGAATGAGAACTTTTAGGTTCTCTGGATTCATTATCTTTTTCTAAACCATGTAGTTTTTTTTGCTACTGGGCAGTTAAATTACTAGAGAATATCCTTATTTCTTTAGAATTTTAATTTTTGGCTTTATTACAGCAGATATGTTTCAGTTTTGCATTTCTTTCTAGAGCATAGTCCTTGTTCCTAAATTATGTTTCTTACTCATTGTTATGGTTTGTATCTAGATGTCCCCCCAAAGCCTCATTCTCTTGTAAGTGGAGCTTTTTGGAGCTGGCTGCATCTATAGCATGTGATATTAGGACTAACTGTGTGTGATATCAAATTAGTCCACTGACTGGAATTTGCATAGTTCTGGGTGTGGATAATGAAAGCTCCACTCTAGGTGTGGGTGGCATCAATCAGTAGGTGTATAGTCTGGATAGAATATAAAGGGAGAGAGGTAATGCAGACTTGCCTTTGAGCCTGCTTTGCCATGGAGTATTTATCTTCTGCTATGCCCCTCTGCCATGCCACCCTGCCTTGCAGCCAGCTAAATATAGACTGAAACATCTATAAATGGTGAGCTGAAATAAACTTTTCTTCCTATAATTTTGAGTCTCAAGTATTTTGTCTAAGCAATGAGAAAAGTAAACAAAACATTCATTTTGTTTTAAAGCAATCCCATCCTAGATGGGCATGGTGGTACATGCCTGTAATCCCAGTACTCAGGAGGCTGACTCAGGAAGATTGCCAAGAGCTCAAGGCCAGCCTGGGCTACATTGTGAGATAGTAAGTTCAAGGACAACCTGATCTTCATAGCAAAAACATACAAACAAACAAGCAAACAAAAAGCAAACCTTCTGTGGGCTTAATGAAAAGCCCTAAGTTTTTACAAGCCACTCTAATTTGGGCAGAACCTGAACTCCAAACTCTGTCTCACCAGAAGCAGAAAGTTTTTAAATTTCTTTCTTTCTGAAAAAATTTCTATTTCTTCCATGTATTGCTTTCTACAGGGATTCTTGCAATCTTGGCCCACACATGTACACTTCAAGAATCAGCTAAGGTTACATATACATGTATACACACATGCACATGCACACACACACACTTAACCAGACAATTGTACAGCATAGCCTCTCCAAGTTGGAAATAAAATTAACCATCACACCTACTTTGGCAAACTCAGCAACAGATGTTAACCAGTTGTAAAATGGCCAATAGAATGACAGAAATTTAAAAACTTTAACAGCTGTGCTTTTTCTTTTATTCTTTTTTATCTGATCTCTAGAGACAGTTACTTTGTAGTATTCTTGTTTTATTTGTTTATTTTTCATATCTTCAATTCAACTGCAAATTCCTTGAGGGCAGAATTACCTTCATTACCTCATCATACATACTACAATGGTAAGGGGTAGGTGGTAAACAAATGTTCTTTTCAGATAGATGATAACTTCTGAGTTTCCCTCTTATGATAATATTATATTAAATATAACATAGAAATTATAATCTCTACCTTTACTTTTCCATGGAGGAAGCTCTGACTTGTGTTTGAAGGCATACCCTAACTATAAGATCTAAAACAAATAATGATGAATTTTTACTATTTTCTCTTCTATAATTTTTCTTGTTCTCTGAAATAAAGTATGAAATGATGACTTGAAAATATCCTAACACTTTGATGAAGATCTGACAACCATTTTAGTTGTATAATTGATTCCAATTAGGACATAAATGTCCCAGTCTCAATAAGAAGTATCAGAGAGGGGCTAACGGTGTACCTCCGTGGTAGAGTGCTTGCTTTGAAGTGTCAGAGACACAATAGTGTTTCCTTTCTAATAAGAATATACACTGTTTCTTAATGATCTGAATAAATGATGTCATTTATCTCTTTCATCCACTTAAAACTGTTGACTTTCACTTTTACTTCATAGAATTTTTCAGAAATTACTTACAAGTTGAAGCAACAGGGTTTTAAGCAGTGTGGTGGAAACTGCAGAGAGGATTTGTCAGTAATTTTCTTTTGTGATTTCCCTGAACTCCAAGTACAAAGTGTAAAAAAAGCAATGACGTCCAAAATCAGATGTTTTTAAGCTAGTGTGTAAGAATGAGAGGCTACACTTTGAGTTATAACATTAGAGTATATTAACTCTTATCTTGATTTTTTTTTGCCATATTACAATACTGAAATACTGTGCAAAACCTAAAGATAATGCTACTGACAAACATGTTGCATATGTGACTAGACTTAAAATGGACAAATTGGATTGCCTATATTTCAGAAATTTTTATGAGACTGGTCATTTTGGGAGAAAATATTGCTAAATATAAGAAAAGTTGGTTAGGTAATGCCTGCTGGCTGAAACACTTGTCAGTAATTTTCTGACACCCTATACCCCAGTCTCAGGCTTTGCAACATCTACAGTGGTACTTATCAGCCAACCTGCTTCTGTGTTATGGCAACTTGTCCCTAATGTAGTAGAAAATGTACACATTTTGATTGACTCTAGATTACTCTGAGAAGATCTCTCCTACTCAACCATTGCAGTAAGCCAACAATGCATCTTCTGAAACAAAACAAAACAAAACTTCCCCTTTGCCAGGTCAGATCTAACATTGTCAAGGGAACCATCTGAGAGCTTTCCTCCACACTCTAGTGGTCATTTGCCGCATAGAATTTTATCTGTAATTAAATCAGTTCTATTTTAACTAAAGAACAAATTCCAATAAAGAGTATGGCTTTAGTGTGAAAGTCAAGTAGAATTCTTTTTTTTAGTTGTAGACATTTCAGAACTATATAATCTTACACTTTGTTTAGGTTTCCAACAAGATGTTGGGCAATTCTTTAATTTCTTTGTTTCTTAATTTTTTAATTCTCCAATTGGCCAGCCAGTTTCAAAAATCTTTGAAAAAGGACATGCATATATTTTTTGATATGCTTATATTTTTAAATATACCTTTTATAGAGTATTTAAAATAGAGTGAATTGTAGTGAAATGGATTGGCTTAATAGCAGTGCCATAAAATTCAGTTAACCTCAAAGTCGCTAAATCTGATGTATAAAAAGAATTAGCATAATTCTACATAAAAATTGTGTTTTACACCTCATTAGACTTCATTGATCTCAATCACAGTTACATATATGCTACAGATTAGCTTAAACAGGATTTAGACTTTTAGGTGGTTCCAGCTTTATATTCCTTACATTCTAGAATATCTTTATAATTACTTCCCTCTTGATAGATTAAAAATCATTGTACATTGGAGAGATTAAACATTACCACGCTTTTGAGAGATTAGGTTCAAGAGAAAAAAATGGAGTGGTTTTAAAAATGAGAGCTTATCACCCTGCTTGAAATGTAATCCTCTGCAGAGATGAGTAAAGCATGGAGAGGAGAGCTGAACGAATGTGCCTCGATGTATTTTCTCGCCTTCTTCCATACGAGAAAATAGAACTTACCCTGAACAACCTTATCTAGTTTTAGTGAGTTTTTAAGGTGGCTGTGGAAGGAATCTCAGAGTTTACCTCCACACCAGAGTTTGCTAGCTCAGAACTACAGGCTTGAGAAAGGGCTGGCTGATTGATGGTGCACCACAGCCTCTGCTTGGCCACAGAACTCTCTCTCCACAGGATCCCACAGTAGCAATGACTTGGTCATCATTTGTCTTTGGTGTCTGCACAGACTAGGATCTTAACAAGAAAACATTTCATATTTTATAAGAGTGCATATTGCCTTTACCTCAAGAGTGGTGTACATGACAAAATACATATTCATAAGATTGATGCCTTTTATTGCACACACGTTTCTCAAACCCAGACCTGTACTATTTTTCACAAGATCCAGTAATACAGCATTCTTGGTTAAAATTACTTTTAGGAGAAAAAGAAAAGACAATTAAATTATGACACAATTTTTTATTCCCACATTCCACTTTGAAGGCTTTATTCTTTCCACTCCTGCCTGTTTATCCCAATTTGGAACCAAACAAGCAAGTTCTCAAAAATGGTAAGAGTTCCGGAAAGAAGTTCCAGAAACAAATTACCTAAACCATATAAGATTGTAGCAAAGACTGTTAATAGCCCACCAATATAATTTTTCCTTTATTTAAATGGTAAAATAATCCCTGATTTTTATTTGAGAACATGACTATTCAAAACAAGGACTACTAGGGACTGGGGATTTAGCTCAGTGGTTCTGCCACATGCCTCGCAAGAGCAAGGACCCAAGTTCGATCTCCGGTACCAAAAAACACCCCAAAAAACAAAAAAAACCAAAAAACCAAACAAACAACGACTACTTTCCCCAGCCTTACTTACATCTAAATGTGGTTATGTGACTTAAGTTCTGGCCAATGATATGTACGTGAGTGTCATATGTAAGCATCTAGGACACTTCTTAAAAGAATCTAGCATGGACTTTTCACTCTTTCTTCTTTATTCTTTACTATCTTCTGACTAGGACACAGACATAATAGCTGGAACTCCTGCAGTCAAGAGAAAAGCATAGTAATAGTAACCCAATGATGACAGCAATACACTGTTCTCTGAGAGTCCCTTCTTTAGGCTGCCTGATTCTAGAATTCTAGGTGGAGAAAAATCAGCATTTATGTTATTTCAACTACAGGGGATTTTTGTATGTGTGTGTTTGTGTGGTGTGTGTGTGCAGGCACGTACATCTCACCTTTGTAGCTAAACCCAACCCTAATTAGTATATTAGTATTTGTCATCTTTATTGGAAAGATTTCTCCCAAAGATGTTCATTGCAATGACTATGCATTTCAATTGCTACAATATGCAAGTAAAAATGTCAATAAACATTTGAAATTTTGGTCTGTTTAATTTCATACATCAAATAGAAAATGTTTATCATATGTGCTAAATATATTTGTATAAGAATTTTCATCTTTAATATTATAAATACTCAATTATTCTATCTTCTCAAGTATCACTATTAATTTAACGATGACCAAACTGTTACATTGTAGAACTAATATCTCACTCCACTTTTGCAATCCAATTCTTCTATGCTTGTACTATTTTTTAAAGTATCCAAAAAACTGATGATGAAGATGGAGGTATGGTGGAGTAAGTGGATGGGTCTAGAACAAGTGATATTGTGGGAGGATGTATGCCAGTGAGTCGTGTATCAGAGTAATGCACCTGCAGAAATAATCCTAGGAATCTGTGAGCACTGAAATAAACTACCCCACTTCTAGGGAACCCACAGTGTAATGTGAGAGAAAGTCAAACACACACATTTTTATTCAGACAGTATCTGACTAAACTTTATAGATCAAGATAAACTAAAGTCTAAAAGATCAATTAGTATGTATTAACAATGTAGGGGAGAATTATAGTCAAGAGCAGCAAGCTATCAAAAGGAGATAAAATCAAAGTAAGAATTGGAAGAAATACATGGAACTGCAGCAGTGACTGTGTCTGGCTCTTTTAACTACTGTAGACCCTCCCTGTTCCTGTTTTTCAAAACAAGATCCTGGTGACTGTCCTAACCCACTAACCCCATGGGGAGTATGGCTTAATAATTAGTGACTCCATAAAGCCACATTCTTAACCCCACATGCTAGCCCTGCATGATATGATTCCTGATCATTTCTCTTCCACTGCCCCCCTGGACAGCCCTGACAGGCCATGTAGTCCTCTAAATGTAACAAGCCACGTCTTTGCATGATGTATTATACCTTCAGTCCAGATGCTTCACTGCCCCTTTTCTTCTGGGTAGACACAGCTCGAGCATCATGCTATTAATAAAGGCTTCCCTTAGTCTCTCTGCTCCTGTCCTCTCCAGGCAGAGACAGACACTCCCTTCTCTGAGCCTGGTCTCTGTCACTATGATAGCACTTATCACATTTACTGTGATAAAATGTGTTGGGTTTTCTCTCCCAGTACTCTGGATTTCTTGGAAGCTGAGCAGTCTTATTCTGGTGCCCACAAGATTTCTTGGGATTCTCTCTGTGGGCTTTATTGCCGCAGAATGTGAAACATGACCTGCTCGTGGAGACAGCACAGCAACAGTGACATCAAATGCCACATGCCTTAACTGATCTGAGGCTAGAAAGAACATATTTGAACAATAGGCCAGGGAATGTTAAAATTAGCTCTCTATACTCTACCTTCTTAGGGAGGGTATAGCATCACAAAACAGGAGTTTTAAGATTGGACATGACCAGATTCTTAACTCTTCTATTTTGCTTCAGATGCAAAAGTGTATAGGGCAAAACATTTGTGCATCTGTGCAGTCCATGCATTTCTAGTATCTCCCAATATAACTCTTCTGGGTATCCCAATTCCTTTGATTTCAGCATTCATTTTTGTTTTTTATATTTTAATTTGGAAATGGAAATTTCCCTTTTTTCCTCCTGTCTTTTCCCATGTGCCTGATATTTTTCTATTACCTCTGTTCCAATTTTCTGTATTACAATTTGATTTCTGATCTGAAACCTTCCTTTACACCTTTGTTCTCCCACCTTCATTCCCCACACAATCCTCCTGTTAGTTTTCCCTAGTGAACAATCAGCACAGAATTGTTACTGAAGTTTGAAGGAGACATCATACAATGTTCAAGGAAAGAACTTAGTATTAGACACTGCTGTCATAAAACACCAATATCATTTACCTGCCAAAGGAATTCTTTATCAGAATTCTTTAGCCCAGACCTTGCCACTATGTACTGTGGTTTGCGTCGCTCCCATTGAGAAACTTCAATTTCTCTCTTCACTGCCAGATCAGTTTTCTAATAGGCTCATATTTGCTACAGAGAATTTTTACTTTCCTTACTTTCATGCAATCCACAATATGCTTCCAGTGTATATTTGTATCTTCAAAAGCTATTGGGGAATTCTAAGAAAACTAAGGGTGATCACCAACTCTAGTTTTCAGCAGCACAAAGAACAAGCAAAAACATTGAAATTCTGGTCTATATTCATATAAAATCTAGGAAGGGTCCCTTTCCACCATTATGCAAAAGAAAAAACACATTTTCTCAACTGTACGAAGTCAGCCTAGAAGCCATAAATCATATACACATATACACACTACATACATAATGTACTATAGTTACTTAAACATTTGGTCAAATTCTTGCATACATTGTTTCTTAATGCTTAGCAAAGTGAGTCATAATCCACCTTCTACTCATGTGTGACAGAGACTTGCAGATGGGAGGGAGAATTTCCTCCTTTTGGCTTTCTAGCGAAGGTGTGTACATCAAAACATTCATGTGGGTATACAAGATCCATCTCTTTGTGTGGGCTTTTCAACAGCTTTGAGAATACTGTGAACATTCCCAAAGGCTTAGATCCAGAGCAGCCTAGAATGGAGCACAAAGGTAACATTGTGCTCTGCTATTTTGTGCTAAAATGGTAGGTTTGTCTGAGCACTGAGATACTGCAGAACAAGCGTGCTACATTTGGCTGCTTCAGTCGGAGAGAGAGATGAGAATTATCTGACTCCTTATTCTCATTGTCATTGCCTATACAGTGAAAGAAAAGTGCAATCAAAAAGAAAGATGATGATTTTGTGATCCTCAGCATTTTAATAACACAGATGATTTTATTGGATTTACTAGCAGGACTGCAGCCAAGTTAACACACAGAACTAGTGAAGACAAGCTTTGAGACCTTTTCTTCTTTGATGAGCCCTGTATCTAACATGAAAACATCAGCTATTTATTTGACACACGCGTGCCAGTATTTCTGAAGAAGATCAAATAGGTACATATGAAAACAAGCCAGTGAGCAAATAAATAAGGACAAGGGATGAGCATATTCTTATAAGCTCAATGTATGCATCAGAAATGTCCTATTAATCCTACAAATTAATGTTATACTGGAGAAGAAAGTGAGGACAAAGTGGGAGAAATAGCAATATTTATTAAGCCAACTATTGTTTCATATTTATGTAGCACTAGGAAACTTGAAACTTAAAACTTAATCATAGAGGGCTGGGGATTTAGCTCAGTGGTTCCGCCACCTGCCTTGTAACTGCAAGGTCCTGAGTTTGATCCCCGGTACAAAAAAAAAAACAAACAAACAAACTTAGTCATTGCTATTCTCTTATTTTTTGTTATGAAATTTTGTTTTATTTTTCAAAAAATAAAAAAACAATCACTATAATGTGAATATTTCATTTATACTCTCTCTAATTCATAGTGGAGGAAACAAGTTTTCTGTTAGATAGTTTTCCATTACTGTAGTAAAATACTGAAACGATCAACTTTTAAGGAAGAAAGGATATTTTGGCTCATGGTTTCAGAGAGTTCAGTCCATGGCTGGTTGGCCCTGTTGCTTTTGTGACTGTGGCAAGACCACACCTTATGGAGGGAGTGCCTGTCAGAAGAACCTGCTTACCTCAAGGCCACTGGGAAGCAGAAAGGAAGAGGAGGAGCAGGTCCTAATATTTCCTTCAAGGCCTCCAATGACCTCAGTTCCTTCCACTAGGCCCTGCATCCCAGCAATCCTATCACCTCCAAAGAACAACACAGCCCGGGGACAAGATGCAACATGTGGGCCTTTAGGAAACACTCAAGATCCAAACTATAGGAGGCTTGTAGATGTAAAATAATGTTACCAAACCACACAGCTGCCAAGAAATGGAGTGTGGACTCAGACATAGCTTCTATGATCCTGTGACCTAGGTGCTAGACACAGGTTCTATGATTCTCTGACCCTAGGTACTAGATTTTCTTTCATAGGCCTCTAGGTTTACCCTACACATAGTCAGAAAATTCTGTTGTCATCCTGTCTATTTCCAGCAATCTCAAGAAATTTCAGGGTGGAACCATATATTCAGCTTCTAGTTTAATTTCTTCCCGTCCTTTTTGTTCTTATGTATTTTCAGAAAAAAACATTATAGCTATTAGAGCACCTTGAATACATGAAGAACACTATGATTTTAAAGAACATAAACATTTTTTGATTCAGAGTTTAATTAGAATTGCTCTGGGTAGCTGGGAGTGGTAGTACATGCCTGTAATACAACACTCAGAAGGCTGAGGCAGGGGGATCACCACAAATTTAAGGTCAGCCTAGGCTACAAAGTGAGTTTAAGTCAGCTTGAACTACATAGCGAGACCCCGTTTTTAAAAAAATCACTCTAGATGAAGTCATATTTCAAATGTAAAATCATGCTAGAAAACAGACATGTCCTTGGTTTGACATTTCTGAAGGAAGTGAAAAGACAACACATACTCTCTTTATCATTTCCTAGAGTTTCTGCCTTGAGAATAACAAGAAAGAAATTGTCCTCTTTTGCACTTGAACCTAGGAACGCTTGAAGCTCTTCCATATATATGTAGGTGAGGTAGGAGGAGAAATAGAATACATTTGTCTTCTTAAATCTCATCTTTTAAAATTAAATTATTGCAAAAGGGGTCATTTCATAGATGATGTTTTTTGAACTTTGCATATATTAAGGATGGATTTTCTTTTACTGCATAATTCTAGTTATTTTTTAAATATAGTACTAGGGGTGCAAATAGTTCTTTGAAAACCAAGTTGAACATGGCAAAAAATTTGTTTCCACTACTCTCTTCTGAGCACATTTATTTTAAGACAGGTTAAATGTGGCATAGTGGGGCTTCCTGTCTATTCTCGTTAGCTTTGAGAGTAATTACCAGACAGCAGTGACGCACTAGGAACAGGATGTGGGGGAGACAGAACAGGGATGGAGACGGAGCCAAAAAGAAGCTCCACTCTCAAGAGTGCAAAGGAAAGGGATTAGGGCAAAGGGGAAGGGCTACTTTGACCACAAGTCACAAGAACAGATTAAAGCTAAGTCCCACTTCCCCCTCCCACTTCTCTCCCCATTCTGGCCCACCAAAGAAAAGAGTAAAAAGGAAAAAGCAAAGGGATTTTCTGGTATTTGTGTGATGGATGGAAAGACTACTTGAAGATAGCAGTGAAGAACTGTTGTTAGCTATCCTCTGGACTTAAAAGTATATTCATGATCAAGTCCAGTTCCACTAAAGCTGAAGTTCTCTCAAGTTGGGCCAAGATCATGTATTTCCCAGTCTTTTTTCCCTGTATGACAGCAAGATTGCATGAATATAATATTTGATTCTGTCATGATTGGAATACAAAATGGTCCCCCAAAAGGCTCATTGTACTGGAGGCTTTGTTGCTGATAATTGGATGATGGAGGGCTCTATTTCATCAGCAAATCAATCACTGATGAGACCATATTCAACGACATCATTGGGAGGTGGTGAAAACTGGAGGTGGGGTGCAATTGAAGGAGGAAGACAAAGGGGAATGGTGGGCATATCTGGTCCTTTTGGGCTTTCTTGAACTCTCTTTTTCCTGCACATGATAAGGTGAGCAGCTTCCCCACATCATCCCCTTCTGCCTTACAGCAAGCTAACCATGGACTACAAACCTCTTGAAACAGTGCCAAATAAATCTTTGTTCCTTTATGTTATTTATGTCAGATATTTCATCACAACGAAGGAAACCTGACTAATGTGCATTCTTTTAAATGCATTAAACATTGATTTTTTCAAAGAGATACTTGAACTGAGCAGCCTTCTCATCCTCATAAAATAAGTACTTGGATTATGGAGGTAAAGCACCTGCCATATTATAATGTTTCAGTTTCTCTCCCCTCCCAAGTAGTAAACACAGTGTTAGATAAAACTTGCTTAGGCACAGAAAAGTAAGGGTGAAAATCTTGGCCACATTCAAATATTTGATTATTTTCTGATAAAATTACTAATAATTGTGTAAAAACAAATCAAAACCACAGCCACTAGAGATCTCTTGGACGTTAAAAGGATAATAGAGGAAGACTGAACAACTCTGTGCTCACAAGTTCGGTAACTTAGATGAAATGGACTAATTTCTTAAAAGGTAATCTGCCTATATTCATACAAGAAGAAACGAACAGGGCTGGGGATTTAGCTCAGTGGTGCTGCGTCTGCCTCGCAAGCGCAAGATCCTGAGTTTGATCCCCAGTATGAAAAGAAGAAGCGAGAAGAAAGGGGGGGAGGGGAGGGGGAGGAGGAGGAGGAGGAAGAAGAGGAGGAGGAGGAGGAGAAATGAACAATGTCAATGTAGTAAGAAAATAAAATCAATTAACCTTCTCAGAAAGCACCAGGACAAGATTGGTTCACTAG
Organism: Heterocephalus glaber; assembly: GCF_000247695.1. The sequence goes on along the minus strand of NW_004624732.1, from coordinate 4,666,881 downwards.
TGAATTCTACCTAACTTTTAAGGAAGAAATTATACCAATTCTCTGCAATTTCTCCAAGATACAAGTTGAAGTTATACTCTCTAACTTATTCTACGAGGCCAACATTGCCTTAATTACCAAAAATAGATAGCCAGGGCCAGCAATTTAGCTCAGTGGTTCTGGCACCTGCCTCATAAGCACAAGGTCCCGAGTTCGATCCCAGACACAAAAAAAAAAAAAAAACCCACAAAAAAACCCAAAACAGGGAGCAGATGTAGCTCAGTGTGAAGGCCCTGTGTTCAATCTCCAGTACAGAGCTGTGAAGGGGCATGTCTTCACATTGATTGATCGCCAATCCTCTTGTCACAACATTTTGTTACTTCCCTCTAATTGGAGA
>NW_004624732.1:4656105-4666405 GCF_000247695.1 Heterocephalus glaber | reverse complement strand
TTTTTTGGTACAAGGGATCGAACTCGGGTCCTTCCACTTGCGAAGCAGGTGACAGGACCACTGAGCTAAATCCCAGCCTCCAAAATTTAAAATTCTGACAAATATAAAAGCAATTATACACCATGATTGTGCAGGGTTATTTCTAGGCGTGTAAACCTAGTCCAGTGATTGAAAATCAATGAACCTATCATCTCAGCAGGCTAGTGAACAAAAAATAAATGATCATATTGATAGATGCTAAAAGCATTTGACAAAGTCCAACATTTATTCACAATAAAACTGTCCGCACATTAGGCATAGAGAAGAACATTGTTCAACCTGATAAAGACTAGCTCCCCGAGAAAACCTAACTAACATTGCATTTAGCAAAGCGAATTAAGACTAGGAGTAAGGCAGGCATAGCTCCTCTTCCCAACATTACACTAAAAGTCTGAGTTAGTATAATAAGACAGGAAAAATAAAATGTGGACAGATTAGGAATGCAGAAATAAAGCTGTCTTTGTCTTCAGATGATGTTATTGTTTATGTAGAAAATCTGAACTAACTGACAAAAAAAATTGAAATTATTTATCAACTACAGGCCTGGGGAGTTATTATTGTTTAATGGGTATGGAGTTTCATTGGAAGATAAAAGTTCTGAAGATGAAAGATGGCAATGACTGCACAAAAGTGTGAGTGTACTTATGACCACAGAACTGTACACCCTAAAGTCATTAAAGGTAACTTTATATGTATTTTAACAGACAAAAAAGAAAGTATTGAAATTTATGGTAAAAGAACAGAATACAAATGTGTTAGACTTTCTTATATTCATTTTATAGTGTGGTATTGTTTTCATTTTTATTTAAGTATCAGTGAGGAAGCTGCCAAATATTTTCTGGACTTGGGGAAACAAAGATTTTAATTTAGTTCTGAATATATCAAAGTGTTCTGTGTGTGCACAAGAATACTCATACATTATCCAGAATCTCCAGTTGTATGTTTTATGAGAACTCATGTACTCTTGCCTGAAGATTTGCATTAGGTAAGGGTGTGATCTAGATTTTTTTTTTGGAGGAATTTTTTAAAGATTTGATAGTTTGGGTACTGAGACTTTGACCTCAGGGCACTTTCTATACTATTTTCACAGTTGGTAGAGATACTGTAAGAGAAAATACTTGGTGTTGGAACATATAATAAACACACTTCAAGTTCAGGGACTTAAATTCAGCCTATATCTATGCCTAACAAAATAGTTTCTATAGAAATCCAAACCATATATATTTATTTTACTTGTACATTCAACTCATATTATTGAGGAGAAGGGCACCAGGACTAAAACAGTGAACAAACTGCAGTCTCAATTCTCAAAAAGTCCACAGTACAAAAGGGGAGAGCGCCTTTGGGAGGCATCTGTCTCTAAACAGTGGCAGAGGGCTCCTCTCTTCATCCTAGACTGGCTGTCAAGGGATCATTACTTCCTTCTCAATTCATGCAGAACTTTATGGATATGAATTTGCAACTATAAGTGACCCTTAAATGACATAAGTTTGAATTGAACAGGTCCACTTATACTTGGATTTGTTTGTTTGTTTGTTTGTTTTAGATTTGGAACAATTTGAAAGAAAGCTTGTGGATGAACTATGTAGCCTAGAAATCTCAAAAATATTGTTAGTTATGTCAATATAAATCCTGTAGATAAGTTTATTTTTTATCATTTTCTTACTATTAGATATACTATTAGATATAATTCTATTTAGAAAAGTTAAATTTATTAAAACTTATACACACATAGACCTTACACGATGCCAGTCGCAGTCAAAAAAAATGTGAACAAATCTAAAGGTAGAGTATTAAATCTTAACTGCACAAACTTAACTGTAGCACATACTGTACTGCTATAATATTTTCTTAATCACCTCCTATTGCCCTTGTGGTGAGCTCAGGGGTTGAATCTGTTTAAAACACCATGTGACCCTAATCTGTTCCCCCTTAGCAGTGTCTCTCCAGGGAATCATTTAAGGCAGTAAAAGTGATCTCTCCTAGTTCTTGTATGTGTGTTAATCAGCTATGTTATTGGTAAAGCTTTCACTCAAGAGCAAGCCATTGGTAGTGAAGTTTTTGAGGAACTTATTTTCAGATTTTCGGTAGTGAAAGGGAGTATGCACTGCTACTGCTGAACCCCATGTTGCTCAATGGCCAACTGTACCTATCATTTAAAAGAAATTTATTTTTAATGCCAAGTATACTTGAGTTAATAAGAATACCGTCCCTCTCGATTGTAGGTTAGTGTCCTATTTGCCAAGGAGAGTGCCCTAAATATTCTGTTCTCTTTCACAGGAACCGTCTTTCACAGGATGTTCATCTTTCACAGGAACCCAGAGGTCTCTGACCTCTGCAACTGTGGCCAGAATAGAGAAACAAAGGTGCAGAAAACCTTTTCCCATTTCCCCTACTTCTTCAGTTGACTGACACATAGATGTCATGGTCAAGGCACTCCAGGAAAGTGTCTTAATCTAAACCTGAATTGAATCCCCTTCTAGGAGCTGCCCAGAACCTCACATTTCATCTGCAGCAAACAGCCCTTGATGAGGACATTCACCTGGGTCACCTACTACACAGGCTCCTGAGAGCTTCCTGTAGCGATTCAGATTCAGGGAGTGTGGGATGAAACTAGGGTATTTATTTCTAACATGTAAATTCCTAACAACAGGGAAATAATTACACGGCAATATAATGTTAATTAATGTTTATAATGATAATCAACATGTGAAGAAGAGGTAGTAAAGCAATTCTAGTAATCTAAAATTGGAAGGCCAGTGTACCAGAAACCCTTGGTTCTGTAAGAGATCCATTTGAGTCCAGAAGAGTGGAGTTACAGACTAAAACCTTGTTAAAACCCTCCCTGGACCCTTCTAAAGTAGATGTATCCCCATGGTCTTCTTGGCCACCGAAGTGTCTGTTCTCACCTTGCTATGTTTATATTTAAAACAAAATCTCAATAATTTATCCTTCAATGTGTCACTTATTATCTCTAAACCCTAAGTTTTCATTTATAAAATAGTTATTCAAAAAACAGCCTAGCAGAAATATTTGGAAGATTATGAATCAGTGTGTGTAACACAATGAATGGTAAACAGTGATCAGTGGTGGCACCTTCATTGGGCCTCACATCACCTTTTTCTCCTTAGCTGTGGGCAATACTGACTGGCTGATGGTGTCCTGCACCTTTGCCCTTGTTGTAGCTATATCTTTGTTCCTTTCTCTCACTCTCTTTGTTATTAAAAAGAAAGGTCAAGGGTCAGATCTGAGTTTAATACAAAAGATTACTCTAAACATTATAACGGGAAGAGCAGATCACTTAGAGTGGGGGCAGCTGGATTCGAGATATACACTGGCTCAGAACAATCTAAACTCATGTCATGCATGTTGCCCATTTGTGGCTACCAGTCTGCTGTGGCACACTGGGCAGACTGACATACTCTACCTGTCAAAGTTTAGAGTTGTAAACATCAGCGCTCATGTCATCCAGTTTAAGAACAGAGAGAATGTATTGAAACTCTAGGAGGGTGACACTCAGATCCGAGAATGTACAGTCAGAACTATGGTCAAACTATGCTGAATGATTGCTCTAACAAAGATCTCACTGCTTCTACCATTGGGAGATCACACTGCTTGTACTGTGAATGTTGGCCACTGGCTGCCAGCAACCTTTTCCCTAGAAACCCCAAACCAAAAGCCCCCATGAACACACTTCCATCAAGATGGATTTTTTTCTAATACCTGTAGCTTTATAACATTCCTCACATTGAAGTCAGTGTGTGCATCTAACTGGCAACACTTGTACCCTCACTGGAAGGGAGGGTTGAAAGATGAATTCTAGTTTCTAACATGGAGAATTAGGAACAATAATATGGAAATTTTCCAAGCATATGAAGGGGACTGGATGGATATAAGCATGATAGAAGTTTCTTCTATAGATAGTAAGTTTCTTCTACAGATAGTACCATAGAAGAACAATGGCCTGAAGAGTTAGAGACCTGTTCAGAATCCAGCTTTGTTACTTAGGAGCTATGCATGCTGAAGTGAGTTATTTTCACTGAACCCTATTTATTTATGTCACAAATGATAACAACATCCACTCTACTACACTGCATTATCTCCTGTGCTCTGAGCCTATATAGATTCTTTGTTCATCTCAAATAAATTCTTTCATAAAATGTATTTCCCGTTTATTCACTGAAAGGACCTCAGAAGAAATGAGCACATCACAGAGTCCAGACCTCAATTTCTAAATAAAAGTAACCAAGGCCTTGTAGAAGGAGGTCAGAGGTGGGGTATATGAAGATTCCAAAAAATCTTTTGCCATAAATGAAGAATGACTTAACACACTAATGTGGACATAACACTAGGACTTTTGATGAAACTTCCAATAGCCAAAGCTTGGGTTTTATCATCAGAGAAAAAAAGAATGTAAATAATAATTTATGATTTCCCTTATGAGAGAGAGAATAAAAGAGAAAAGGATTTTTAAAAACCTGTTTGCCACTTTTGGATAGACTCCTACATCATCTCATGATTCTAAAGTTAGTAAGCAAAGAACTTAGCATTCACCATGCCTTTTTTCTTTTTTAGGAGGAATAATCACTCATCTCCAGTTGATGAGAAAAAGCTCCTCTGTATAGAAATTTCTCGGAAAACAAGTAGAAGGAATGAGAGAACTGAAAAAAATGATCATTTAACAACCTGCAATGGCACAGTTAACACAGGCAAGGGTGTTAAAACCATTAGGTGTGGGGATATTGAGCAACAGGATGTGTTCTCATCGCCAAAGCATTACCCCACAGGTTGCTTGCTAGTAGGGGAGGAAAACATTTCATTTTTATGATAAAGAGCGCTGGAGGTCAGGGCCTTCATCCTGTCATTGAGCCTTGCATCATTCACAGACAGCAAGCCTGACACCATGGACCTCCTGAAGAAGTGAAATGCAAAGCCAAAAAAAGATTTACCTGTATCTGCTGAAGACTTTGAACCCAATTTTCTTTATAGAAAATATAGTAGAGAGAGAAAAACATTGGCCTCTCCAAATTTCAGGGCAGCTTTTTATCGTGCAACTAAGTTCTCTTGTGGGTTCAAGAAAAGCCCTTGATTTTCAACTTAGCCAGCCTTCTCTTGTCAGAGGCTAGGAGTGAGGTCTTACAAACTCTTTACATGTCAGAGCTGAAATATTCACTGTTTTAATGCAAGTTTATTCAGCATTGCTCCTAAAGGAAATAAAATCAGTGGTCTAGAAACCTTGCTTTAATAGGCAGGTGATCTTTGAATTGAGTTATCTGCTAAACTGATTTCATGGTATGAAATTTAGAGTGCCTTGGAAACCAGCTTCAACAAAAACGTGTTTCTCTCTTGGCTAATTTGACCTCATTCCGTTCAGAGGGAGCACAGTAAAAGGATAAAATCATTGGGTTTCGAGTCTGAATATATAGATTTTTGGCATCTAGAGCAAAAACTTACTAAGACATCTCTATCTCCCTGAAACTCGATTTCCTCATTTATTAAATTTATTGGCTACAAAGATTTCATCTAAGTTATGTTTTTCTCTTGAGTGTCTAACACAAAACCTGGTCCAGGTTAGGCCTCACTGAATATTAAATTGAAGTGCCTGCCCAATCAATCTCAGAGTGCTGTTGTGAGGATTAAACAAAACACTATACATGAAATCTCTTTGCAAACTTCAAAGAGCTTTACAAATGCTGCTCCTTTATTTCCTTATCAGTCATCAGTCTTGAATGCATGTCTGTATGTAAGCATTTTGAAGGAGGCTTTTGGTTATCTTTGTTTGGGGGTTTGTTTCTTTTCTTTTTTTACATTGTGCAGATAAGGAGGAAGGCAATATTAAAGAGTTGATTTTACTCAAATTGTAGATTGATTTCAGTTTATAGCAACACTACCCATTCTTCAACTTGCCCAATTAAAAAACCTGGCAAGTGTTTTGATATCTGACAGTTCTGCTGTCAAGCAATTCTGTTCTACAATTAATCATGCCATAGCCATTTCTTCAACTACTGTCATAATATAATGGCATCATTGTATATGCATGTGCAGTACACTTGTATACTGTTTAAAAGGAAGCAAAGCAAGTGAACATTAAAAATTTACTACTCTGTAGATCACAGTTATATCGCCAAGATTTGCCATTAAGCCCATTCTGTTTTAATGCTAGCACTACTCCTTTCTAAGCTTAGATAGAACTGTTCAGACATTGCTGTTTTTTATTTCCTAGTTTGGAGTATTGCGATTCTGCTCTCTTTGAGCAGAATTTTCAGTGTTGGCCAGATACACTGTAGAAATGGCTGGGATTCCTTAATGAGTGAATGTCAGCTCCTGGGTTTTGATTGCTGTTTTGTCTCGATCAGTGTTAGACACAACTGCAGCTTCTACTCTCCTACTTCCCCCACTGTCAGTAGCTTCCTGAGGCAAATGAATTTGCCACAAATCAAGATGCTTGCAACAAACATCTCTATGAATCTGTTCCATCTCTCCTTGGCAACTCGCCATTTTTCATCACTCTTAGTGCTAAAATACCTGCATCTACCAAGTGGCTTGGCTTCTTAAGTAGATTAACCATTTCATGGGAATCCTACTCCTTTACCACAATCATGTATTTCTTGTAGACATCTTACTTTTTAAGCAATCTCAGGCAGCTTTGAACAAATGCATTGCTACTGTTTTTCATTGGGTTTCCTGTTTATATATTTAATTTGTTAAGCAGACAAATCAAAAATTGCATAAAAGATCATTTAGAAAGTATAGATATATTTGTCAAAAAAATTTATAAAAAGGAGATCTATTGTTTAACTTCAGTGATTATTACAACTTCTTATACAGATGTCAATTTGTGATTTTTAGATTTTCATCTCCATGCTGAACTAGCATTGCAGATACTTTATGCAACTGCATAATCACCCTTGTGAGAAGAATGCTGTAAATTGGTATTGAGTTGCTCAAGACAAATGTGATACATACATAATCTTAAGACAACTTCATTTTAATGGCTAAAAAAAGATCATCAACTGAAAAGTGTACTTTATATACTTACCACTAAATACCACTTAGAAAAATAAGTGAATGTAATTATTAAGTAAACATAATCCAGACTATGTGACTAAGTGTGTGACGAAGGAGTGGAAGCTAAGCCTTAAGAGTGGATATACAGTAAATCAGGATTTTCAAGCTCCTTATTTTTTCTTCAGCTGAGTCATGGTCTGTTCTTAAGTCTGTTTTAAGGGTTTTGTTTTGTTTTTTAAGTAAACTTGGCTATTTTTTTCATCTAGAAATACCAGAAATATATGACATAATGTCATACTTACAGATTGCCTGCATTGCATTTGTCAAAAGCAAAGTGAGCTCACCTCACATATCCATCTGGGCTGGCCAGAGAGGTTGTACAGCTCAGTAGCCTCAGGAGATAATAATAATTCTTCCTGTGGTCTCTGATCCTGATGTCTCGTCTTGCCATATTGTGTGCACAATTGCTCCTCTACCTAAGCTCCAGAAATTGCTGTTTCCTTGGATTCATTACTGAAGGAAAAAAATGAAATTGCCCCTACATTTGGTTTTGTTTCTCAGTAGTAAACATTAGTTTTCATCATTGCATTCTCTCATCAGTTCCTTTTGTCACCAACAGCATTTAGTGGAGTGATAACTGCACTCCATGGTCATGGAGCAGAGTGAATTGAAAAGAACATCTCAAATATCAAGTTTACACACACAGCATCACAAGATGCCACGGATGCCCATCTAATGTCAACTAGTAACCTACTAAAATGCCGCACTAGGTCAGACATGGAGTCTAAGTCTTTGCATATACTTTCTTAGCCTCTCTTTTGCAGGAATTGTGTCAAATATGGCTTATAAAATTAAAATCAATGCTAAAGAAATTACTGTACCCAAAGACAGTAAAATTTAACTTTATCCTAGTCACTTAACTTCTCTGAGTCTGAATTTTCTCATCTGTAAAATCAGAAATCTAATACCCTCCCTATCTGATAACAATAGTTGCCACTTTTGAACCTCTGCCTATGCTGAATACTGTAAAATGATTTGCATTAATTTTCTCTATAAACTACTCCATCCTGTAAACTACTGTTAGCTCCATGTTACAGGTAAAAAGTGAAGGATTTTCACCAAGTCATGAAACCAGACAATAGAATAACAGAGATTGAAATCAAGCTCATCTGATACCAAACCATTATGCTATCCTACAGCATGATTAAAATTGAAAGGGTATATTTAATGGAAATTAATATGCCACTTATAAAGTATCAGAAATGCTCTATAAGGCAGTATTTCTAAAATTTCAATTTTTTCCCTTTATCTTCATGACTTCTGCTATTTCTATTTTCTACATATGTTGTGTATTTAATATTTTCTGCCAGTTGACCAATTTTTTACTTGATTTTTTTATTTTGAAAGGAAACTATAATGGCTTGGAAATGGAATAAAAATAAATTGTAAAAATGAATATAATAAGACCAAAACAGTATTATGAAATTTTAACTTGATTTCATTGCTTCCCACTAAAGCTTCTGAGCCTGAGGAGCTAATCATTTTTGTTTAAAAAGGGATATCAGCATGAGTAGGAAATTGTTAAAAGCAGTAGCATAAATACTAGATTTTCTCCTAATATAGTCAAGATTAAAAGATAATTGAAAATGGAATACAATTCCTCAATGTCACTTCAATGTTATATCATTTCACAATCCTGTACTACCTAAATCATCCCAAATGTTGGCAAAACATCACATCTTTGGAAAACACTGCTGCATAGAGAATGAGGAAGGGGAAAAAAAGTCCAGAATTGTTCAAATGTTTCCATAGCTATCAATTTCAAATACCCCATTTCCCATATCTACTCTCTGACTAAAATGCATTTTGTATTTCACCTTTCCAAAATTTAAGAATGAAACCCAAACAACAAAGATTGATTGTAATGGAACCTAGGTTCTCCTATGCTATTGTCTGAAATGGACAAGCCAAATGGTAGGTTCTGGCTGTTGTTATGCTTTTGCTAAAATAATTTCCTCTTTGGCTGCTCTAAAGATTTCTCTGAGTCATCTGATGATCTTTAATAGATCCCTTTCTACTTAAAGCAGCTCTAGTGGGCTCTGTAATTACGAGTAAGAATCTTGCAGGCACAAGTAAGTACAGTGGAATAGCTCATATATTTATAGACAATGCTATTTTTTTTCATACTCTAGGATGGCAAAAATGCATACAAATCCTCCAGACTAAAATATTATTTCCTCATTGAGATTGAATAGGGGTGACCAATGAAACAATTTAATAATTTTTCATAAGACTACTACTTTTAACCAGCAGAGCTTTATTTGTGGAGCAATGAATTCATGCAATAGAATGGGGGGAGGAAGATATGTTGGAAAAATTGTTCTTGGTGGCTTTAATTCAAATCACTAATAGTAAAGGAATAAAACTAAGTTTCTATGCATAAAATAATGATTTAATTAGTGGATCTTCCAAGTAGATTTATAAGGAAAAGATAACACCATGTATAAGACTATGTGAGAAGAGACAATAATGTGAAGAGGAAGTAGCTACATTCACATCTTCCACTGTATCTGGGTTGGCTGTTACAGTAATGTCTTTCAGAAGTGTTTAAATCAGATGAACAGAAAGATCATCTACTTTTCTTATATACTGTATATTTTAGGGACAAAAAAATTAAAAGAGGAAAGGACCCTGTCTCCAACTGATTTCAATGAGACACTGGACAATGTTTTTCCAATTCATTAAATGTTAAAGTATTTAACAGGTCTAAATTCCCCTCCCCCCCTTTCTCTCTCTCTCTCCCTCTCTTCCTCTTTTAACCTCTATTTTCTCCAGTTCTAGCCCTAGCTCTATTCTCTTTCTCCACACAACATCGGATAGTCTAGAAACACAAAGTTTTGTATTTTTGTTTTTTCCCATTAAGTTTATTGGTACATTTTCGGTATAAAATGCAGTTACATTCATCATTGGGATCTTGTACCTTTACATGAGTCTCTTGGTTCTTATTTTTTTTCCCCTTCCCTTGCCCTCCCTTCACCCCCCCTCCACCCTTCCCTATTTGCAAAGACTTTTTTTTTCCCTCTTTTCATGTTTTTTTCCCTTCCCATACCCCTCCCAATTCCCCTGGTCTTTTAGACCTTTTCTTCCTGTTACAAAATATCAGTTATACATTTTTTAAATTACAATATCAAGATCTAGGAGACATTACCACAGATTTTACAGAATTTAAAAGGATATAGAAAGCATATTACAA
>NW_004624732.1:4604675-4641417 GCF_000247695.1 Heterocephalus glaber | reverse complement strand
CCATACTCTTAAGTGAAATAAATAGGACACACATGTGTAAATACTGAATAGTTTCTCTAGTGTGAGAAACTGTAAATAAGGGTGAAAATTATTAAAACGAATAATTGATAATTTGAAATAGGTAAAGGTCCAAAGGTGGAGGGGTGTCGGGAGGAGAAGGGGAAAGGGAAGAAAGGAAAGGAAAAATTATGAGAAAGAAAAACAAATGGAAACAAAGTCTATGTAAATAGGGAAGGGTGGAGGGGTGAAGGGTGCATAGGCAATGGGGAAAAAAATAAGAACTAAGATACGTCATGTTCAGGTACAAGCACCCAATGATAAATGTAAACGAATTGTATACCTAAAATGTACCAATTAAAATGTACCAATAAAATTTTTAAAAAATATATTAGATATGTTGTGGGCAGTTAGACAGAGCCAGGCCCTCAAGGGAATCGATACAGAAGAAAATTGAGGCACATCCACTCAAGGCTAAGAATTAAAAAGAAAAAGTACTACACTCACACACTTCCCCTAGAGATGAATAGCAGTGATTGATATTCTAAATAAACGTCAATCACCTTAAATGCGGACCAAAATCTCCCTAGCTCATTTCCTTTCCAGAAACTCCTTGTTTATTCCCATTTGATCCCCATTTAACCAATATTGCCTGGGCAACTGTACTTGTAATATTACTGGTTGATCATGGTTTTGTCCCACCTTGTGCCTTTCCATTGGATCTTATTAGTTGGCTGTAGATTTGTCCCACTTTGTACCCATCTCACCTCGTGGCTTTGCTCCACAAATACCCCCTGAGTAATGGAGTCCCAGGCAACCCACTTTCTAGGTGTCCCCAAGAAGCAGGGAGCTGTCTTTCCTGCAACAAATATTTCCTACTCTTAACCTCCATTGTTCCTAGAATTCATTCTTTGATTTTAGAGAACACAAACTCAGCATTTTGGCTATCTAACAGGTTGGGAGTTATAATATAATAGTTATAATTCTTTGGATTACTTGGTGCCCTATATCAATATGTGATTGTGGTATTCTCTGCAATTTTCTACTCTATGTTTCATCAAAAACAAACTGCCAGCAACAACAACAACAAAAAAAACCAATGGTATTAAAAAGCTAACCAAGGCTTGGTGTTTATGACTGAGGCATGTGGCCTGGCAGTTTCACTTTTGGGAGATGGTGAGAGGTGAGTATTGTAAGGTCAAGACTTCCTAGCTGCAGATCCTCCATTTCCAGGGCTGCATTTCTTAGGAGGACTAAGCCTGTCCCTTTCAGAACATCTTGAGTAGAACACATGCAGGCTTTGCAGAGCCTAAAGCTTTTACTGTGTAGGATCACCTTACATGAAAAAAAAAATACAAAATTATAAATACAAATTTAGTATGAAAGTGAGAGTTTAGAGTGAGAACAGACATTAAAACAAATATCATATTTGTTAGGGAGGGGTGGAAGGGTTGAAGGGAGGGTAGGGGATTGGGGAAAAAATAAAAACCAAGATATATTATGTAAAGGTATAAATTCCCAATGATGAATGTCGTCATATTGTATACCTAAAATGTACCGATAAACTTAACAAAAAACCCCAGAACACAAATAGCATATTTGAAAAAGCTGACAAATTCCACAAATGTCATAAAATCTAGGAAACTCGTAATTTTTAAAATTCATTTTTATTACATTCCCCCCACATTTCTCTTTTCTCTTCTTCCTTTTTCTAAGGTGTAGACCCATTGCTTCTTTATATAACAATCTTATAATATCATTTACTGTACAGAGATCAGGAGAATAATTCAGTTTTTCCCAAGCTTGATTGAATTTTTTCACATATCAGTAGTTTAGAGATTTCTTTCAGCTTCACAACTCATTGGTAATGTCATGCAAATTAAGATTACTGCCAAATTTGGAGAGTCTTCTATTACATTTCTTCCATTAGAAACTGAAAGATTTCAGGGCATTCCAAGGTGGCTTGTAAAATGACTAGTCTTAAAGAATCTTTAAATTGATGACATTCATTAACCAGCTTGTCATTAGTGGCTTCATCATGGTGGTGTAATATGAATTTTATGTTATCTTTGCAGTGAATATTTCATGTGAAACAGCAAGAAATTAAAATTGTTTCTTTTTGTTCATATGAATCTTACTTATTCATTGATTAGGTTATCAAATTATCCAAAGCCCATTCATTATTTTTAGTTAAAATTTTTCTCTTACTAAATTATTGTCCCACAATATTCCAAGAGTTGGTTTAAGTTACTTTTTTATATCAAGATAATTTCTGCCAACTTCAATTATCTCTGTTAGCACTTTTTGGTTCATATGCCTTTAAATTTTTATCTGAATGTTCTGCTTTTAAATAAGTACTCATGTTGCATACTTTGTCTTATTCTTGAATATATAAGTGACTCTTGGACTAGGAACACCTGTTTTGGGTCATTTTGTCTCTATGGCCAAGTGATTCAGTGGTACCTACAAGGCATGTGACTTTAGTACAGTTAGAAGCAAAGAAGCTGAATGAGTCACTCCCTTCTCTACACTCAACTGTAAACAACACCTTAATAGAGACAGTTATAGCTAAATTGATGCAGATTGAGGCCATACTCTCAAGTGAAATAAGTAGAACACACATGTGTAAATACTGAATACTTTCTCTGTTGTGAGAAACTGAAAGCATAAATGAGGATCAAAATGTATAATAGATGTGTGAAATAGGAAGAAAAGGTCCAAAGGGGAAGGGAAAGTGGGAGGGGTAGGGGAAAGAAAAGAAGGGAAAGGAATAAATATGAAAAAATGGAAACAAAGTCTTTGTAAATAGGGAGGAGTGGCGGGGGGCTTGAAGGGAAGTCAGGGGAATGGGGGAAAAAAGGAACTAAGATATATCATGTAAAGGTCCAAATTCCCAATGATGAATATCATCATACTGTAAACCTAAAATGTACCAATAAAGTTAATGAATATAAAAAGGAAAAAATAATCTAAAAACAGTAGTTACCCATCTTCTTTTTAAGGTGTAAAATACAGTAACAAAAGCCCAAGAGATTGCCATGCCCTAGGTAGCAGAGCACTGGCTCCAGTGAGAAATTCAGTAGGAAGCACCAAAAAGTCAGAGGTGTCTGGCCTTTTAAATTCTAAAAGCCTGAGTTGTCATGGCCCTTCTTCCCTTTTCCCTTTCCTCTGTTACTCCTGGTACCTTCCTGGTGATCTTTAATAAACACAGCTCCTTACTACTCACTACGAACTTTACAATGGCAATTCTTTCCTTGCCATACACAAGAACCTGGACTATTTTTGGTCCACTGAACTGTAACAACTTCACACACAAGCACTTGCTGTGTACGTATGTTCATATTGCCCACCCACAGGGATTCTGAAGCACTCTGTTTTGTATACTTCATATAAAAGTATGTATGAATCTTATTTACACTTTTAGTTTTTCACACCAGAGAAATTATTTGGTATTTACACGTGTGTCCTATTTCACTTAAGAGTATGGCCTCAATATGCATCCATTTAGCTATAAATGTCTCTAGTTTTTTGTTCTTTATGGCTGAGTAGTACTCCATTTTATAAAAAAAAACAACAAAAAAAACCACATCTTCTTTATCCAGTCTCCAGTTGATAGGCAATCGGGCTGTTTCCAAGCTTTAGCTATTACAAACTGTGCTGCTATGAGCATGCGTGAGAATATATCACTGTGGTGTGATTCTTTTAATTCTTTTGGGAAGATGCCCAACAGAGGGATAGCTGAGTCAAATGGGACTTCCAATCCTAGTTGTTTGAGGTATCTCCATAAGGATCAAAATGTATAATTGATATTGTGAAATAGGAAGAAAAGGTCTAAAGGATTAGATTAGGGGAAGTGGGAGGGGTAGGGGAAAGAAAATAAGGGAAAAGAAAAAATATGAGAAAAGGAAAAAAATGGAAACAAAGTCTTTGTAAACAGGGAAGGGTGGAGGGGGTAAAGGGAGGGCAGGGGGATGGGGAAAAATTAAGAACCAAGATCCATCATGTACAGGTACAAGATCCCAATGATGAATATAACTGTACTATATACCGAAAATGTACCAATAAAGTTAATAGAAAAAAAACGTATGTATGGTGCATTCATAATTGTGTGCACTGCATTATCAAGTTTGTTTCTGACAAGAGAGAATTTTCATTTTGTGCAGACATTGATGGGAATCAAATCCCCTGCTTACTACTTGTAAATTTGATGATTGGAAGAGTTTTCAGCAGACTAACCTGTTTATCCATCATTATCCACATATGGTACACTGGGCACTAAAGTATACATTCGTATTATTGTGTAACTTTTGTCCCTGGAATGGCCTGTAACACTTTACTGACAAAAGGGCTTGTAAACAAACATACAAACAAACAAAATATTCCAGTAATACAGTAAAATTCAATTGGAAGGAGAAGTTTTAAGCAATTGTGGTTAAAATGTTTTAATTTCCAAATTTACCAAAATACCTGTTTGTGCAAACACATTGCTGCTCTCCTAGAAGGTGCCCCTACAGACGAAGAAAGGTATGAATAAGCTTCATTACCTTCCTGGTAAATCTGCCTCTGCAGCATTTTGGTTCTATTGTGAATAAGTATTATTGATTGCATAATTAAGCTCTGGTTTCCTCCTGCTTAGAGAAGGTAGAAATGTGCAGGAAAGGAACATCTATCTAGTGTTCTGTGCAGAGGAGCAGAGTAAGAGACCACCTAATTTAGTCTTCCCTCTACCTCCATTTTCCCCATCTGGTGCCCCATCTCCATCTCTGGCTGCTCCACATTTTGAGCTTCCCAGCAGTTCTGCTGTGTCCATCTATTCTCCTCTTTCAGACTTCTCTTAGAACACTACGGTCATGGCTTCCACCTGGCTGAGTTGGTTACCATGCCTCCATCTGCTCCCTTACTACTTTAAATTTCACGTGCATCCTGGCTGCCCTAGCAGTTGATGTGCTACTCTAATAGGACCCACAATCCTAGCTCATCAAACAGAATTGTTTTTACCTTAGTCCTTGGAGTCAACATTTTTTTCTATTATGAATAAACATAATGGATCACCTTAGTATATTTTAGCTAGAAGGAAAAGATAACAAAGTATATAAAATCTACCAAATTATTAAACCCATTACCATTGCAAAGTAAATTAACAAAAGCTCATCTTCACTGTCATGTGTTCCTTTCTTTCTGTTCTTATGGGTTCATACTTTGCTTATTCTTTCTTATTTTAGAGAGATGCTAGAAATAAAAGAAATTATCTTTATTAGAATCATCTCTCCTGTGAGTACAAATCATGTTTCTAAGACTCTAATCCCATGTTTACTCCTTTGTTCTGGTCACAGAAGAGTTTGTACCAAATGTTGTTATAAGTCAGTCTTGCCCAATTGAACCTTCTGCTTGAAAATTTAAGTCTTCATGGCATGTAGGTCAGTTCACAAATCTTACCAGTCTCTCATTCAGTAATTCGATGTATTCTTTGGCCAAGTTCTGTGATTCTGCTGTTGTTTTTCATGGTAGTTATTCATCCTACTGCACTCTGCTACAAATTTCCTATAGCTTATACAAGTGGACAATGAACTCAAAATAGAACCTGAGAGAACTTTAGATTTCAGAACTAAGCAACTGAGCCTGTGAGATACCAACGACTAAATGTCTGCTAAGTAGTTGTTTATTAGACGCTTAGCTTTTGTTAGGCACAGCACTAAGAAGAAAGGATAAGGTCATTCAGAGGCTCAGAATCTGGCCTGTGTTGTCTCTCAAATATTCTTAGACTTACCACTGAAAACTGAACAGATGTAGTTATTTGTTCTTACTGTATATTGTTGGTACACTGGTTATAATTCTTAGCCATGATTTTAAAAAGTCAACCTCTAAACATGTGCCTAAAATTCTAAGGATTCACCAATTATTTCCTTACTTGCAATTCATTTTTACTAATCTTCAAGATAAACAAAATACCACAAAGTTTCATCTCATCTGCCCAACTATCATCACCTAAAATTACTTTCTTGTATAAAGTGTATAGAATTCACCCTGGGGCATGTATTTGGTTTTCCTGGAAATGAAAAACCAGTAAATAGAATTCCAACTCTATGAATTTCTCCTTGTTCAGAAATAATAGTGTACTCTGAGTCATTTGAAACCCTGGTGTGCTTTCATAGGAAGAGGTCCTATGTCTTGTCAGACTGACAGGGTGCAAGTTGAGCACCAAAGCACCCAGAAGAATTACAGCCAATTGATGATCATAAAGCCAAAAGATATACACCAAGAATAACCGAAGACAAAAGTGGCTGATTCCTTGAACTGCTGCACCAGCTCAAGACTACTTGTGCTAGACTCCCTAATTGATACTATGGGTTCATCTATGGATTCCCTGCTCTGATCACAGCCACACACTAGCTCCAACCCCACTCTGCCTTTTGTTTCCCCTCAGCCACCAGGCAACAGAGGAACCCAAGGACTCACTAACCTGGATGTAGACGAGGCCAGAGTCCCAGGAGAGAAGCAGAGGCCGGTATCTGATGGTTTTCCCATCTACTAACATAAGCAAGGACACACCTCAGCTCGGACGGTGCCACACATTGGGGTGTAGAGACAGAGGGGCCTGTGAAACAGGAGTGACAGATAATAAACCCACCGACCACAATCTAGGCAGAGAAAATCATGATTTGCTGGATTGCAAGGTTGCAGAACCTGGAAAGAAACAACTTATCCAAAAAGGTAAAGGGATTTTTTTTTATAAACTGCAATTTTCTTGTCCTCCTCCTCCTCCACGTTCTCCTTCTCCTTCTCCTCTTCCTCCTCCTCCTCCTCCTCCTTCTGATCCTTCTCCTTCTTGTTTTTCTTTCTTTTTCATTGTATTTGGGCGGTTCTCCTTTTCTTTTTTCTCCTTATTTTAATTCTTTTTTATTATTTTTCTTTTTCTCTATTTTGCTATCTTTTTATTGTTTGTTTTTTTCTGTTACATTTATCTAATACTATTAATTTCCTTTTACTCTTCAGTAGGATCTTTCAATTTTCTCTGATCCTTCTCATCTTCCAATGATTCATTTTTCAAATTTTACTTTTTAAATTTTCTGATACCTCACACCTTTAATTCTTGCTAGTGTAACCATTAAACTTTATGAATATTTAGATAGTAACTTGAATATATGGTATTACCTTTTAATACTGTTCTATTATTAGTGGAGGTATAATTGTTAAATTGTGTAGATATTTACTGTATGTCAATATTTTATTTGTATTACTGTCTATACTCTGATTTTGTTGCTATTGCCAAGGTGGGGTACTGTTACTATTAATTGGTTTTCTCTGTGTGCTAATATAGGGATTGGCTTTGTGTCATTAACAATACTGTGGTCCATTTCCTAAAAACTGTATATTTCCTTCCCAAATATACCAAGGTGGTTGTATCTTGAGACAGAGGTAAACCTATAGTTAGCTATACCAAAAGTGTATCACTGAAATGGAACGCAAACTAAAGAGGTCTCCATACTGGCAACAAAGTCCTCTACTGTAAACAACCAGCAAACTTTCACACAAAGCAAAAAATAAAAACATGAGAAAACAATGCAACAAAATCTGTGCAAAAACTCTCAAATCCCCCAAAGCTGGCCAATGGAGCATGGTGGGTGGGGGGAATATAAAACCACACAGCTGAATTATTTGAAGGGATACAGAAGAGATTTTTAAAAATTGATAAAATGCTTGACAAGTTCAAAGAAGATATAACTAAACAGATAATAGACCTAATAAACAAAACAATCAATGAGTCCTCAGAAGACATTAATAAAAAGATAGCTGAACCAAACAAAGTGACATAAAACATTAATGTCCAGTACAGAAAAGAATTAAAGTCCATGAAAAGGGACCAAAGGTAAACTCAAGTCCAAATAAATAACCTAATGATGTGCCTCAAGGTATTAGAAAAACAAGAATAATCCAAATGCAAAGCTAGTAAAAGGTTGGAAATTAGAAAGATCAGAGCAGAAATAAATGAAATTGAGACTATAGGAAAGTTGAACTAGTGAATAAATTTAAGCAATTTTTTCTCATTGTACTTGGGACAAACTTTAATATCCTTAACACAGTGGCATGTTTGTTCCCTTTAGGGGATGCTGTTAACCTTTATGAACCACTTTTCTGGGTAATATTTTTAAATAAATAACATAAAGTGTGTAGGGGTACAGAGGAAATAAATAGTTCTTCCAATAAGTCTACTGGGGGGTCTGTGGATCCCAGGTTGCAAACCACTGAAGGATCTCTCTCTCCCTCTCTCTCTCTCTCTCTCTCTCCCTCTCTCTCATCTTGAACTCAGAGCTTCAGAGACAATGGTTTTTTCTCTGCTTGGTCAAATAGCTAAATTCTTCCTGCCTTTGGTCCTTAGTTCATACTATTTCTTTTGTTTTTAGTGCCCCCTGACCCAGATAACACCTATTTGGTTTGAATGTCTCTTTACTGAGAAAATTCAACGATCCTCAGACTAGAGTAATTTCACTATTAAAATACCATATTATTCTGAAATTTTATTTTATTAAAGGAATATTTATAGTTCTATCTGTACCTATAAATGCCTGCCTGCATCACCAACCAGACAGTAATTTCTAGGAGAGCAGACTTCAATACCTATACTCACATCACCTGACATATAGTAAAAAAAGATAAATAGTTTTTTTAAAAATCATTTAAAAGTAGTTTTAGATTTACAGAAAAGTTGCAAGAACAGTATGGAGACTTATAATACACTCCATTTTCCTTTTTCTAAATATCTTATATTAGAATAGTTCACTTATCATAATCAACAAATTGTTTCATCATTAACTAAAGCTCAAACTTTACTCATATTTATTTGGTTTTCACCTAATGTTACCTTTCTGCTCCAGAATTCCACTGAAGATGTCATTTTCTGACTAGTCATCGTGTTTTCTTAGGCTTCTATGGGCTGTGATCATTTCTCAGACTATTTTTTTTAATAACCTTAATAGTCCTAAGGAGCACTGTTCACAAATTTTGTTGAATGTCCCTCAATATAGATTTGCTGGGTGTTTCTCTCTTGAGTAGTCTGTAGTTACGGGTTTTGTGGGAGGAAGCCCACAGGGTGCTGTCATTCTTATCATAGTTTGTCAAGGTAACAGACTGTCAACATGACCTTTCACTGTTGAGGCTAACCTTGCCCATCTGACTGAGGTAGGTTTTTCAGGTTTCTCCACTAAAAAAGTTCCTTTTTTTCCTTTTGCATACTACTCTTTTTGGAAGGAAGTTACAATGTGCAGCCCACATGTAAGTGGTAGGGAATTACACTACCTCGCAGAGGAGTTAAACACACACATACATACATTATTTGGATTATTTTTTCTACAAGGAACCTTTGTCTATTCTCTTCTACATTTTTATTTATTCATTTATTTATAACAGTATAAACTCATGGTTACTTATTTGATACTTTGCATTATAATACAATCCAACTATACTTACTTTTTTTCTCAAATTGTTCTAGCTTTGGCAGTTAGGAGCTGTTTTAGTAGCCAACTGTGTCCCTTTGACATAATCATCATTGTGTGTGTGTTTGGTATTTTCCCAGGTACTTTCTCATTTCCTGGAAGAATAAGGTACCCTAGGCTCATCATGTATATTTCCTGATCTAATCTTAGAAATGGCCATTTTCCAAGAAGTTCTGGTTGCTTTCACTGTAGAATTAGACTAGAAAATATGATTTGGCACTGGAGTGTTCATTTTTACTTGGGGACAAAGGTCATTCATTAGTTCTAAGTGCTTTCAGCTGACAGATCAAGGAAGCATGTTTGCTACTAAACCACGTATACATACACATCGGTAAATATTTTTATCTTGACCTTCCTTATGTGTATTGATATAGCATGAATTCACACTGATGTCTCCAATTCTAATCCATTACTACAGGATTGTTCTACCTCCTCCCCTTGCTTATGTGTTACTTCCCACTGTAAGAGTGAGAAACCCAGCTTCTACATCTATTCATTTCCTTCATGCTTCAATTCCATTACATATGTATAGTGGCTTTGGAATTATTAATCCATACACCATGAGGAAAATTTTATTAATTGGATGGCAGTCCTTACACAAAGTTCTTTTTTCTTTTAGTCTTACAGATTTTAATCATTTTCAAAATCACTTGGGCAGCACCTTTTTTCCTTTACCCTCTTTAGTGTGGTTGCTTCATATATTTTTAATATGCTTAGTTTCTCTTGTCATATATTACATTCTATCCTGGGTCCTCCCTGACCCCCTAAATGATTTTTAAAATTCGCATACATTGCTATGCACTTACTGCAAAGTTCTACAGATTTTAACAAATATGTAATGTCATGTGTCCACCATAGTTTCATCATCTTAAAAATTACCCATGTAATTTTCCCTTCTTCCCATACTCTGGGTCTCTCAATGTTTGTTTGTTATCTCTACAATTTTGCCTTTCCTAGGCTGTCACAAACATGAAGTCATATGATAGGTACCCATTTCAGAGTTGCTTCTTTTACCTAACAAAAGACAGTAGAGATTTGTCCATGTCTTTGCACTGCATGAGAGCATATTCCTTTTTATCCCTAAATAGCATTCTATTGTATGTATGGACCACAAATTGACTACTCATTCACTTGCTGGGACATATCTTGGTGCTTCTATTCTGAGTGATTGTAAATAAATCTGCTATAAATATTCTTGTGCATGCTTTTATGTGAACATATGTTTTCAAAGCAATAGAATAAGCACTAAGAGCATGCTTGCTGTGCTATATGCTAAGACTATATTCTGATTTTTAAAAAAAGCAAAAACCACTAGACTATCTTCCAAAGTGGCCACATCAACACATTTAAATAACACATTTTTAAATAAAAGTTATTCTGGTGGCAATATAGAGTGTTAAAGGAATAAAAAGTTGGAGGTTGAATTTAGCTCAGAAAGTGTGCTACAATGGTTCTGGCAGACATCAAATATCTGGAACAAGGAACAGTTGAAAGGGTAGAGTGTCTCCCAGCTCCCAGTTCTTCATGCTCTTAAAAACTTGAAGGTGTAGACTCCAAAGGTAGATCAGCAACTTGATTTGAGATTATCATAATGTAGCATGGCTCCCAGACATCTGGTTCAGGTAAATTAGTAAATGGGAACAGAGAAGGAGGAAACTTGGGAGGAGTGAGAATTTGGGGAACATTTCAATCATTACAAGTCTGAGTTGTCTGGTCAAATTTCTCCAAGTGTGGGACTTGCCAGAGGAATATCCTTAGAAATTGTGTATGAGTCCTGAAGTCAGAAATCAAACCTGTTTATCAGGCTAGATAGAAATAAAATTACTCACAGTTGTAAAGGGACCTGTAGTAAATTTTGACTTAGTAACCTGTCAATTTTAGTTTAAGAACCATAGTTTCCATTAAACTCAAATCTTTGCCATGAAATGTATTTGTCTATTAAGTGACAGTGGCTTCACAATGAAGATAGATATCTACATTTCCATCCTTCTGTGCATGGTTGCTAAATTATTCTGCCTGCCAACCTGTATAATTCAACTTCCATTCACCAACTATATTCTGAATATTTCTTCAGATTACCAATATTGTTGCATTTCAGAACCAAGAGAGAGTTTGGAAACCCTCTGGTTCAGCCACTTATTCTTAAGGATGAACTTAATTGTGTGTATAGTTGAACCTAAGGTATTCAATTACTATCATTTTACAATACTTTCATGCTTCTTATTAAATCAAGTAACTATTTTCTCTTAAAGAAAAAGCAACATTTATATTGTGATCCATGGGAATAAGTTGTTGAAGACCCTGAGGGGGGAAGGTAATGTTGTGTTTCTTTATTTTTTAAAATTTAATCAAGTATTTCTGATTCTCTACCTACCAAGATTGACAAGCAGTCCAGTTTCAATTTTAATAATTTGGGGGCCACCCTCCTTCTGTCTTGGGCACATGAGATCCTAGATAATGGAAGAGGTCTGTGTGTTGGGCTTTGGGAGTTACGCTGCCTCTGTACTTTCCAGAAGTTACTGAGTGCAGAAAGAGATGAGCTCTGCAGTGGCTCCAGGCGCTTATGGCAATTTCAGTCACTAGCGAATCTCACCAAGGCAATGCAGCGAGCTTCTGGGTTTGTGGGCTCCTGCCCTTTCCATATCTTGCCACCTTGGACAGTAGCCCTCCAGAGGGCATTTTACCACCACTCTGCCTTTTTCCCAATTTTGTTCCTGGAAGATACAACTCCATTAGCGTTAAATCACTCTTTCACTTCAAAGCACAAGACCTCTGTTCCATCTATCCTTCTAGACAATCCATCTCAAGTTTCTCTAGACCAGAAATTATAATTTCTATTGGCCAGACAGGGAAATAAATAAGTAAAAATAGCAAGGTATAAGACAGAAAAATTAGGGACTATATATCCCATCTATACAAAACAGCACCAACAAGTCTTTTGATTCTAAGAGAAGCCAAGATTACACTCTTAGAATTCTCTCAAATTTCAGAAGTTGATAACTAAAATTTCAAACTGCTATTCAAACAAAACCAAAAATTTTCCATAATCAGTGGGCCACCATTTTGAAACCTTTTACCTAGCTCTTTTAAAGGCACATGGTCAAGAAAGATGAATCATTTGTAGAAAATTCTATTTTACAATCCTGGAGTTTTTTTTTTTTAAAGATAATAACTCCCAACTGCAGTTTAGGGGAGAACTGACCACTTTTCAAGAACAAAGGCTGAGTAGTAGGTGATGGGCTATCAAGAATAATTTTTTTTTAAAATGAGTCTACAATGGAAGAATTCATTTGAATGTTAAATTTTAACATAATTACACAATACCTTACAATGTTTCAAATACATAACCTCATTTGTACATGCGAATGATAAATGTCTGTATTAGAACAAAGCCTTTGGACAAGGATTGAGTCCTTTGGTTTCTCTTCTATTGACTTTCTTCAGTCCTCTACCCCATGAATATTCAATAACTACCACAATTATTGATAGATTACTAGAGAGAAGGAAATTGATGATCTAGTTACTACTTCCTGGTAATAAACCAAGACAATTTAATAAGGGATTTTGGTTTGCCTTTGACTGTGTGTGAGAGAGAAAGAAAGAAAGAGCTGGTTATGACTACCGAAGCATTTTATGAAAACATTTGAAGACACAGGTATAAATCCTGTCACAGGACTCAGATAGCAGAGAAGCCCCTGAAAAATAAAGGTGCTTCTCTCATGGAAGTACAAAAGAAATAATGGGGTCTTTCTTTCCAATTTTGTTTTGGCAAGGCCTGGCTTTTAACTAAATGAAAGGAATTAGTATCTCTGTGGTTCAAGTCTTCAGAAAGTAAAAACTCATTTAAACTTACCACAATCATAAAGTAACTCACAGCAAGTCACTATGCACATTTGTCTCCTTGAAAAGCAAAGACCTCATGCTTAGGATTAAATACACTGATTCAGAACAATTCTGGGCCCTAGGAATTCTACCACATGGGTAGTGCTTTCATTTCCTCATCATCCAATCAGCTCTGATGGAATATTGCCCTATTTCACCTTTGAGGTATTCTTCTCCCAAACCCATCAATTCATTGTAATCATGAGGAAATATCAAACTCAAATTAAATGAGAGACTAAAAAGTATAAAACCAGTATTTCCAAGGTCATGAACCAAAAAAAAGAAAAGAAAAAAAATGGAGAAGCTGCCCCAGACCAGAGGAAATTAAGATGTGACAATTAAAATACAATATGGCATACTAGATGGGATCCCACAACAGAGAAGGACCTTGACGGCAAAACTAGATAATAGCCATGTACCACTGCTCTGACTAATATGCC
This sequence comes from Heterocephalus glaber, assembly GCF_000247695.1. The sequence goes on along the minus strand of NW_004624732.1, from coordinate 4,627,607 downwards.
ATGGTCATGTAAGATGATAATAGTGGAAGAAACTGGTAAAAAAAAAAAAGTAGGGAAACTCTCTGTGATGTCTTTGTTACTTTTTATAAATGTATAATTAATTATTCCAAAATAAAAAGTTTATTTAAAGCAAAATGTCTTTTTAGTTGTCCTAAAATTAGCTTCCAGGATATCCTGTCTAACTTGTCTTCTTCTGTCCAATAACTTAGTACCAGGTTTTGGACATCAACCTAAGGCATCAAGTGAATACTTTGTTGGCCCTTATTTTGTGGTTCCCTAAAGGCCTGTCCTAAATCAATTGTGTCCATTTGGAGGTGGATTTTTTTTTATTACAAGTGACAGATATTTTCAACTCAAAATAACAAACACAAATGGGAATTTCTCAGTTCACATAACTGAAAGTCCAGGGTAGTTCTGGCTCCACAAAAAAGAAGAGAAATGTTGTCACTAGTTAGTTGTTCCTTGTCTGTCGTACCTGTCTTGTGATCTTTTTGTTTCATTCTAAGGCCTTTGGTCCTGATCCTTTGCAACTCCTGGCTCATATCCTCTGGATTCATGTTCATCAGAAATGAGAATATCCTTCTCTTTTTAATAATGACATTTAATTGCTTCTCATTGACTCTGATTGTATCCTGTACCCAACCACAAACAAACTATTGTGAGTAGGAAATATTACACCTACTCATCCACCTGACTTGAGGATGGAGAAACTCTACTGGAAGCTCACTAACTAACAGTTTTTCCTTAAAGAGAAAGCCAATCATTTTGATCTCCCCATAGTGAAATTCTAAACTTTCCAGATTGTACCCTGGCTTACAACCAATATTTTTCCATAGAGTAAGAGGCAGTCTGCTTCTGCCAGGGCCCCCTCATGACACCACACTGTCAAGATATACTATGAATGTACTGTCCTAAGAAGTCCATGCCAATATAGTTATGCCATAAGTTAAACTTCCCTTGACTCCAGCTACTTTCCCCCCTTTTTCTGTATGCTTTCTTAATTCATCTGTGGTGTCTGAAGCTGCTGCAAGAAGCAGCAATTGTCATTCCTATTATCCATGCAATTTCATAGCTTTACCATCAAGCAGCCATCTCTGGACTATGAGCTACTTTTTTGTTAGTGGCTCTAGCCCTTCTCTAGAAAAAAAAATGAACTAGTTTTAATTGCATTTCCTCTCTCAGTTTTTGGATTAGGGGGGGAAGAGTCAGAGCTTTCCAATACTATCTGTGAAGAACTTGCTAGAGTTTGATGTTTCAGTTTAAAGTACATCTTCTGACTGGAATTTTTTACTTTTGCTCACTTCAGCTTATTTGAGCCACTTGGACAAAGCATGGTCATATATTACTGATCAGATCAAGAGTGTGGCATGGGGAAAGGCCAACAGAATTGTCCTTTCTGTCCTTGGAAGATCATGTTTAGTAGTCAAGGTCTGTACCTCAACCAAATCCTTTGATCATTCACTCTTTCTGTTCATTCCAAGGGATGCTCCTGAAAGATCTAAAATTGTTTTCTGAAAGGCTTTTCTTACCCACAGAAAGATGCTTGAACTGCATTTGAGATAGACTAGAAATACCAAGGAATCAAAACTCTAAGGAATAGGTCTAAAGGAAACACAGAAATTGGTAAATAAATATATCTGTTTATTTGTCTCTCAGTATCCTTGTCTCCTATGAAGAAAACGGTGTAAGCCCTCTTAGGGAGAATAGAAAATCCTCTCATTCTCAGAGCTTAGGCAAAATGACATTGCTTCTTGGGGAGAAGAAACAAAGCCTGTTTCCCTGAGAGAGGGCCAAATACCAACACTGGCACAGATCCATTCCTGCTAAGAGAACATGGATAAGAAAATCCCTCTGCTCCTGATAGAGAGGCAGAAAAACATCTTGGGTATGAGATTGTGTGCTAAGGAGCAGAAGTCAGCTACTACTGGAATAGAGCAGGAAACTCTGTCCCAGCTATGGCCAAACGGGGGGGGGGGGGGGACAGAGTTTCCAACAGAGTTTTGCATTCCTATTGGAATGCTAAAAAGGCATCCCTCCTAAGGACAAAAGATAATAGATCTGCTTTACACTCAGACTAGAAATAGGACCCCTCTGTACTGTGATACTAGCACTGATCATCAAGCAGTAATAATCAATTACATGGAGAAAGGCAAGAGCACTGAGGGGACTCTGTGTATGGCAAAGGTGGGGAGGACTGCTAAAAGCTGAAGACAAAGCAGGAACCCTTGGGAAAGCCCTCACACACTAGGCTTCACTCTAAGTACAAGGCGCAAGCTGCAAAGCTGAAGAAATTTGAAGATTGTGATTAATCAGGATAAAAATAGCAACAAAATGCAAACCCAGCTCAGATCCTGGATTCTTTGGCTCAATCCCACATGCTAAGGGCTTGACACAAAAGGTATGCAAATTTTTGGGTGCAGATAGATTTAATTCATTCTCTTCTGTTATAAGCATAATTCCAGGTATTTAATTTTTTAAAAAACAAAAACAATTAAGAGAAAAGCAACTAAGAACAAGAAAAAGCAACCAGTCAAGCCAGATTCAGAGATGACCCAGGTGTTGAAACCATCATTCAGAGACTATGAAATGATTATGATTAATATGCTGAAACACCTGGTTAAAATGTGAACAACTTTTGTGAACACGTGGGGAATTACAACAGAGTTATAGAAATGAATTAATTATATATAGGAAATTAAAACAATGCAAATAGAAAACATACTGTCTGTATCTGGGAGAAAACATCTGATACCTGCAACATAAAGGAAGAAAAATTTAATGTGGCAAATGGTTTCAGGGGATTCGGCCCATGGTAACCTGGTGCCAAGACAGAAGCACCATGGCAAAAGGGCATGCTGGATCAAGCTGCTCAATTCTTGGTGGCTTGGAGCAGAGCACAGGGGAAGAGCTGAATGGACAAGGAACCAGATATCATCTCCAAGGTCACACTCCCAGATTGACCAGACACACCAGAAATGTGCTTTATTCATCTGCTAGGTGTTTCTTAATCCACTCAAGCTGACAATCAAGATTTCCTTACCTTGATTAATCAAGGTAAGAAAATCTTTGAGTCAGCAGACTGGACAGAACAAGAAACAAACCATTGAACTTGAGGATAAATCAATAGAAATTATCAAAAGGAAGAAATACAGAGAGAAAAAAAGATTTTTTTAATAAAGGAGAGAAAAAAAAAGAATATAGCATTCCAGAACTGTGGCACAATATTAAAGTGCTAAAATACATGAAAATAAAATTCAAAAAAGAGGAAAGAAAATGGAGCAGAAAATATGCTTTAAGAGATAATGCCTACATGTTTTCCAAAATCAGTAAAAGTAAACAAGTTACCACTTAAGAGGCTCAGAGAACCTCTAGCATGACAAATACAAGCAAATATACATGCCCCTAATCAAACTGCTACTAACTAGAGAAAGAAAACTTTCTGGCAACAAAAGCCAAAAAAAACATTACATACAGAAGAATAAAGAATGACAAATTACTCATCAGAAACCTTGCAAAAGAGAGGATAATGAGTCAATATCCTCAAATGCTAAAGGAGAAAAAATTACTAACTCAGTACTCTATATTCACTGAAAATACTTTTCAACAATGAAAGTGAGCTAAAAGTATTTTTTCATATAAATAAAGGCTAAGAGAATTCACTGTTAATATATTGACACTGTAAGAAATGTTATAGGAACTTCTTCACACAGAAGAAAATTATTTTCTCTGTTTAAAAATAAGGGGTATCATAATTACAAATTGGGGGTATATATCAAAGATATTTTTCTTAGTTTTAACATCTTAAAGATGATTAAGATGTGGCTTAGAAAACATATCTTGTAAATGCCCAGATATATTGGGCTCTGTGTGAGCTATACTCTGTTTTACACAGTTCCTTCCTCTTGTTGCTGTTTAGACAGCCCTTTATAAACATAAAAACCAGTATTAGGTCAAAGAACTCATTAAAGACAGGCCACAGGCAGAATTTTCACTACAGATCAAATTTTCTGCCCTCTGATATAAATCAGAATAGTAACTGTGAATAGTTGTGTTACATGTAGAAGTAAAATGTATGGCAACCATAACAGGGGAGGAGGAAATAGATTGGTGGGAAGAAGATTGTATAATAGTGTCGGCAGATAGAGAATGATAAATGTAAATTGTATGTATAGTAAACCCTACAGAAATTGCTAGCAAAACCTAAAAGTAGCAATAAACTGGAATTATGAAAGATACTTAAATCCAAAAAGAGAGAATAAAACAATAAAAACTAATGGGACAAGTAATTGGGCAGGAGGTAGAATGAAATCCAACCATACCAATAATTACATTAATAATAAATAAACTAAATACCTCTACTAAAAGGTAGAGAATGTCAGAATTAATCAGAAGGCAACAGGACATACTCACTATATACTTTCTATGAAAACCCCACTTTAAATATAAATGAATTTATGATTGAATTTAATTGGTAAACTAAAAGTATAAGAACTAAAAAATGATATATCATGAAAACCTAGTTTAAAAAAAACTAAAGTGGCTGTATAAATATCAGACAAGTTTGATTTTAGAACAAGTAATACCAAGACTAAAGAGAGATATTACATTATGATTAAGGGGTCAATTATCAAGAAGCCACAATAATATTAGACATTTATGTATATATCAGAAGGTCAAAGTACACAAAGCAATAACTAAAAAAATGAAAAAAAAAACCAAATCCACAATTATAATTGGAGAGTCTAACACTCAGCAATTAGGAGACTAAAGACAGATCAGTAGGAACGTAAAAGTATAACAGTATCAATCAGCTTGATGTAATTGACATCTATAACATCCTCCACCTAATAATAGAATATACATTCATTTCAAGTACATATGGAACAATCTAGGCCATAAAACAAGTCTCAAAATATTGAAAGAATTAGAAAATTATACAAAGTATGTTGTCTGACCACAACAGAATTTGCCTAGAAATCGATAACGTAAAGTTATCTGGAAGACCCTAAATACTTGGAAATTAACCAACATATTTCTATATAATTCATAGTTCAAAGAAGAAGACACAAAGTAAATTGGAAAATATTTCAGTTGGATGAAAATTAAACCAAAACATACCAGAATCTGTAAGAGGTATATATAACAAAAATTTTGAATTGATACCATAAACCAAGCATTACTTTAGGTATTGGCAGTAGATTAGTGAAAAAAATGCAATGATACTCGTCCTTTATCTTCTACTGTAGCAGGGGTTGAGGATAAGACAACAATAAACATAATAACTATTATTAGTCTGTTAGTCCATGATGCATACCTTGAACATGAACAAATGGGGCAGAGTCAGGGAAATGGAGAGAGATGGCAAGGAGAGAGGCTGCCATTTAAATTGGATGGTTAGAGGAGGTGCCATTTTAAAGGGATTTTTGAGCAAAGACTTGAAAAAATTGAAGCAGTTAGGCAAACAGTTATGAGAGGGAAAGCATTCTAAGTATGAGATCATCTAGATCCAAGCTCCTAATACAAGAGCATACTTGATGTGGTTTGTTTATTTATTTATTTATTTATTTGTACTGGCGATCAAACTCAGGACCTTGCGCTTGCCAGGCAGGCAGCAGCACCACTGAGCTAAATCTCCAGCCCACTTGACATGTTTTAGAAACAGTGGACGCGTCAGTGTGGCAGAAAAGGAGTGAGAGGAGAGATGGGAGGTGAGAGTCAGAGGGGCAACAAGTAGCAACCTCAGGTATGGTCTTGTAGACAACTGGAAGAATGTTTGGCTTTTATTCTAAGTGTATAGGATCCACAGAAGGGTCCTGTGCAGAAGAGTGACATGGTTTCTTCTGGAATAAAGTACAGGTGCTAAGAGTAAAGGAAGAGAAATCAATAAGAGAGCTCCAGCAATCATACAAGCGATTATTGTAATAATTGAGAAGACACATTGGCAGTTGGGCCAGGAAGTAGAAGAGAGGTGGTGAGAATTTGTTACATTCTAGTTATATTAGAAGAAAGAGCTGACAAAAGTTCCTGATTTATTAGAGGTGATATTGAAGAAAAATAAAGGAGTCAAAGATGACTCAAGGTTTAGTCCGAACAATTAGAAGGCTGGAGTTGTCACCACTTAGATGGTGAAGGCTGTGGACAGGGAAGATTTGGAAGTAAAATGCAGTTTACTTGGAGACACAGTAAAAGTGTGTAGGTGTCTGTTGGCTGAATGTGAGAGTCTGTTGTTCACAAAAGTGAGGTCTGGATTGGAGATGTTAATTTCAGTGTCAGTATATAGACCTTATCAAATACCTGGCAGGAAAGAGAAGGTATAATCAAAGTGAGTAATCGTGAAAAGAAGTATTTACAGAAGTTAGTATTGGATTTAAGGAGATAAACAAGGAATGGTAGAGGGTAGTGTACTCCAGAGGTGTTCCAGCCCTGTGTGTAAAGACAGGAGAGGGAACATTCATCAGACCTGGTAGCTGTATGGAGAGAGTGGCCTTCCAGAGCAGGGCCTTCAAGGGCAGTGTGCAGTCTGACAGGGAATAAATACTCCAACCTGACTTGCCTTCAAAATTCGTATCTCCTGCCAGTGTGCCTTCTACGCCCCAAGCCCCAGTGAAGATTAAAGGTCAAGGAATCATGTTACTGTGCCTTCTGTGTGAGCAAAGTGAAAAGCACTGCAGAATGAATCTAGAGAGAAAAAGAGAAACTATGAAACATAAATATTACTTAAAGCCAAAAGCCTGGATTTAGATCAGCAGTGTATATGTGAAAAGAGATCCTGGAAGATTGAGCCCTAGGACATTCAAACATGAGGAAGAACTGGAGAATCGAGGTAGCCAGGGAAAGAAGGGCAAACCCAAGAATTTAGTTCCAGGAACATAGTGACTCAAAGTGTAGGAAATTATTTTGTCAAAAGCTGCTGGTATATGAAGGAAGATGAATTCATTGAAAATTTCCCAGTGAATGTAGCGGCATGGAAGTTACCAGTGACTGAACAGGGATAGTTTGGGTGGAGTAGTGGGACCAAGCATGTGGTTGAAGTAAAATTAAGAAAAGAAAAAGAGGGTCAGGGATTTAGCTCAGTGGCATCTCATCTGCCTTGCAAGCACAAGGTCCTGAGTTTGATCCCTGATACCACAAAAAAAGAAAAAAGAAAAGAAAAAGAAGCTAGAGGAATTGACTTAGCTAAGCACTACTTCAAGATGTTTTTCTATGAAGAGGAACAAAAAAAGGAAATGGTAGCTCTTTGGAGAATCGAGCAAGGTGAAGGCTTTGTTATAGTTCCATTTCATCTTTTGAAAGGAAGAAATGAAAATAACGGTTGCCTTCTGGTGGGTGGTCTCTATGAGCTTATAGAGAGCTAAGTGACTGGATATGAGGGGGCAGAGAGAGAGGGAGAGACAGAGAGAAAGAGACAGAGAGAGAGAGAGGAAATATTAAACCAACGTCCTCCCATAGCAGAGGGGGATAGGGTACAGAAGCACACCCTGAGAAAATCTTCATACTGAACTCACAGGTGTGTTTTAAGGAGTAAAAGAAATAATGCATGAATAACAATTGTTTCTAACATGTAGAAAGTACTCAGCAAATGTTAGCCATTCTTTAGCAATGAGATTAACTTTTCTAGACCTAATTTTTTCATCTACATAAAGAAGCTGGCAAATGACTTCCAGTTCTAACAAGCTGTTAGATGAGATTACTAAAGAAACTGCACGTGATGTGTAAAGAGGATCTAATTTCCAAGTCCAGATCACACAAGTCACAGTGTAGTGTTTACAAAGCAGCCAATACACAGCTGAAATATATACAACCCTACATGAAAACCGAATGCTGTGCAACAAGAAGATTCATAATGCCACTGCGTATTATAGCACTACAGCAGGGAAACAGTTACACAGGAGAATTCTCACAACACCTGAGTCTGCAAGACTCTAAATGCAATCAAGTCTGCACACTCCAATTGTAGACTCAGTTGCTATGTAAACTGTGCTTCAAAGGCATTTAAAGACTTAGCACAAGTAGCTTGAGGTTTAATCTTTTAATTCCATTGCTCCAAAAGTTCCTTGTAGGTTCAGTGAACAAGGAATTCAGACATAATATTAGAAAGAAACCCATTTTCAGGGAAGGGCTTAGGCATGGAAAAAAATGTGCTGCATTTAGTGTACAAAGGAGACTGCAGACTAATCTCTAAATTTACTCAGTCTATGGGTAATTCTCGAGCAGGGATTCCCACTGAAAAGATACATGCTTACAAAGTAAACTGTCTGAGGTGTACTTCTCCATCAGTAACCCCCGCCCCCGACACACACACCAGCACCTCCAAAGACCTCCTTCATTAGAGGGCTTGTGTTGAAATATGTTCACAAACATGCTAGTTTGGGTCATTTCTTCCCTGATAAAAGGCTTGATCCACTGTGGAACACTGTGTGCCACTTATGTACTAGAGAACATTTGCAGTTTAGAGGAGTAGAAATATCCAACAATCACATTATCAAACACAGTGTGGGTGTTCAAGCCACTTGTCACCTGGCCAAGCAGAATGAAGGCTGCCAGCTCTCCCAAGGTGCCCCTGCTACCTCAGGTATACAAGCGGGGTTCTAACCATAATGGAGCTTCTTGTCTGCAGAAAGTCACATGCACAAAGTTCCTGCAATTCTTTGATGACCTCAGAGATGGATGGTGTGAAGACTAATTTAAGTCACATAACCCATGAGGGCAGATCAGCATGTTTGGATGACATTTGGGAGCCATCTCACATATTAAATATGTGTACATAAGCACCACTGTAATAGATGAAGAAATACAGTGTCAGGAAAAACATATCACAATTTATCCAGCTTGAATAACCAGAGCTCGTTTACATATATATGATTTAATTTTTTTTTTTACGAGTCATTTGAGGGTGAGGTACATTTGCTATTCTAGGGTTGAGGAAGTGCTGAACATGATTTTCTCTCTCCCCCCTCCCCTTGGGAACCTGACAAGTGACTAAATACTCATGATACTCCTTGACACTTTTCTAAAATAACATACTAGAATTTTCTTCAGTTTTTAATTTTTAGTTCCATTAGCTGTTTAGTAGCTCAGAAGCCAGTTCAGAAATTGAAGTAGTGGGAGAAATATCACTGTGATAGAGAGGTTGTGGTGAGCTTGTGACTACTAATGTGATGTCCCAGATTTCTTGTTTTGACCAAGAAAATTATAATTGGTACCTACATTGCTCTACTTATAGAATCCAGACAATGATAAGGAGTGTTCTAAGGAGTGTTTCAAGAATTAGTACAATGTTTGAAAATCTCTTGGTATGTCTGGACAAGTTCTATTACTATTATTTAACATTATCACAAAGGTTGTGTTTTATTTTCATAATGGCATTGTCAAGGACTTTTCTTCTTTTACCTGTTGTTGTAGGTATAATACGATTTTTTAAAAACAAAGGAAAAACTTCTTTGAAGTTACAGACAGAGAGATAAGCACAAGAAAGGCATTTTTGGTATAGCAAAGCAATTTTACCACAAGTGTTATCAAAGTATAAAGGGAAAACACAAATTTGTAATGTTTTATCAAGTCAATATAATTAAGCCACATTTTACTAATGGTTACAAAGTTTGACACTGGAACAAAAAAAAACCCTCTTACACAGTAGTTTTTCATTAGAATTTTTATTGTATGTATTCTGTAATGGCAAGAAGTTGGATTTTTCGGGCTGGGGATTTAGCTCAGTGGTTCTGGCGCCTGCCTTATAAGTGCAAGGACCCGAGTTCGATCCCTGGTACCAAAAAAAAAAAAAAATTAAGTTGGATTTTTCATGTCCTTTTTTTCAACATAGGTGTTCACACTTGGATAATCGTGGTGAAAAAGAATGCTGGGGTTACCACTGAGCAAATAAAAATACAGGACACCCAATTAAATTTCAATTTCAGGGAATAAATAATTTTAGTATAAATATGCCCCATGCAATATTTGGGACATACTTAAACTAAAAAAATCATGCTCATATATGTGAAATTTATGTCTAAGTAGGTATCTGGCATTTGATCTGCCAACGTTAAGCATGCTTGGATTTTCCAATAGATCTGTGAGAGAGACAAAGTAGCTGGGTTTGTCACAGTTAAAAAGGGATCAGAGCTGAATGCTCCCTGAAAAGCTGATGAGACCTGACATGGTATCAATATATAAGATTACAAAGTAAGCGAGAATAGGGCTACAGTGGCAGGAAGAAGAGCAAGAAGCTGGATTTCTGCTCTATCTTGGCTCATGCTCAGGGTTCAAACCAGAGACCTGTGTAGGATCTATGCTGTTGTCCCAGGAGCGAGGCCAGGGACTGTCCTGGCAATTCTGGTCTTGATCAGTTCCAAGCCTTACCTGCCACACTGGTTCTCAGAAAGGCAGAAAGTTTAGTTCTTGCAACTAAATGGAATTGGGGTAGCCAAGCAATACAAAGTTCAAATGTTCTCACATTTTAAACTTCAGTGAGGGATTATGATTGTTTTCTAATGATGTTTGATATTTCACCAGTATAAAGTCAAGATTCAGAAGTTTTCAAATCAATATTGCCCTGAATTTGATCCCTGCCCTCTTGCCCTCTAGCTGTGAGGTTGAGCCAGTTGTATGAGTTCCTCATTTGTAACCCAAGTTCCTCATTTGTAAATAAAGATAATAATGCTATTTCACAGGAATGCTGAGAGGATTAAATAATTACCTGTGTGCTATGCTAAGCCTTTATAAGGGCCAGATTCTTTATCTGGACTATTACACAAGAAACCTTGTTCTAGTTTGGACTTAATGGTAGTCATTGATAATCTTTGATGAAAAATCCATAACAAATGTTAGATTGGCCTTTAATCATTATCATCTTTATTAGAGCAAAAAGAAGCCATTAGAGTCCAATGATGAAACTCTCTGTTATGCAAGCTGTAACCCCATAATTATTGACAAAGAAAATCTTCTCTGATTAACTGAACTTACGAGTTCCAAGTGAAAAACAAAAGCAAAAAACAAAAACTCTCTTCAACTCAAATAGGTGTTTGTGTTAAGCAAAATGAGCTCTTTCATTGATTCTTCAATAACATATTTCCAATGAGAATGATATTATCCAGGGGCTATAAAAAATATATACCAAGAAATAGTTCCACCCCAGACCAAGTGCACTAGAATCTTGAGGTAAGACCAAGACATCAGTATGTTTTAAAAGTTTTCTAACTGACCATAATGCTAAGCCACTTTAGAAATACTGGACTGAGGAAAGGATATGGACCTTTAAAACAAACCAAGTCAGATTCAAACCCAGGTCTCTGAATGTCTGAGCTTTGTTATCTTGTATAATTTACTAATTTCTCACAGCATCACTTCTTTTATTAGAAAAAATGGTAATATTTAATTTCCTGAGGATATATGCAGGTACTACATAAATGGAAATTATTGTTCTAGGGTTTGCATAAAAGACGGTCTGTTTAGACAGTCCTAGCCATCAGAGCATTTCTTTCTTTTCATGCAAAAAGTCTGGCAATTTACAGCATGATAGTTTTTAAATTGTTTTCTTTCAAGTATTTGTCTTTCTTGACTGTTCATTTTTTGTTGTTTGCTTGAAGTCTGGTTCTTGCTGTAAAAAGCATCATTGTGGTTGCTTTGTTTTATTATCTTAGCACTTTGCAGAGCTAGGACTTGAAGACCAGATTTTGGTAACAAAATGTTATGAAGAGAAATGTAAATTGGCTTTACCACACTGTAGTTATTGTTATCTTATGCTTTTTGTTTTTGATTTTATAAAAGAATTTCTCTTGCTGTGCCATGCTTATTAAAGAACTGCTAGTTTTTTCCTCCTAATCCTAAATTGCCAAAATTTAGGAGTTGATTCCCATAGATAGTTACTATTTTATTTCATGGTAATATTCTTTCCTGAAATTACTAATATGAGTTTATTTTTAAAATTGTTAATCAATTGTGTTATCAGAATATTTTTGTAATTCTCATAAAAGCTCATATTGAGGTTCTAGTAACAAAAGTGTCACAAAATTAAAGCTAGAAATCCTATGATTTCCAATAACCTTAGAAATAACAGATGTAATAGTTACAAACAGGGTTGATACTCAAATCATTAAGAAACCAGTACTATCATATAAATTATGACATAAATAGTACAATTAAAAATATAATTCATCCGTTTTCCAAATGCAACTGTATTTATAGTAAAACTATTAACTAACAGGAAATGTACTATTAATTATTCAACAAGTTATTCAATAATTTCCAAATCATTTATCAATTCTCAAAAATTGATATTATTTTTTCTCATCTTTATTTTTATTGGCCTTTTTGCTCATTTGTTTACATAATTGTCAATAGCTAAACAACACTCCGTTGGAGCTGTGATTTGACATAAGGAAATCATCAAACTCCTTCAACGGCTTCTCCATTAAGTAGTTTGCTACTTAGTTTCAAAAACAAAAATAAAACATTTTCTTAACATTAAAGACATGTTCAGGGAAGTGAATCTCATAACCTTCATTTTTCCACATTTTAAGTATATTTTTATAATATTTTTAAGAGAAACAGTTAATGTTTTGTTGATCATTATTGCAATTATAAACTGTTCAAAAAGTTGTTTTCTCATTTTGTTAGATAAATGGTTTTACAATTAGGAGCACAATTCCAGATTGCAATGATCTTCACATAACAAACTCTTAAAAACTTCTATCAAATATATGTCTTATAAATATACATTCTCAGTTTTTTAAAATAAATGTTTTAGTTAAGAGTAATTTTTAATTTGTAATGCAGAAGGTTCTCATATGTCCTTCTCCTGGCTTCCTTTAATGTTAAAATATTATCTAATTGTGGTCCATTTCTCAAAAAATAAGAAATTAATATATGTAAATACTACTTACTAAACTGAAACATTTATTTGTATTCCACCAGTAAAATTCATTCTCCTTCACTATCAAAATTCTCCATAATGGCAATCATTATTTCCAGCTCAGCTTCTATACAATTTATAAACATAAAAACAGACTTATAGAAATATAGTAATTTTTTTTGTGGATGTGTGCTTGGACGTTTTTCCCACAAAAGTAATATAGTACATGTTTTCTTTACTCAAAGATATTTAGCAATGATATTCTCTGGTAATATCCCTTGCTTTGATGTCTACATTAGTTTATATTAGTAAAAGGACTTTAGCTTTCTTTTTTGTTTTGTTTTGGTTTTTTTGGTACTGGGGATCTAATTTGGGTCCTTGCGCTTGCACAGCAGGCGGGGAAACCACTAACGGAGCTAAGTCTCGGGCCCAGCTTTCTTTTGATTGGGATTGGAATGATACAACTCAATCTATCATTTTATTTTTAACTTATAACTGTCTATATTTAAAGTCACTTGGTTATACAGAACATAGAATTGTGTCTTGCCTCAATATCCAATGTGATAATCTCTGTCTTTATTGGGTGTTTACACTGTTCATAATTAATACCATTAGAAATATGGTTGAATTTAAATCTATAAAATTTGTCAATTATCTGTCTCATCTGCTTTGTATTATTTTCTCTTGTTTCCCTATCTTTTAAAAAATATATATTTAAGTATCTTTTGGAATTCTATTTTGTTTATGTTATTGGTTTACAAATGATATTGCTTTGTAAATTTGTTTTGGTGGTTGTTCTAAAGATTCACAATATATATTTTATCTTATCATAGTTTACCTTCAGATAATATTATAATATTTAGATAATATCATACTACTATACTACTATCCATTTGTACTATGGATACTATACATCTGTAGTATAGGTACAAGACTCTTACAATAGTATATATCCTTTCCATCATTCGTGCTATTTTTGTCACTTATCTTACTTCTATATAAGTTAAAACCAACAATATATTGTTAAAATTTTTGCTTTAGACCAGACCTTAGTATCAATAACCTGCTTCTATAAGTGAATTTTTTGTTAACTTCTCTGTGTCTACTTTCATGCTACAACAGCAGATCTGAGTAGTTACAATAGAGACTATATAGTCCTCAAGCCTAAAATATTCACTATCTACTCCTTTAAAAGAAATTCTGCCAATACTTGCCTTAGACAATCCTTTTCTAAGTTAATTAAAATTAAGAAGTATCTTTGATATTTGCCATTTTTTACCTTGCTCTTTTTAACCTTTTAATTCTTTAGGTAAACCTGAAAATTATTTTAATCCAGCTTTCCATCTCATAAAACTTTTTAAATTACCTGAAGATTTTCCTGAATTTTTCTTGCATGACTTCTGTCTGGCAGTAACTTTACTTTTGTTTATTTCCTGGCACTTTAAAGGTGTTCCTCTATTGTCTGTGGGTGGCAAACTTTCTGACAACTCTTATGTGATTCTTCTGTATGTAACTTCTCTCATTCCTTATTTCCTCCAACACTTTATCTTTGGTTTTCAGAAGTTTGAATATGATGTGTCTAGAGGAGTGAGTGTGTGTGTGTGTGTGTGTGTGTGTGTGCATGTGTGTGTAACTTAGCCTGATTTGGGCTCTTGAATCTATGACTTGCTAATTTTTATTAATTTTGAAGAGTTCCTGATTTTTGTTTTTTAAATGCATCCACTGGACAGTTCTTTCTTCTTCTGAAATTCACATTAGATGTTTCTTAGCTTTTCTGATATTATCCTTGAGCTTTGGATACTCTCATCTACTTTTTTCACTCTTTTATGTTTCATTCTTCAACTTCAGTGATACTTTCCATGGTTGTGTCCAATCTGCATTCAAGCTCATTAAAGGAATTATGCATAGCTGATATTTTTAGACTCACATTAGCATTTTCATAATTTGATCTCTTTGTTAAAATTTCCCATCTGTTTATGTATATTGTTTATTTTTTCCTCTAGTTCTTTTAATATTAATTATATTATCATAAAGTTCCTGTGTATTAAATAGTTCCATGTGTGGGCTATCTCTAGTATTGTGATGATTTCTTTATCTTTTGACAATAATTTATTTTTTCAGTTCCCTTTTTAATGTGTCTTACAATTGTTGATTGAATATTGGACATTTTATGCTAGAGGACAGTAGAAAGAGTGTGTTAAATGGTGTATATATTAAAAAATGTCTCCGTTTTGTCCTCTGTTAGACTTTCAATATGAGGACTCAATCGAGTGAGTAGAGATCATTTGGGTTATATCATGACCCAATATCAAGAATATTTCCACAACTTCAAATACTTCTTGCCATAAGCTGCTGTTACTAGAAACTGGGAGGAGCCTGGGCTGGGTGACAATCTGTGTTGTGTGACAGTCTTGGCTCCTGGATGCTTCCTGAGAAGATGTTCAAAGAAGTGCACAGAAAGTGATTCAGAGTGGAAGAGTACAAGTGTTAGCAATTTCTTTCTTTTTTTTTTTGGTACCAGGGATCCAACTCAGGTCCTTGCTCTTGTGAAGGAGGTGGGGGAACCACTGAGCTAAACCCCGGCCCGGCAATTTCTTTATTTTAGGACAAGCAGAATACACTCTAAAGCAAGGTTAACTTTTATTAGAGAGGACAATACACTTGAGAGAAAACCATGTAAACACAGTACAAATGTGGCATCTGCCACTAACAAAAACATCCCCTCAGACTTCTGGGCCACTGTACCACCGCGCCCAGGACAAGGAGGTGAGCCTTCTGGGCCACTGCACCACTGCCCCCAGTGCCAAGGAGCAAAGCCACCCCCAATGCTGAGTAGGAGCCTTCTGGACTGCCATGCCACCACCCCAAGCCCCAAGGAGCAGAGTACCCAAAGCACCAAGGAGATGAACAGCAGCACTCCAGCCCCCACATGTTGAAATGAGAAGACAAATAAACACATCTCAAAACCAGACTTCCAGATCACCTAAAGCAAACCCAAAGGGAAACAAGATGGAACAACAACCTGGACTCCCAGGACTGGCAACAAAAGAGGATCTGAAAAAAATGAAATCAGAAATCATTTCTCAGTTAACAGCAGAGATTGTGCCCAAAGTGCAACACATTATCAATAAATCTAGAGAGGACACAGATTAAAAAATAAAGGAGCTGAGGAACATGATGGAATCCCCACATAGGAAACAAATGGAATCCATAAAACAGGTGCAAACAGATATCCAGGATATTAAACACTCCATTGAAAATTTATGCAGCAGAATGAGCCAATGTGAGGACAAAATTTCAGATATAGAAGATATGATTGCAATTAGTGACCAGGAAAAGAAAAATTTCTTTAAAATAGTAAGGGACCATGAAAAATCAATCCAGCAGCTGCTACATGATGCAAAGAAGAATAACATAAGACTGATCAGAGTCAATGAAGAAACAGGAGAGAGTGGAGATGACATAGAAAAACTGTTCACACAAGTGATGGCAGAAAACTTCCCAAGCAGGGGAAAAGAACTTGACATACAGGACATACAGATAAGTGAGGCATATAGGACTCCAGCTAGCCTTGATCAAAAAAAATCTACACATAGGCATATAATTCTTAAGAATGGAGAAATCCAACAGAAGAACAAAATTCTACAAGCAGTTAGAGAAAAGAAACAAATCACATACAAAGGAAAGCCCATCAGAATCACAGCAGACTTCTCAGTGCAAACTCTAAGGCAAGAAGATCATGGAGTGACATATTTCAAGCCATAAAGGAAAACAGCCTCCCATCCATATGGATGTACCCTGCAAAACTATCTTTCAAAATTGGTGGAGAAATAAGATACTTTCATGACAAAGAACACCTTACAAACTTCGTAAATACAAAACCAGCACTCCAAAAAATTTTAGACAATATCCCAGGAAAACACAACAAGGATCACAACCCCAGGAAGCCAAGCAGAATGAATCCATCAGGCATGATAAGAAATTAAACTCAAAGGGGGAGAATCCAACAAAAAGAAAAAGTCATGACAAGGATAAGTCAATACATATCAGTTATAACCATCAATGCCAACGGTCTCGATTCACCAATCAAAAAAACCAGACTGGCAGAATGGGTCAAGAAGCAAGATCCACCAATATGCTCCACACAAGAACCACCCTTAATTCAAAAACAAACTCATAGACTGAAAGTTAAAGGGTGGAGAACAATATTCCATGTGACAAGAACCTGAAAAAAAGCAGGAGTAGCTATTGTCTTTGCAGTGCAAGTGGATTTCAAACCAACGCTAATTAAGAGAGACAAAGAAGGACACTACATCCTTGTAAAGGGAACAATCCAAAAGGAAGAGATGACAACCATAAATATATATGCACCAAACACTAGTGTGCACAACTATATAAAACAAATAATAATGGACATGAAAACTCAAATAACCACTAATAAAATAGTAGTGGGGGACTTCAATACCCCACTGTCACAAATAGATAGATCAATTAGACAAAAAAAAACAATGAAATACTTGAACTCAATCAAACTCTTGAACAAATGAACTTAACAGATGTTTACACAGTGCTCCACCCCACAGAATCAGAACACACATTCTTTTAAACTCCACATGGGTCATTTTCCAAAATAGACCACATACTCACTTATAGAACATATTTAAGTAAGTGCAAAGGAATTGAAGTTATCCCCTGTATATTATCAGACCATAATAAAATGAAATTGGAGATCAATAGCAAAATAAACCACAAGAATCTTAAAAACACATGGAAATTGAACAATACACTTCTGAATAACCAGTGGGTCACAGAGGAAGTTAAAGAAGAAATCAGACAGTTCCTTCAATTAAATGACAATGAAAATCCAACATATCAGAATCTTTGGGATGCAATGAAAGCAGTCTTACAAGGGAAATTCAAAGCAATGAATACTCATATTAGGAAATCAGACCAAGCTCAATTAAACAACCTGTTGCTGAACCTCAAGCTTCTAGAAAAAGAAGAGTAGGACAAACACAAAGCTCATACAAGGCAGGAAATTATAAAGATCAGAGCAGAAATCAATGCAATGGAGACTAAGAGAATGATACAAAAAATCAATGAAGCCAGGAGTTGTTCTTCAAAAGAAAAAAACAAAATTGACAAACCCTTAGCCAACCTTATCAGAAAAAGGAAAGAAAAGGACCAAATCCATGCAATTAGGAATGAAAAGGGTGAAATTACAACAGACCCAGCAGAAATCCAGAGGATCATCAATACCTACTTCCAGAACTTATACACCAATAAGATGTAAAACACAGAAGCAATGGACAGATTCCTAGAAATGAATGAATTACCAAAGTTGAATGAAGAAGAACTAAAAATTCTGAATAACCCAATATCAATTAATGAAATTGAAAATGTAATTAAAAACTTATCAACTAAGCAAAGCCTGGGTCCTGATGGCTTCACTACTGAATTCTACAAGACATTTAGAGAGGAACTACTGCCGCTACTGTTTAAAATCCTCAATGAAATTAAAAGGGAAGCAATGCTCCCAAATGCATTCCTGGAAGCAAGCATCACCTTGATCCCCAAAGCAGAGAAAGACCCAACCAAAAAAGAGAACCATAGGCCAATCTCACTAATGAACATAGATGCAAAAATCCTTAATAAGATACTGGCAAATACAATGCGGAAGATCATCAAGAAAATCATACACCCTGACCGGGGATATAGGGATGGTTCAACATATGCAAATCAATCAATGTAATACACTATATCAGCAGAGTCAAGCACAAAAACCATATGATCATCTCAATAGATGCAGAAAAGGCATTTGACAAAATCCAACATGCATTTATGATAAAAACCCTACAAAAAATTGGAACATATGGTCTCTAACTCAATCTGAAAAAAGCCATCTATGAAAAATCAACAGCCAATATCATACTAAATGATCAAAAACTGAAATCTTTCACACTAAAATCAGGAACAAGACAAGGATGTCCACTATCAACACTCCTGTTCAACATACTTTTGGAAACATTAGCCATAGCAA
Organism: Heterocephalus glaber; assembly: GCF_000247695.1. The sequence goes on along the minus strand of NW_004624732.1, from coordinate 4,608,720 downwards.
TTAGACAAGAGAAAGAAATAAAAGGAATAAAAATAGGAAACAAAGAAGTCAAATTGTCATGTTTTGCAGATGACATGATACTCTATCTAGAAGACCCCAAGAACTCCACCAAAAGTCCTCTAGACCTAATAACCAAATTCAGTAAAATAGCTGGATACAAGGTCAACACACAAAAATCAATCGCTTTTCTCTACATGAACAGCAGATTCACTGAGAGAGAAATAGGGCAAATAATTCCTTTCACAAGCATCCAAAAAACTGAAATACCTACAAATCAACCTAACAAAAGAAATTAAAGACCTTTTCTCTGAATAGAATAGCACTCTGAAAAAGAGAGATTGAAGAGGATATCAGAAAATGGAAAGACATCCCTTGCTCCTGGGTAGGAAGAATCAACATAGTGAAAATGGCCATACTTCCAAAACTGCTATAAAGATTCAATGCACTCTCAATTGAAATTCCAGCAACATACTTCATGGACCTTGAGAAAACAATCCAAAAATTCGTTTGGAACTAGAAGAGGCCTAGAATAGCAAAAGCAATTCTAGGCAACAGAGACATGGCAGGGTTTATCACAGCTCCCAACTTGAAACTATACTACAAAGCTACTGTGATAAAAACAGCATGGTACTGGCAAAGAAACAGACCAGAGGACCAGTGCATCAGATTACAAGATGCAGAAGCAACTCCAGACACACTCGGCCATCTCATCTTTGACAAAGGAGCCAAACACCCTCACTGGAGGAAAGATAGGCTCTTTAATAAATGGTGCTGAAAAAATTGGATTTCAGCTTGCCAAAGATTAAAACTAGACCTATATCTCTCACCATGCACTAAACTGAAATTGAAATTCATTAAAGATCTAAATATTAAAATGGAAATGCTGAATTGGCTGGAACAGAGGTTAGGTAGAATTCTTGAAGATATTGGTTTAGGAAAAGATTTTAAGAACAAAACCTCAGTTGTACATGAACTAGCACAGACAATCAACAAGTGGGATCTCTTCTTATTAAAAAGCTTCTGCACAGCAAGAGAAACCATGAACAGAGTAAACAGACAACCCACAATGTGGGAAAAAAAAATTTCACCTGCTATTCCTCAGACAAAGGTCTACTATCTCAAATCTATAAAGAACTTCAAAAAATCAGACCTCCCAAATTTAAAGACCCAATCCAAAAATAGGCATCTGAAATGAACAGACATTTCTCAGACAAAGAAGTACAAATAGCAAATAAACATATGAAAAAATATTCAACACCACTGGTCATTCAAGAGATGCAAATTAAAAGAACAATGAGATTCCACCTCACCCCCAGAAAGAATGGCTACTCTTATGAAATCAACCAATAACAAATTCTGGTGGGGCTATGGGAAAGAGGAACACTGCTCCACTGCTGTTGTGGAAATCAGTATGGAGATACCTCAAAGAACTATGCCTGGAAGTCCCATTTGACCCAGCTATTCCACTGCTGGGCATCTTCACCAAAGAATTAAAAGAATCATACCACAGTGATATATGTGCACACATGTTCATAGCAGCCCAATTTGTAATAGGTAAAACTTGGAAGCAGCGCAATTGCCCATCACCTTGAGACTGGATAAAGAAAATGTGAGGTTTTTTAATAAAATGGAGTACTACTCAGCCAAAAAGAATGAGTAATTAGAGACATTTATAGCTAAATGGATGCACATTGAGGAGATACTCTTAAGTGAAATAAATAGGACACACATGTAAATACCGAATAGTTTCTCTAGTAAGAGAAAGTGAAAGTGTAAATAAGGACTAAAAGTATAATAGATAATGTGAAATAGGAAGAAAATGGGCAAAGGGGAAGAGGAAGTAGGAGGGGTAGCGGTAGGGGAAAGAAAAGAAGGGAATGGAATTAATATGAGAAAATGAAAAAACAGAAACAAAGTCTTTATAAATAGGAAGTGATGGAAGGGTTGAAGGGGGGCAGGGGAATGGGGAAAAAATAAAAAGAAAGTACATCCTCAGAAAAGGAGGGTGAGCAGAGTTCAGAGGCTTACAGCTAAATGGTCACCCTATAAATCTTATGTTTGGAGGTGGTACATGGTTGGAGATAGTGGGTCAGTGAGAATGTGACCTGGAATGTATATTCATGTTCCTGGCTCATTTCTGAGGTTGCACAGCTTTCCTCCTTCATACCCTTCTGACATGCTTTCTCTGCCTTGAAGCCAGCTGATTATGGACTGAAATCATGAGCCAAAATAGACTTCTTCTATTTTAATCTGCTAGTGTCAGGTATTTTATCCCAGTGAAAGGAAAGTGACTAATACAGATTTTGCAGCTTGGAGTTTTCTTTGCATCTCAGAGAAGACTTTGGATGTGGACTTTTCAGCAGTGTTGGAACTGTTAAGACTTTGGCAGCTTTTACAGATGGACTAAATGTAGTTTACATTTGGGTCCAAGGGTGAAATACTATGGTTTAAATCTAAAATGGCCTCCAAAAGTTTCATGTGCTTGGACGGTGATTGAATCATGGGGTCACTGTGCTCATCAGTGGATTCATCCATTGATGAGTTCATTAGTTCATTGTGCTGCTAGGAAGTGAGGCTTCATTGGATGTGGGTCACTGGGAATACGATCTAGAAGGGTGCATTCTCATCCTAAGCTGTTCCCTTTTTCTCTGCTTCCTAGATGCCATGGTTGGGGTAACTATCCTCCATCAGGCCATTCTACCATGCTATTCCTGCCTTGGAGCTATCCAAACATGAGCTAAATCTGCTGGAACTGTGAGCCAAACAAACGTCTCCTCCTTTAAATTATGTATGTCAGGCATTTTATTCCAATATTGAGAAAGTGACTATTATAGATGACAACTGGGGCAAGATCCAGGGTTGGTTTCTCTTGTTCTCCTAGAATTCAGGGAGTGGTCATACGTGGAAACTTATGAGTCTTTCTTCCAATTACCTGTTAGCCTTGACCCTCACATTAGGAGGGGGGAGGTTGAACCTCTACAGTCTTAGAACAAGCATGGTAGCCAAAGCCCATTAGGAGGAACAAAACTGCTGTGCAAATATAGGTAGATAAGACCTAAGAGGATTACCATCAGTCAATCCGTGGACCAGATCCTTAGGGTGAACATATGCAGGGCCCTGAATTATAATGGGATAGGTATGAAGAACCTGAAGAAGGGTATAAGATGCCCATTTCAGGAAACTCAGAGACCACAAGCTCGGAACACTTAGACCACTGTTTTCTAGTAGATGTAAGTCTTCCTCCTTTAGCTGGCCTACTACTTTTCTATCTCAGTTTCATGTCTAGCTACTGGTAGCTGCCTACTCTAACACTGCTAACATCTAGTGCTTAGTGTGGGACCTCAGGTGATGGGGGTTTTGTCTCAGTATTCCTGCTCTTCCCTGAGCTTTTAGCAGTCTTTGCATGGTGTTCCATAGAAGAGTGTCACTCTCCATGTTCTTGCCTCTCCTCACTTGACTCTTGATGATTATTATTCAGTTTTAGGCTCACAGTGGGTCCAATGAAGGGAATTTTAGGCTCTGCTCGTACAACCTCTGTATTTAGTCCAGTCAGCTTAGACTTTTTTTTTCTTAAATTCTTTTATTGGTACATTTTAGGTATACAATACATGTAAATTTATCTTTGGGTGCTTGTACTTGTACATGATGTATCTTGGTTCTTATTTTTTTCCCATTACCTGTGGGCCCTTCACCTCTGAACCCTTCCCTATTTACATACTTTGTTTCCATTTTTTTTTCTTTTCTCATAATTTTTTCTTTCCATTCTTTCCTTTCCCCTTCCCCTACCACCACCCCTACCCATTTGGACATTTTCCTATTTCAAAGTATCAATTATTAGTTATTAATCCCTTTAGACCTTCTTTACACTCTCAGTTTCTCACACTAGAGAAACTACTGGTATTTACACCTGTGTCTTATTTATTTCACTTAAGAGTATGGCCTCAATATGCATCCATTTAGCTATAAATGACTCGAGTTTCTCATTCTTTATGGCTGAGTAGTACTCCATTATATTAAAAAAAAATCTTCTTTATCCAGTTTCCAG
>NW_004624732.1:4509240-4571005 GCF_000247695.1 Heterocephalus glaber | reverse complement strand
ATAAGAACCAAGATGCATCATGTAAAGGTACAATTCCCAATGAGAAATGTAATTGTGTTGTATACCTAAAATGTACCAATGAAAGAATTTAAAAAATAATAATAATAAGGCATTGAAAGCTATAGTACTAACTCCAGAATCTGTTCTCTTAACTGCTACACAAATTGCTCTCCAGTAAAATTTGAGACAAAAGTGCTTTAGACACTCCACTTCTTCTGTGGCGACATGGCTTCCTTCTCCTGTGTCATACTCTTAACCCAACCCAAGATCTTCTGAACCATGTCTTGGAAGTTGGAATTTTCACCAATGCATAACCTTATCTGCATCTAGAAAGACACAATGCTGTTTATTTAACTACTGTCTCTCAGATTCCAATCCATCCTTCTGTATTCTGCTCTGTGATGCTAGAACAAGGATTCTGAAACAGCTTCCTGCAGACAGTTTTGCCACCTGCTTCTGTAAACCAGCTGTGCTAAGGAGTGGATTGCAACCATGACTTTGCATCAGAAAGCCCTGGAGATTGTGTGCAAATTACCATGACTGGGCTATCCCTGGAAATTTGTCTTCAAATGTGCTCAGGGAGTCAGAATATCAGGATTGAACATCTCTCGCAGGTAATTCTAACAGGCCATCCTATCTCAGAGTTTCTACATCAGGATGAGATTGGAAAGCAAGAGGAGAGGGAAAGTATTTCCTATTTCTAATTTGCTTGGTGTTCCTGGTGACATGGCTCCAGCAGTGGCCATTGGCTTTAACAGCCTCCAAGTTTCAGTCTCCAGCCAAAGCAGCCATATACTCCAGATAAAACATCTGCCCAGAGGGGTAGCTCCAGAATAAGCATCCAATTATTCCTGAATACTAAAGATTCTGACTGAATTTTGTGGCCAATTTCCCCCACCTCTAATTCTCTCCTAAAAGATCATGTCCTCAGTGAGGTTCTACTGTGTAGCTTCTGCATTCTAAGCATCTAAAATTTTATCTGCTTCTGTCCTTACATTGTCCTAGTTAAACTCACCTCATACAGCATTTCAGCCAACAATTTCTCCAGCAATGATAGACATCACCTACTACAGGGACTGTAGTCCAGATTGTCTCCCTATGATGGCTTGTCTGTAGATATCCCACTAAATTTTCATGTGGACATACGGATAGTTTTCAGAGCTGGCTAGATCCAGGGTGTGTGAATGTGGATTAAGGGTGTGATACTAGAATTAGTCCTCTAATTGGTTAATCATAGTTCTGGCTGTGGGTAATGAGAAGTCCCATCCTGAAAATAGGTGGCATTACCCAAAAGCCTTGTAGCCCGGATGGGATAAAAGGGAAAGGAAGGCCTGTTGCTATTGCTAGTTGCTGCTGCCTGCTTCCTGCCTGCTTGCCAGGGACTGTTTCTACTCTGTCATGTCTCTGTGACATGCCACCTTGCCTCAGAGCCAGCTGATCATGGACTAAAACCTCTACAAACTGAGGTGAAATAAACTTTTCCTTCTTTAATTTGTGGTTGTTTGGTATTTTTGTCTCAGTAATTAAGAAGTAACTAAGATACTCCCCAACTACTTTTTAGGAGAAATTGTTCTCTGCCCTATTCCACTGACTAAAAATTACAAAACCCATGAGGACATATTGCAAATAACATGAGTGACCTAGAGAAGGGAAAATCACTGACCATCTGATGCACAGTGTAGGCTTTATAGAAATGGGGACCTCAACTGGGTCCTGAAGGGAAGAGGGATACTTGTGGGGAATTAAAAAACCATGAGAATGGCAGGCACAAAGGCAAGAAGAGAAGTGCTATTTCCTGAGGGCAACCAACAGAGCAGTCTTAGAAGACACAGATGTAGAGCAAGGAAGGAATAGTGAGCTCTAGGGTAGAAAAGGTTAAGAGTGTGCAGCTCAAAAAAAGCCCTAAATATCAAGCAGAAAGATTATATTTTATTCTTTGAACTAGAAGATAAAATTTGCAAGTAAGTTCTCCAACTAAACCAATTATTTTAGCTAAACAATAAGATATGACCAATAAATTTAAAAAAAAAAAAAAGAATCCAAACATCTTACTACAAGCTTCAAGATCCTACATGATCTGTCTACATTGCAATCTCATTGCTCCCCAGGGAGCACTGATAGCTGAGAAGTCTTCCAAGCAGCACTCTTCAGCAGCTGGGGGAACAAGTTCTTCTCTTTTGAAAGTCCAAAAGGACAGTGTTACACTTGAATCAGGTATCACAGTGTCCACTGCACACATCAACTTTACGTAGTGTTTACTTTGAGCTGTGGGATAGGAGAGGGGTAGAATGTTAGCTGGATCTTTTTTTCTTTTTAGGACTAAAATGTTATCTGAAGCAAATAATGGCAGAGTGCTCACATTTTAGATTTACAGATTGATACATTAATGTGTCCATTATATTATTTCCTCTACTTTACAATGTTTGTTGAAATACTTTATAAAGATTTTAGTCTATTGTGAAATACATTTTGATCATATATTGAGGTAAACATTGTTGATGAGTAAGAAAAATGAGTTGCCCTTATAACCACTATCAATATATTCTTTTCAGTTTTAGCTTTGTCAGTAGAATGTATAAGAAATCAGAATATTTATGTCTAATCTAAAGTTCTGTACCACTGGCATCTCTTTCACCACAGATGTCCCCTGCTTCTTTCATGGGCTGTACCCTGGGCTGGGAAAGGATACTTGGATACCATGGGGGAAAGAGAATGCAGTACACCTTTCTTTCTTCTACATACATTATATGGCTTCCACTCTTTAAGATTAAAAGCCCCTCTATCCCTCTCATCATTTGCTTTCCTGTTTTCTTTTACTTCTCCGTCTTGCTTCTTTTTTTTTTCCTTTTTAAAATATCCCTTTCTCTTGTCTAGGCCAAAATTGGAGTGGTATGTTGGTATGCTTAGTGCAGGAAGACGAGAAATATTTTAATATTTATTTTTCCCCAACCTCTAGTTCTACCCAAAACATTGACTTTCGTTTTCTCAGTTCAGTCAGTGTAATAAGAATCAGATTTTTATCATCTTTTTTTTTTAGCAAATTCATAAATAATACAGTAAGTACATTGTGTAGGGACAAAAAAGTATAATACCCTCCCTTCCCCCTCATAAGGGTCACAACAAATGTTCCTATAGCAAAAACAAATTAACAAGAGCAGAGCATAACAAATGCATTTAATCAAAGTGGCATGTGACATAAGCCTAATATAACTGGACTTAATTGTTGGGGCTCAGAAAACAATACCCTAAAATATAGCACTCGGCGTGCTCAGTACTTTGAATTAAAAATCTAAGGCCTCAAAAGCAAAATAAGGCTATGATTCTATGAAGACTGGGCAGCCAGGAAGCAATGTGAGTGGACGAAAGGGGCATGAACTAATGGTAACAGGCTGAGAGAGAGCGCAGCAAGCCTGTCTCAGGATTCTGCTGGACCTCTCTGTTGATATTCTGTGGTGCAGGACAGAGCCTTTCTGGAAGGAGGGTCTATATGATCTACTACTCAACTCAGAGAATTTCTTTATGGGCGACTATTGCAGAGGAAGGCAGGGGACAGCAACAGTAATACTTCTAGGTTTCATGGATATGACCCACCTTGGAGAAGCGGAATTCTAGTTTCTATGGCATGACTTGGGGGAGAAAGGAGAGTAGGAGAAAGGAAGGCGGGGAGGGTTAGAAAAGTCCTTTAATTGAAAATAGTAAGCATACCAAAACCATATTTTAAGGTATTGTTTTCTGAGCCCCAACAATTAAGTTCCATTATAGTAGGCTTACTTATGAGCTCTTTCGGTTACCACATAATTATCTTGGGGAATAGTCTCTAATTCTTAATACGAGCTGTAAAAAGCTTGTATAACCAGTTATCCTTGCATTTGAGTTAAGGTTAATGAAAGAGTAATATTTGATGCTTGATGATACCACCAAGCATTTAAGTGGCTCATTCTCATTCAAGTGGCTCATTCTCATTCATCATTGTCAGCTGTTTATTGAAAACCCTCGTTCATAATATTATACAATGGAGCAGAGCAAAGGGTCTTGAGCAAAAGATACAATAAATCCTGACATCTTTTAAAAAGTGACTCACAAGATACCACCAGGAAAAGAAGAAACCCTAAAATATTTTTTCTTCAAATTAGTCCAGAGTAACTGTCCCAAATGCAATCATAACTATATCATTAATTTGTGATGCTGCTTTTAAGTAAAATCAGATCTCATAAACTCTGCCTAATATGTAGGTATCAGTATGTTTATTTGGGGAACAAGAAGGGTTATAGGTGAGAAAAGCCTGAGAAAATCTCCTGAAAATAAAAATCCTTAATCAAAACAGGTAAGAAAAAAATTAAAGTGGGCCCAGGTTTACTTTATTAAAGGCCATTAAACCCTATTTGAGACCACTTGGAAATTAGTTAATTCTTCCAGCAATTAAAGATTTAAAACCCTAAAGCCATTTTATGTAGCATATCGATTTAGAGGGGGGATGGGAACAAGAACCCGGTTTTAAATGCCTCCCTGGTAGGTATTGTCCTGTGTGTGCCTGGGGGAAGGCAGAGGGAGAGGACAGGGGATGAGGGAAGGTAGCCACTTGAGATGTTTATTTTTATAATTAACAAGGCTATATATAGGAAGTTTTTTGAATCACTAATTGAGGTTCCAGACATTAAATGTAGGCCTCTGTGGGGTAGGGCTTTGCAGGAGAGGAGATTAAATTCATCAACAGGCTGGTAATCAGGGTATGAGTGCCGGAAGGCTTTAAATCAGACTAGAAAGTCACATGGCCTAGGGTGCTGAGCAGTTTAGAGCCTTGGATGATCTTGAAATCCTAAAATTATGCATTCTTTACACTATGCGTTATATCACAAAGTCAGCCTCAGTGCTTTTTGAAAAATCCACGAAACAGGCATGGGCAGTACTCAATTCCATGTTCATGGGACTCTCTTAGTATCCACTTTCAGCTTCATCCTCTTGATACCTCCTTTCTTTTCCATCTTTTAAATTTATATGCATTCAAAAAGATATCTACAAGGAAAAATACCTAAACTTCTACTTACATCTAGCTTGAGGCACCTACCAGAGTAGACTTGTAGTCTTATTAGAAAGCTATAACTTGTGCTCAAAGTATAACTTAATGTAGTTATAACAAAGTAATATTCTGGTGTAATATGATAATCTTAATTCACTGTAAAACATCTGTCTCTGTGTGGTACATTGTCTGATGCTCTAGAGTATAAATATTGCTTCTCTAGGTAGAATTCTCAGCATCTCAATTTTCTGTCTGGCTTTTAAATTGTGTCTAATTAAAGGATTTCACATTCCTTCATAATATTACCTTCTCAAGCAGAAATAAAAGGATGAAACCACATTTCATATTTTTCTCGTGGAAGATGTATTGTTACTATTTGAATGTATTATTTTGCCTGAAATATGTTAATTACATTAATTATCCTTACTTCAAGAAGACCAGCTAGGAGTTGGTGGAATGAATCTGAGCTAGATCATTGTCACTCCAAAATCTCATTCCTTTTAACTTAGCTCATTCCTCCCTGGCTTTCCCACTATAAGAAGACGAGGGCTCAGGATTTTGTGAAAGCCCTATTCACTCGGAATTAATAAAATGTGGGTTATTTTTGAGCCAGAATCATAGATACCACAAAACAAATTTAAATAGTTTTATAATCTCATAAAGAATGATGAGCTCACAGAGTACCTTAGGAACTATGAACACATAACACCAGATTCTAATCTTAAGGAGCAAGGCCAAGTTGTTCTCTCATTTTTCCTCTCACTGCATTCTTTCCTTAACCTACTTGGAAAAGAGAAGTAGAAATAACATACAGTATGGGGCAGTGCAGGGGACAGTTAGCTATCAATCACTTTTATTGATGCAGAGAATATAGTGGACTAAGCTCTCTCCCCAAGTATCAATCACCACTTTAGGAAAATTAAAAGGAACACTTTTCCCCTCTGGTTTCTCATGGAAAATGTTACTATGTCCTGAAAGAATGAAGAACTTGCTGATGTGAAGTCTGTCCTAATTTCTACAGTAGCTTGCCCTGTAGACTCTGGTCCTCTTTGCTATTAAAGCTGGCAAGGAAAAGGCTCATGATGCCAGGTACTTATTCAAACTTTCCAAAGATGGGAAATCATTGCCTTCATTCCCAATTCTCTAAGAAATGTAGAGACTGTATTTTTCTCTCCTACAGGCCGAATGAAGCTGTCCATTTCTGCTTCTCATAGCTGAAAGGGCGTGAAAATCATTTTAGGATCCTGTTTTAAAATATAGATTTTGATTCAGTGGGCCTGGGGTGGGACCTGAAATTCTGCTCCTCTAAGAAGTTCCCAATAAGACTGATGTTGAAGGGACTATCATCCTTTGAATAGCAAAAGTCTAAGACAATGACTTTCAAAATGTGTGGATCAGGACCCACAGGGAAGAAACACACTTTATATTACACATTATATTTACAAACATATACAAGGTAGTGTGAATATGGATATAACTGAATGTAAAATAATTTCGTACGTATGCATGTAGTACAAGTGTGAACGTAGTTATAAATGAATGTAAAACTGGGAAGTTTCATGGAATGATTCTTATTTTTTTACCTGTGATATTGTTTAGACTAATTTTATTTCAGTAGTTATCTTGATTGTGTTAGTGGTTACATGAACCTTTGTATATGTCTCTTAGTTACTTTTCTGGTTACTGAGACAAAATACCAACACCTAAAGTTAAAGGAGAAAAGGTTTATTTTGGTTCACAGTTTGTAGAGGTTTCAGTCCATAACTGGCTAGCTCCAAGGTGAAGTAGCATGGCAGAGGAGCATCACAGAGGAGAAAAAGCAGTTGTAGTGTGGAAGGTGGAAGACAGGAGTCAGCAAAAGTAGCAAGCAACAAGTGACAGCAGCAGCCCTCTTTCTGTTCCTTATATTCTAAGCAGGCTTTTTTTTTTTTTTTTGAGACAGGATTTCACCAGGGAGTTCAGGCTGTCTTTAACTAGCTATGTAGCCCAGGCTGGCCTCAAACTCAGTGATCTTTCTGCCTCAGCCTCCTGAGTGCTGGGATCACAGGCATGCACCACCACACACAGGCCCTTAGGCAGGTAACACTTATACCCCAAGTGGGCCTTCCCATTATCCACAACCCAAACTATGCCTAACCAATCAGTGGACTAATTTAGTAATCACACACCCTTAATGCCAGCATCACACACTCTAGATCTAACTACCTCTCAAAAGCCACCTATGACCACATGAGACTTTAGGGGGACATCTAGACACAAACCTTAACAATGTGATAACATTGAACATATATATATATATATATATATTCACAATACATAAGCAAGTGAATAACCTCTGGGGATTGTGCTGAGGTCAAGTTCTTGGTGTTGATATCACACTGTAACTATTTAAGGTGTTGGCATGAAGGAAGGTGGAGTCAAGAGTATGCAGTGCCCTCTTCTACATTTCTTTGTAAATTCCTATGAACCTACAATAATTTCAAAATAAAAGGGGAAAATAAATGGATTGGGACCTATAACATTGGTTTCAAGAAGTATACCTAAAATGTACCAATAAAAGAATTTTAAGCAAAAAAAAAAAAAGGGGGGGAACACTAATGCATCAAGACTCGAGACTTGAAGAGTGGATAATTATGAATCCTGGTAGGTTAGTTTCACTAGAGCAGCTGCTTATAAGAGGGTGAGGCTGAGGAGCATCTTCAGCTGGGATTTTAAGGAGGTCCTGGTTTGAGTGGAATGTGAAGAGAAAGGAAAGAAGCTTTCTGAGGGCCCTTGGGCCAGGGATGACTGCAGCATAGATCCTACCCCACAGAGAGTTAGTGTGTAACCAGTAAGAGGAAAAGAAGGGCTGCTCCCAAGTGTCCACTGCCCAGCAAAATTGGTCAAGGAAATGATGACTGTTTGAGGTGGTGGGCATATATCTATTATCCTTATCTGATCATTATACACTGTATACAGGTGTGGGATTATATTGTATCCCATAAATGTATACAATTATTATGCACCAATTAAAGTTTTTGAAGAATATTTTTAAAAATTTGTCTCCTGACACTTCCAACTTTTCTGTTTGTTGTGTTTTGTAGTCTCAAAATGTAAGCTAAACAGAGCTCCAGAAGACTTATAGGAAATGTTGAGGAGGAGAGAGCTCAGAAGCACAAGAGAAATATTGGATAATGATGATCCTGGAAAAAGGTCAAGGCTTGGAAACGGTCATGAGTTTTAGCCTTTAATTCAAACTAAGAAATTCAGGAGGCAATTTTATGCATTTAATTTGCTCAGCATTATAACAGAGCGGCATCATTGTGCAAACCACAGATGTGTAAAGCTTCATTTTTCTCAGTCATACAAATCACAAGAAAAACCAAAAGGGAAGAAAAGCACATTCCTTGTCCAGAAAGTCAATGCAGGTAGAGTGGGTGAGGGGCGTATCTTCATGTTACAAAGGGCCAAAAACAAAATCAGATCACAATAATTTCAAAGTAACACCTAGTTGATTTGTCTAAATATAAGAATGAACTTGTTGTTTTCTTTAAGGCTTCTTTTTTTGTTATTCACTTCATTTTTGCTAAGATGCATGTTCTTTTTCTAACTAGATAATTCCAAAGCGTTATTTTGCTCTTGTAATCCAATTGCAGGTAAATCGGAGATATCTGCAAAGTCTAATTTAGAAGGCAGGAAGGCTTTTTCCTGCATGGTATAATAATTCATTTAAATTAGCATGATGAAACAAACTGCAGAACCATTTTTCACTGAAAATGTTGTAGTGGAGTTCAGGGAAATATTAAAGACATTTCTAGAAGCACAAACAAGCTTACACATGCATTTAGTTGCCCTAAGGAAAAGAGAAGACTGCAAATTATCTTATCACACAGATAAGAGTGCTCTGTCCTCTTCAGCACTGGAGGTGAAAGGGATCATATCTGGCTTATTTATAGGCACTCAATGTATGATCCCAGGACATGTCCCATAAATATGTCCCTTTTATTTGCATTATTCTTCTTCAAGGGAAAGATAAAATTTAATCTATTGTGGGCTTTAATAAAAACATGATAGACAGAAAAATATCCATAGAAACAAATATTGCTTCCAGGAACTGAATGATATTGAATAAAATTGATAAAATTAAGATTTACCAAGAAATTTCTGATAGAAACTTAAAGGAATTTCAAATTTTGTGAATAAGAATTACAGAAAAATCAATCTGTTCAAGATAAATTTTGTTGGTTTTGTGAATCTAGGTGTTTGGGGAAACTGCACACATATGGCCAGCGGATTGGAAACTAGGTAATGAATATAAAAGAAAGGGAGGTAAGGAGAGCTGTAAAACTAATTGGGGTCCAACATGTTTGGGGCTGTATTTAATTTTCTTCAGAGGAAAAGAGGTCAGGAATGAAATGGAGTCAATGAGAACCAAAATGAAATTCACTAGAAAAAGGAAAAAACCAAAATGGCCAACATTCAAAGGTCAGCGAATATCCTAGAGACAGGAAATGAACTTTAAACAAAATAGAAGGCAGTATTTCTATTGAGAGTTGCTAAAATTGCTGTTTAAAAGGGCAACTTAAATCACAAGGTGTTGCTTGCCTAGAATCTAGTTTTGGTTGATGCTATATTTAATTTATTAAGAATATCAAGAACATAGATGTTTTGTACAGGACAATAAAACAAATATTTAAATTCTCAACAAAAATATTACTATTTACCAAGACTTACTTCCTGTTTTGTTATATCTTGAAAAGGAAAAGAAAAACTTGCATTTTCCTCCTAAGAAGTCTTCATTATGGCTAGTGGCTTTTAGTTATAAAACTTTATCTATTTTAGGTAATTTCCTTCTTTTGTTAAATTTTTCTTTTGCTGCTGCTGGTCAAAACCATTTGGGATTGGTGCATTTTATACATGGAAAACTTGATTGCAAGGTTGGTTGATGCTCATATGAACCTGATGTCTTAAAAGATAGCACTGACTGAATAATACAAATTCTGAATTAGCATCCAAATACTTCCCAAAATGAAACTAAGGTAAAGGACTACTGCTTGAAACTGTCACATCTAAGGGTATATTTTAATCCTACAAAGCTTGATTTCTAGAAATAAATGTCCATGGTTTTCTTGAAAGTCAATAATCATTAAAATTAACAATTGTGAGAAGGGTTTCTCTCCTCAAGGAGGCATTCATAATTATTAGGATCAGTGCCCTTGTCTCCTGCCTTTCTGCCTGATGCCATGAGACTCTGAGACAGACCATATGATGTAGCAGGATGATGCCGGGGTGACAGACAGAGAAAACAGGCTTGTGAAACTCAAACAGGTCGCCAACAAACCCAGTGTGCCTACAGCTTCCAGTAACACTCTAGTTCTCTCTCTCTCTCTTTTATCCCCCAAGCATTCTGTTAAGCTTTGCTTTATATATCACCATTGCATGTAAATATTTAGACCAGCCCTTCCTGGCACTGTACACCTGGCTCTGAAACTGTGACTCGTCCTCTTCCACTTACTTGTGGGAGAGATTGTTTTGCCTACATTTTTTCCCCAGTCACACATATTCTGCGTTTTGTTGGGTTTTTTTTTTTTTTTGGCATTGCCACTTGGCTCTGCAAGGGAGTGTTAGTTACCAGGGCTCTCTTCCCCCTCCTGTTAAGTGATGGAATGAGTTGAAGTATGTTATATTTTATCTTGGCCAGGGATGGGGAGGGTCAGAAAGGACCAAGTTCTTGATACTCCTAGCCCTATTTCCAGGAGCTAACTAGGAAGTTGAAAAACACTGCCTCCTCCATTGAATAGTCGCCCTGGTGGGATTTGTTATAAGGACATATATCCAAACCTTTCCATTGGAACTTCAGGGTGGCAATTCAGTTGTCCAGGGAACTAAGGGACTTGCCTTAAAAATGTATCTGTCTTACAAAGGTGCTTTTTTACTTTGATCATGTTTATTTGGAGAGAATGATGGGATTTATGGGGACATTTACAGACCCACAGATATCCCTTCAAGGCCACCGCTGTAAAATAGACTTCCTGCCTCAAATTTTGCCATCACAAAAACCTGCTTACATCACAAAAGCATATATATATATATATATATATATATATATATATATATATATTCCCTTTGGTTCTTTGTTAAGCACATGAATGGCAAACAGAAAAAACTTGTCTCAAAAATCAGCAGGGTAGCATTCGGTGCAATGTAATTTTACAAAACCTGGCCATCTTTCAACAAGAGTGGGTGGATTTTTTAGCACTACAAATGTTTGTGTATTATAAATTATTTGCCATGGTGACAAAGCTGGGAGAAACATCCCATTAGCCACAGACGGCTACAGCCTGTTCTGATTATCCATGTCCAAAACGGAGTCTGGCTACAGCTTTGTGTTATTTTCAGTATTTATAAGTGCTCCAGTTTTCATCATACTAACCTGCACCTTAGCAGATTGGCATGTATGCTATCTTTTAATTTAAAGTTACCTTTAAGCATGTCCTCATGGATTGCTCATATAATCCATGTGTGGATTCTGTGTGTGTCCACATTACATTTAAAATGGATGTGTTTATAGTGTTAAAAATAATAAGCTCTGAAAGAATGAAAGACTTGTGGAAAGTATCTTGAGCAATTATTAAAAATAAAAATGGCCATGTAGAGAAAATGTGAAAGAGAAGCAATGAAGTGTCTGCTCTAATTTATTTGCAGGGATTTCTGACTATTGATTTTAGTTTTAAAAGTTAAACCCTCTATTTTTAAAACTGACTTTTACCTCAAGTGCGGGGGGAAAAAAGTGAATTATAAATAACCAACAGAAACTATGCCACTGCATGTAAAGAATCTACATTTTTCCTCTTCCTAACATTTCCCTGCTAAAGAAAACATGAGAAAATTTTTAATGACTCATTTTATCTCTATTTTTGAGAGAATGTTTATAAGCAAATGGTGTTTTATGTAGTGGAATAAATAGCCACCTAGTAGAACATAGTATCAGACAGAGAATTGCTTTGAAGTTACTCATGACTGGGCAAGGTAGAAGTCAGAATAAGAGAAAAAGAGAAAAAAAAAGCTTGAAGGTCATATAAAGGTGAAAGAAAATAGGTCACAGAAAATTAATCCTTGTCACCTGAGCAGCATTGCTATTAAATTGAACCACAGTGGAAGCTGGAACTGTCTGAAAATTTAGTGAAAAGACACTGCACAATTAATTCTACCACTGCAACAACTTAAACTTTTCCTTTTTTACTTTTCTGGGTGATTTTTAGTGGAAGTGACACGACAGTTTCACATAAACAAGGAAGAAATTCTAATTTGCTTGTTTATCACTTGGTCTTTCAAGGCAGATAATATAGCAGATCATTTCACTAAACAGAACTGAGGAAAGTAACGTTTTAATGAGGAAGTGAAATATCTGTTACAGGTATTTTGAGCAAATAAAGTTTTGCTGACTCCTTCAAAAATTGAGCTTTCTTGATTCATTTTGAAAAATGTTAATTCAAGTGCACATATATTTGTGTTTGAAAGAAGACCTATCAACACACTACACAAAATTTTTTTATTTTGGGGTTTGTTTGAGACAGGGTCTCGTTATGTTTTTCAGGCTGGCTGAACTCACTATGTATCTCTGGCTGGCCTTGAATTTATGGTGATCCTCCTGCCTCAGCCTCCCAATGCTGGGATTGCAGGTGTGCACTACCACTCCCAGTTTACATTACACAATTTTTAAAGAGACAAATTAATGAAACTCAGTTTTATAAGAACAAAGGACTTTCAAGTCTTATTTCTAGAATTCTGAATAGGTTTGTATTAAACATTTTAAATAATCCGAATGTTAAGGTTAGTCTGCTTTGAGGACTGATTCTAATACCGGTTATGTTTGTTCTTGCCAATCAACTAGTTGGCTAGATTGTGAATATGCACTGAAGACTTCAGCACTTAAAGCAACCCAAGTTAGTAACACTGTTGAGCAACTTCAACACCCAATGAGTAGAGAGAACTGGGTGTGAGTATTTGGGGTGTTTGTTTACTGAATAGTCTGTGATTGAATTTATTTCTAGCCTGTGTTGCTTAAGCAGTCACATTTGGCATTCTCCAAAAGATAATCTGGATCCACTGCTTTCCAAACCTGAGGTGAGATATTCACCAGGGCTTTCTCTATTATATTCTGCTCATGACTAAATAAAACTAGGCAGACAATAAAAGGCTAAATTCCTGACACATCTCTCAAACGGCAAATTTTCACATGTAAAGAATGCCTCATGAATATTTGTGTTTCAGTGGAGGCCTACACATCTGTTACTTATTTGGAGCAGGCGTAATCACCTATGCAAAAGTCTTGCAGATAAATCACTGTATTTCAATCTGAAACTACATATCAAGGATTCCATTCTTTAGGAGAAAATTCTTTATATACAGTTATCACAAAAGAATCATGTGAGTTCCCCCACAAAGAAGCTACATATCACCCTGTGTGTGCATAAATGTATGATGAGTTACTATAGTCATTGGTATAGTAATAGTGTGCATGCTTTCTTTATGTGAGGGGATGAATGCAGAGCAGCATTCATTGAGCGCTTAGATGTCTCTTATTTGCCATATATCTAAGGCCCTGGATTTAAATAGGCTCTGATTTGGGGAATAAATAGAGTACCTTCCTCATCCCACAACTTCTCTCCCAAGGCCTTGAGCGCATGAACAGGAAAACTTAGCAGAACTCTTCCTCTGTGACTGCACTCACTTCCCCCCCCTTCTTTGCCCCTCCCTACCCCTTGATAAGTAGGACACTATATGCACACCCCCAAAGGACAACTTTTCAACTCAAGAGAAAGAATTTAAACCCTGGAGGAAATACTACAGGAAGGCTGCTTTCATCCCTTCTCACTGTCCCCACGGGAAGAGGAACAAATTACGGTTGGGCGAGACCGGGATATGAGGCTGTACTTCCAACTGGAGATCCATCCTCTTTGACTCTGTCTAGGCCCGGCTGCCCACATTCTACTTTGTTAATTCAAGAAGTAAAGTCTACTGGCCTTAGATCCAAGCTACGTTCTTCAACCTATTTCTGGCGAAAAAGTCTATTTTTTATTCAACCTGTCCTCTAGCTACTTGAATAGTTCATAATTCAGAGGGAACAGACAAGTTATTTGAGGCCTTGCAAACATCATTTCCCTTTATGCAATTATCTTACTGAATTTTAATAGCTGCATACCTTCTAGACTATAGGCAACTTGAGAACAAACTCTATTTCTTTTCACCTTTACAAGTCCCAAACTAATATGTAACACAAATTCAATGCTGTGTGTACCCATCAATTAATCATGACCCTAATAGCTACAAAAAATGATAACTTGGTTTCAAAAGACTTCACCCAAGCATTTATATGAGTGACATTAATAGGCATAAGATCATCACCTGGAGGGAAAATGTCACATTGAGTGATTTTATCCAGTAAATATTAGAAGTACTGAAATGTGAGGGTTAACTTCTGCTTTAGTCACTTCAGACTGCTATAGTAAAATCCTATGGCTTGGGTAGTTTGTAAACAACAGACATTTATTTATTTTTCACAATTCTGGAGGCTGGAAGTCCTACATCAGGGTACTGGCACAGTAAGGTTCTGAGGAGGACTCTCTGGATTGCAAACTGCCGATATCGTGTTGAATCCTCACATGACGGAAAGTGGGCTCCCTGAGGGCCATTTTTTTTTTTTTTTTTGGTACCAGGTATCAAACTCAGGAGCTTCCTTGTGCTTGTGAGGCAGGCACAGTGCCACTGAGCTAAACCCCCGCCGGCCCTGACTGAGGACCATTTTATAAGGGCACTAATCCCATTCATGCCATCTCCGCCCTCATTACTTAATTTCCTTCCAAAGGTTCCATGTCATGATCTCACCGTGTTGGAGGTTATGAGCATTGGGAGGACACAAATGTTCAGCTCACAGTAGCCTCCCTTCTGCTTCCTGTATACCCAGTTCCCTTCCCCGTATACACACTAGTCTAATTTATATAATGTCTCACTTTTCACCATTATGGTGGAGATTGTGTAAGACAGCAAGTACACAAATACCCAAGAGAAAGTCCTCCTCAGAACCTTAACATGCTGGCAACCTGACGTAGGACTTCCAACCTCCAGAACTGTGAAAAATAAATTTCTGTTGTTTAAAAACTACCCAACACATAGGACTTTGCCATAACAACTAAAACAGAGGTTAACCCTCACGTTTCAGTACTCATATATCAGGACATTCCAATGTTTTCCTGAGGAATAACACTGGTGTTTTTTCATAAAATATTTTGATTATTCAGGACCCAAAGTCTGAGCTGGATTCTACTTCTCTACTTTCATCCTCACAAAAAAGAGGGAAGCCCAAAAAGCAAGGTGATGTGCACTTCTAAAAGTCTTTGCCATCCTGGTGGAATTTTTTGAAGTTAAACACATGAACTTGAAAAGTCTTCTTTGAAGAAGTACAAGTGGCTAGTAAACATATGAAAAAATGTTCAACATCTCTGGCCAATAGAGAAATGCAAATTAGAACACTGAGATTCCATTTTACTCCTAAAAGAATGGCTGTTACCAAGAAATCAAATAATAGTAAATGCTAGATAGGCTGTGGGGAAAAAGGAGCCCTTTACTTTGTTGGTGGGAACATGAACTACCACTATGGAACAACCAGTATGGAAATCATTATGAATATACTACAAAAAACTAAAAATAGAAATTGCATTTGACCTGCTATTCCTCTTTAGGTCTCTTCCTGAAAGGCTTAAAGATATCATATTATCATGATACATGCATACCTTGGATTACAGCAGCATAATTCATAATAATTATATCTTGGAACCAGCCTATATGTCCATCAATAGATGACTGAATAAAGAAAATGTAGTATTTATACACAATAGAGTACTATTCTACCATAAAGAATGACAAATGCATTATTTGTGGGGAAATAGATGCACCTTGAAATCATAATTTTAAGTGAAATAAATCAGATGGACAAACTTAAATATCACATGGCTTCTGTTATATGAGAAACCCAAATATAAATAAGAGCAAAATAAAATATAGATGATAGAAAGTAGGGGGATAGACCTTTTTCAGATGAGAAGGGGATTAAGAGTTGGAGAAGGAAGATTAAAGGGGAGTGGGAAAGGGATGAAAGAGGAATTAAGAGGTGTTATGTACACGTACCAACTCCCCATGAAGAAAGTAATCATTATATACTGCAAACATATACCAATGAATTAATAAAAATTAAAAACAAAAGAAAAATCTTGACACAAAATTTGAGTCATGCTAAATACTTTCCCCATAAGTACATATGGCTGTATGTATGATCCAATTCAAGCAAGTTGCTGTTTTTAATAGTAAGCATTGTGTAGTCATAAACTAACCAGAAAACTTAATTTTAGAGTCACTCTAAGTGAAACAGCATAATGGGCCACATGAAAGACACCAAACCAACATAGGTTATAAAATAGAGTGAACAAATAGCTCCCTTTTCACTTTAGCTACACTCAGATGATTCTCCATCTTCCCATGTGTAGTTGCTGTTGTATTGGGGGTTGACATAGATTCTCATAATAATGGGCACGGTCAATTGCTTTTATCACTATGCATAACTATGATGTTCATATTCTTTCAGAGAATTATTTTAATGGTCAACTTGTTTTGTTCTTGCTAAAAGAGACTACTAAATAAACATTAAAAACCATTAACAACACCGCTGCTTTACTTTCTCCTATGTACTCTGACCAATCTACTTGATTAAATCCACTAAACTCATCTCCTAATCTCCTAAACAAAATCAATTCTCTTCAAGGAACTTGTCTCTATTTTTCTTATTTATTAAAAACAAAGATGAATTTGGTTATACAGCTTCTGGGTAGAAGAATGGATTGAGGAAGGGGAGGAATTTACCAAAAGTGAAACAAAATAAAGAATGTTTAGAAGAAGGTAAGAAAAAGAGTTTGAGAAGTGAGGAAGAGGTACTAGCATTTACGCCTTTGAAGGCAGAAGGTTGAGAGAGAGACAAGTCAGAGGCAGAGTTGGTGACAAGAGACAGAGAATTCTGAGAATGTGACCTTTGGTTACTGGAGAGGATGTTGGGTTGGCTGATGCTAGTGTCCCAAATAGAATAACCTGCGGATGGTTTCATAACTGCATCAGCAAACTTCCCTCTCAGTCCCTCCATGTTGATGCAGGATAGAATTCCAGCTGAGGGGGAATATGTAAAACAATTCTTGATTTCCAAAACAAGATGTCCCTTTTGCAGCCTGATATTTAAAGCACTTGCAACTGAGTCAATATAAGATATATCTCCACCCTAGACATTGTCAGGGAGCTTACCCTGACCCATTGTGTGCAATTCTATTGTATTTTAGCTCAAGGTCACTTCAGGAGTAAGTAGGATATAAATTATAAATAACAAAAGTTTACAGCACTAACCTCCCTAAGAAAATATGTCATGTACTTCGTCTGCTCTACTTAAGAAGGCAGGAAATTGTATGCACTGTAAAGATTTTCATCCATACTGTTAACTTACAACCTTAAAGTGCTGGCTCCAGTTATTTGGAAAATGTATCTCTGTGTGGAATACTTCATTCCCCAGCAAGGTCAGCTAACTGCTGTGTCACTGGACCCACACAAATACACCGCATCATACTTCTGCGGGCATTCCAGAAGAACTCACGTTCTGCTTTTTTCACTAGTGTTTTAAGATCAGAATCAAGATCAGAATTTAAGATCCAGAGCTTCCTCGACAATTGAATTGATAACACTGTGATTTGTGAATTCCCCTTAGAAATAATGCATGACTACATGGCAAGGAAAAGAAGCAATAATGTGAAAAACCTAGGCTCACCATGACATTATCATTTTATATAAATGTGCTCACATTTTAAAATAGAGTAATGAGTCATTAGAGGAAAGATATTGTATCTTTGTATTACAGTGTTACTGAGCTTAATGCTGAATGTCTTTTCATTAGCTACAGAAAGGAAGGGAGAAGGCAGGGTTGCTCTTCATTGACCTCCCAACCATTAGTCAGGAGTATAGACACATCATGCAAATATTTAATCAGTCCCTGAAAATTGTCAGCAAGAGGCAGTTAGAGGCAGTGTTCTTCATTTATTACTGGCATTGCTATAATAGCATTCTAAAAAGAAACAGGGGCACACTAATCCCCTGTCCTTCAGCTAGATAACTGAGAATTCTCACTCCATCAACAAAATGTGTTCACCAAAATCAAGATGCAAAATCACTTCATTTGGGAAAATGTGAGAAGGGACTAAATGATGGGTATAAAACCTTGAATCTAAAAATTGCTACTATGATCCAGGGAGGGTAGAAAGGTTGACCAAAAATGAGCTCATTTCCAGGGAAAACAATTTTTCAACCTAAAACATTTTAATTATAACTTAAAGAAAAATATTTTATCTGAATTACAGCAAAATTAACACTAGTAAAATACCAAATTGATATGAGAATAAAATTAGTCTCAAAGATAAATATGTTTAAAACCATTCTGAAAGAAATTATTGCCTGGTTAGCTACATAGGGAAAGGGTTCATATTGACAAGTCAGTTTAAAGGGGGGGCAAGGACCAATCATCCAGGAGGAAGCAAAGTCATGTCATTGGAGCCAGCTGGCCAGCTGACTGCCTAAGAATAGGTCCCCAGAAATTAAGGTCCCTAAGTAACTAATTGAAAAGTCAGCAGCCTGTATTAGTTCACAGCAAAGAAACAAGTTCTTCCCAACCAGAGTAGACTCCTGGAAGGGGCTCCAGAGAGAGTCAGCACTGCTGTGCCTCTAGTTGTGAATGTCCCCTTTACTGGTAACATGGCTTGCTAATGTGACACTCTCGACATTCTTTCCAGGACACCTTCTTCAGGCAACAGTGGAAGCCAGGAGGGTACTCCTAACAAATACAGAGGCTCAGATCCCAGACCTTTGGGCCCCTCCTTGTCATAGCCATCTATGGGCTTGGCCAAGGACTTTGAACAACCTGAGTAAGTTGGAGAACAGCGGGAGAGGGAAGGATCATGCAAAAGTAGAGTTTTGTAATACAGAGACCATGGGTTCATAAATTTAGAGAAGTCACTTAAGTAAGATAAGTATCATATAGTAGCTACTATCCCAGGACAATTACAAATAATGCCTCTTTATTGTTACATATTCCAACTGGGTTCTGTACTCCCGAGTGCTCTAAAATATCATCATTTACAGAAACGATCTCCTGACTGAAAAATGTATGTAAAAAAAAAGAAAAGAAAAGTTTATATGTAGAAACACAATATAGATAACTAAAATAGGTTCTGTTCGTTAAAAAATCAATTCTGATAAATTGGTAATAAAAGAAGAGTCAAGAAAAGTTGACTTGCTAAAAATGCCTATGTTGAGCCCTTCATCTTTGTGTGGGCAGTGGTGCTGGGGGGGGGCAAAATTATAATTAATACCTCTTAGGAGGGTTTTAGAGACTCTAAACAAAGATACTGTACAAGGTGGTATTATTTCAACTTGTAGTGATTTATTTAAAAGATGTCAAAAACACTAACATAGACTCAATAGAAAAGTATAAGCAAAGGCATGATCAGGGAAATGGGTGGAGGGGTAAATTTCTGAATCACTTTCTGAATTTCTCTTCCATTCCAGAAAGAATAGAGAACTGATCTACGTGGAACAAAATATGTATCATGAAACCAAAACTCAGTAGGAAAATTAAGGCACCCTGAGAAACTCAGTTTTGTTTTATGTTTTGTTCTTTAATTGAGGGAGCGGCAGCAGATTTGGTGCATCATTTTGTTAGAAATTGTGGCGAGGGAGTGAAACCTTAAGAGCTTTTAAGCCTTTACAGAAAACAGCTTTGCTCTTGAGAGTGAGCTAGGCTAATTGTTCTACCAGGTCAAAGTGGGATTGAGAGCCAACGATAGATGTGTTTAGAGCTCAGAAGCAAAGCATGGATGCTGCTCCTTGAAGCAAAGAGATGGGATAACGAAAGATGGGCTGCTTCTGGGACTTGCTGGGATCTCTTTAACATCAACTGATCATTCTGAAAATCACAGACAGCATGGAAACCACTTCACAACATTCATTTTATTTCTCCTTTTTTGTCCATTGCTGAAAAATGCACAAAAACCTTGTGAACTCTAACATGAGAGGGCCTAAAATGATAGTGATTTTGTTCCTCTTCATTCAAGAGATAAGAGTGAGCTACAAAAGGGTAACATGAGTGTGGAAGCATAAGGTAAGGGCATTTATTTCCTTGTAATGGATTCAGCCTAAGTTGCCTTTTATCCACTTAGGTCCACATGACAAGTTCGTTCTGGAAATCTCTTCAGCTTTGCTGTTTGCAGATGTAATCGGACCTGCTCTGGGCAGTCCTAATTGCAAACACATTTCTCTCCCTCCACAGCCATTCCTAAGCAGGCAGTGGTCAGAGCCTTGCCAGGGTTTTCTGGCATCTTGTTCCTGCTTTGTTTCCAAATCTGTATTTTTCTGTGAGAATAGATGTACAAGAGATTGTAAACAGGATAATTATATGGCAATATGATTTCCAATGCAGACTTTCCTTGAGGATTATTGTGAATGTGTAGAGGTTTGTTTTGGTGAGATTTTTTTTTCCACTCTGCCTGTGAGTCAGGGAGATAAAATGTTGTTTTGAAAGCACAAGTATATGAATCCACTAGAAACCTACAATGTTGTTTGAGACACTTTATGAAAGATTATTGGGAGAAGCAGCAAAGAAAAGAAAGAGAAGGAAGGAAAGAGTAGGTGTATAGATCCCTGGACACTGAAGAGGTGGGATGTATCTCTGCCATCTAGAACAAGATGGAGTTAGGAAAAGAAACAAAACTGCACACAAACAGCTGCAAGATTAGAATATGGCAAAGCTATGCTATCTGAAATAACAGTGTTCTGGTTAAATAGAGGGGAAGATCGAATGTGATTCTTTGAAAGGACATATCTCTGTGTCCTTCCTGTGTGCTTCCCTCAGTTTTCCTCTGTGGTTTGTAAAGTCAGATGTCCTGCACATAAAGATGGGATGTGGTAATGTCAAACACATGCTCATCCTTAATGTTGCAGGCCTAGACACAGCATGTTAATTTATTTTGTTACATAAAAGTGTGTGCTTTGTAGTTGTTTGAAGTAAGGATCATATCACGGCCTACACCGATGGGTAACCTGCCACAACATGAGGCTGCCCTGTGCACATCAACTGTGGCATTGCGTCTGGGATCCATAGAGCCCTACAATAAGGAAACCCTGAGAGTGCACTATTTTTCGTTTGAAATCTTATCGTCAGTGCCTAGTGCACTGCCTGACATATATTACGTACTCAATACATTTTGCTGAAAAAAATTGTCAGTCTGTGTCCAGAAAATTGAGCTTGTTAATGATCAAAGTATCTCTGTAAAAGAGTTGACTCATTTCCTCAACATGCAGGTATGCAGGCTTAAAGAAAGCTCTCTCCTGCTCTTGGGAAGCTACAGTTACATGAAAAAAACAGCACAGCTGCAGGAGTGGAGTGAACAGAGCACAGTGGGAGCACAGGAAGAAAATCAGGACAGTAGATTTTATATTCTGCAAAGTTCCAAATATCACCTCTCACACCTGTCCACCCACACAATGCCAATGTGTGATCTGTATCATTTCCTTTGTTTTCAGAGAAAACGAGGGATCGAAACATTGCAGCATAAAGATAACTCCAGATACACTAGAATATATTCTAGTTTTGAATAATGGAGCCTACCATAAGCCTTTTATGAGTATTGTTCAAATATAAAAAATTTCCTTTCTGATGAGTTCTTCCTTCAGATATTGTGGAAGGTCTTCACGCTAAAGAGTCAGGCAATCTTATACTGACACTTTTTAGCCACGTGGTCTTGGGAACTTTGCCTAGTATATGTGATAATCCTTAGCTGTGATATGGGATAATATACGTCGAGTAAGCATAAGTGCCATTCTCTTACTTTTCCATGGATAAACTTTGTGTGTTGAACTTTTTGTAAATAACCTATTTAATTTGGAGAATGGCTGTTCACCATCACATGTAAGCAAATGCTGCAAAGTTCCTAGATGGCTAACAGTTTGCCTCTTAACCATCTCAAGACTAAAAAGTAGCAATACTTTTCTCTTTCAAAAGCTTCCTGAAGGAAAGAGGGGGAAGGGAAGGAGTGAGACTCAAAAATAACAATCTGAACTGTCAATAGTATACCACTATCTTTTCCAAGTAAGAAGAATCTTAAAACTATCAATAATTGCATCAGCAAGTATTAACTGGCAATGTAAATTTTTGTCACCAGCAAAATTTCTTATGAACTCTACTTATAACATTAGTAAGACAAATTAAATCTTTTGCAGATTGCTTTAAAAATTAAATACATTCAATAAGTTTATTTTTCATGACTTTATATATTGATTTAAAAGACATTTTAGTATTATGTCTAATTTCACTCTAGGGACAATGAAAGACTTACCGAAAAGAGTGTAAGGAAGGAAGCATGTGAAAGATGAAGGAAGGAAGGAAGCATGTGAAAGTTGTTCTGCAGTCTTTCTACTATCCACATAACTAGAAACAATAAGAAAACCTAGATTAACGACATTTTAGTTGATTTCCAAAACTCATTACAGCAATTCAATTGAATTTATTTCATTTTTTCCCACAAGATTTTGCTCATAAGTAACAAATTCACTTTCTTGGTCTGCTCGTTATGTTATTAATTATCGCCAGTATACTCACCCACCAAATAAAACAGGATAGGAAGAGAACTTGGTGCCTTACATAATTAGACACTGGCTAATACATTGGCTCAGTAGCTCAATGACAACCATTCTATAGTTAATTCTAAATCATCCACCTACAGATGTGGCAGTAACCGTAAAGCATCTATTGTGTGCCCCGAAGACATTTTTCCCACTGCTGTATCCCCAGCACCCAGAATAGTATTTATTACATTCCAGATACTCAATGAATGTTTATGAATGAGTAAAGAAATAACCATATGGACCTTACTTTTCACAAAAACACAGTCTGAGGGAGGAAAATGACATTTATGCTATTAATTCAATAGCACATTGTCCATGGAAGACTCCTCATGAACTCCAGACTTCCTTTCAGCCATTTTATAAAGCCCTTTTTTTGATTACAGAATGGAATGAGAAAAGATTTGAAGTAAAAGAAATCTGATTTTAACGTTTTGTTACACTTTTAACTGTGTGACTTTAGACAAATTATCATATTTTTCTTTAGTCTTTGATTTATCAAATGGCTATAATAGTACCTGTCACAGAGGGAACCTTGAAAAATTAAGTGACATTATATAAAATCTCGAGCCCAGGGTTTGTCAAATGGTAATTACTTAAGTAACCATACTTCTTTTTCTCCAGCTTCTTCTCCCAAACCCTAGTAGCCTTTCTTCTGGATCACTGACCCTCTAGCTAATCACTCAAAGCCAGTGATTCTTCCAGCTATGGCTGATTTCAGAATTACTGGGTCCAGCCCAGACCTACAGAATTAGAATCTCCTGAGGTGTCTAGAAACCTGTAAGAGGCTCACTCCCACCCAAGCTGACTCTGATAGTCAGCCATGTTTAATTTTCTTTGAAGTGCTGGGTGTCTTTCAAAGCTAGATCATAAAAGGTGATGTGGGCTCCATCTGGCTCTTCGTCTTGGAGTTTGCCCTTTTAGAACCTTGAGTCTTCAGGTTAAAAAAAAAAAATCCAGCTGCCCTGAAGGTTCCATGCTAAAGAAGCCACATGATAACAGAGAGACATTAAGGAGTCCTGGCTGCTTCTGCCCTCAGCTATTTGAGGCTTGCCAGGCCAGGAGCCAGATAGGTGAAAAGGAAGCCATCATGATGATTCCACAGCTACTACCCAACACCAATCACATGAGAGAACCCAAGGGAACCACCTGGTTAACCTGGAAACTGCAAGAGACAGTAGTAAGTGATTGTGGTTGCAGCAGTAGTAAGTGAAACATTCTCACTGTTGGTCTAGAGCTCTGTGATTTTTGCCCCTCATTCTGAGTTTCATTTCTCTCTTTCTGTCCACAGACCAAGCTCATGCACTTGTCTATATCCATGGATCAATATAATTGCTTTATCATACTACATGCTCCACAGAAGATTTAATATATGCAAGAATCACCAGAAAATTTTGTTAAAATTCAGTCTGGTTTAGTAGTTCTCTGGTGGGGCATGAGAATTTGCACTTTTAGGAAGTTCTCATATGATGTTGCTATTAGTTTGTACACTACTAGAGTAACCTTTTCACATTTGTTATCTGTACCCAACATTCCATCTTAAATGATTTGAAAACAAATTTCAAACTTCATGAAAGTTTACCATTAGATCTGTCAGCATAACTTTTCCAAAAAAGAAAGAGAGAGAAAATTTTCTGTATAATCACAGTAGTGGTACATATTCCAGAAATTTTATTTTTAAAAGTCTTATCTAAAATACAATTCACATTCAATTTTTCTCATTTGTCTCAAAAATGTCTTTCAGAGCACTTTTTCTCCCATTATCCAAGGTATAGTCAAGGATCAAACACCTTTGAACTCCTATAATCTTGAATAATTTTTCTACCTTTTCTGAAATGTCTTTTATAAGAATATTTTTGAGAGTCTAGGTCAGTTATCTGATATATAATGTGGCACAATCTGGATTTGATTGCTCTCTCATGAACAGTTTCAAGTTTTACATGTCTGTCAAGAATATTTTATAGACACTAATTATATGCTTCAATACATCAGGAATTTCTTGATGCCACTCCTACCCCCATTTTTCTAATGTTGGATTGGATCACTCAGTTAAGTTTCACATAAATAAGGAGGGAAGGGGGGGTTGAAGGGAAGGGAGAGGGTTGGGGGAAAAAAGAAGAATCAAAATATATTATGTACAGGTACAAATTCCCTGTGATGAATATGATCATTATGTAAATATCTAAAATGTACCCCAAAATTAATTTTTTAACCAAAAGTACAAAGAAAAATTTTTAAGAGAGTCCCCACATGATTTCCTCTCCCATCTTATTGGCCAGAGCAGATAACACAGTCACTATTAACCCACTCACTGAAAATTAGATGGGTGTCCTATGATTGCCTTGAACAAATTACAGTTTTATCCCTGGAGATGGAGAACAACTCTGTCTCTCCAGGAGTGGAAGCTTGCCCACCTTTGGGAGTGCTGATCAACAAAAGCAACTATTAGCCTGGAAAAAAATGGATTTTGGATAGAAAACCAGGAGTATTTGCTAGTTAAAGGAAAAACTGCTCTCTGATTCCTATTACAATGTAGCATTCTATCTTCTTAGGAGATTAAAAATTTATTGCTTATAAAATACTTTATAGCCCTTCTATGAGAAATCTAATATTTATTTTCCCTGTAAGATAAAAACAGAAATTTATTTTTCTTATTTTCTTTTCAGCTTTTCTTAATCCATGGTTCTTTGCAGTGTGATAAGGAAATAGCCATATATATCCTCTGCTAAAAACAAAAAATTTCCCTACATAATGAATCAATAAGTTTCACACAGAATAAGTTCACATAATGTAAACAGTACACTTTTAAAGTACTTTCCACTCTTATTGTTTTAAAAAGTTCTAAAGCCGGAAAATGAAAAGAAGTTATAATTCCATCAGGAGAAGACGTTAGAATTGTGACTTGTATTATAATGGCCACCCAAACCTCTTGAGTCTACAGAATTGGGTCAGATATTTGCAAAATGTGGCTTTGTATGAGAATTCTGGTACTTTGGTACCTTGTTCCAGCCAAAAACTAGATATAAAAATCATCAAGTTTATTCTGAATGTCAGAAAAGATTTGTTTTCATACTGAAAACCAACTGTAGTATTTGGGAGCAGGGTACAAGGGCCATCGGTTGTCCCAATCAAGCAGTACTTTTCTCCCAGCTGTAGGAATTTATTTCTCTGTGCCTTCAAAAGAAGTAGGATAGGAAATCCTCTACATCCCATGATTTGAAGATTGCAAATACAGCTAATAAAATAACTGTATAAAATTTTACAATTTGAATCTTAAAATCACTCCTCTTCCCATTTCCAGGGAAGATATCTACCCACACTCACCCTGTCTTCCCTGACCAAAGCTGTTCCCCCCTTTTTTATCTCTACACAGAGGCCCACAGTCGTCTACACAGGCCTAAGCCAAAGGCATCCCAACACATCTCTGAGGTATTAGCCAATATTTTAGTAATGGACTTTTAGTTTTCACTGCAACGTAAGGGCATAGAGTTCTACATAGCTAGGGGCTTGGGGTGGAGCAGAGGAGAGGAACTACATGAGGAAGGAAAAGCAAGGGGATATTGCAGGGAACCCTTACCTGTTTTACAATTTGCCAAAACCACACTCCCATTTTTAGAGCTCACTACCCTTTCTGTTTTCCACAGTCACTGACCTTGGCATTCACCAACCATTTCTTTCTTTGTTGTAACCTTGACTTCAGTAGAACGGTACTTGTGGTTTATCTAACCTTGTTTTACCCTGAAACAATAAAACAAGACAAAAAAAACAGGAGATGGCCAAATACCACAGAGAACTGTGGGGTTATTTTTGTATGGGACCCAAACAAGATTTCTACATAGATTTGTCATCTCTCTCATACAGTGAATGGGATAGTGAATGGGTTTTCAAAATGTGGAGATATTTCTCAGAAGTATTATTCCAGCCATTTTGTTCTTTGGCATTTACCCACATAGCCCAAGAGAGGTACATATGAAAAAACAATATTTGACCATCTAGCTATAGTTACAGGCCACAGAGAGCCAAGGGAACAGAAATTTAAAGATTAATGTAATATGCAACTTTGCCCTGATTCTGTCTCCCTGGATAAACTCTGCTCACCACTTAAATCTAAGTGTTCCCTAGTCCTAGATAATTGACAGGCAGTGGGAGAAGGCAAAATCAAGTAGAAATTGGACACTGAATAGAAAAGCACCTCCTTTTCAAGAAAAATTCCATTTCATTGTGGAATGATGAAAATGCCCCATTCTTTTGTTTAGATAAATTCCAACCATGTTTACACTGATTTCCCCACAGGGAGAAAAACAGCCTGCTTCTTTGAAAAGCCATTGACACAAAAAGACTCAAGTTCAATTTGGTTTCATCTTGAAGGTTTGAAGTAAAACAATTCTTTGTAAGGATTTATAAATAAGACAGTCATTAATTAAACTTCACAATATCACTTTGAAGTTAATACTACTGAATTCATTTAACCAGTGATGAGTTTCTGGCAGAGAAATTGAACAATTAGACTTGTTCAGTAAAGCATTTAAAAACCCAGGGGAAAAAATTCAACCTCATTCTCCAGTTCAAATGTTAAGTTTAGAATCAGATATTCAGCACATAATTGCACCAAGAAGAGCCTGCTGTAACCAAGATAGAATTGTAAGTATAACCGAAACAATACGCTAGAAGTATCAGTATTTCCCATGGACATCCAATGCTTGTAACATCCAGGAAGTCCAAGAGCACTGCCACCCCTTTCACAGAGCTGCCCAACCCTTCTACAGTTCTGAGGCAACTTCTATCATCAAGTCAGGATTGCTACTGAACATTTCTTATATGACCAAAAAGCATCTTAAGTCTCAAAGGCTTTTCCTTAAGGTCAGCCTAGCCAACCTTGATGTAACTCTACCTGCCTTTGATCTCTCTTTCCACACTATGCCAATATCCACACATATCAATTCACTGTTGGTCTCCAACGCCAACCATGTTTTGGTTGCCACCTCCTTAGTTTGTCTTATTCAAGCCTTAAATGTAGTACTTTGTATCACTACCTTCAACACTCCTTTGTTTCCAGTCTGTCCTGCCACTGCAAAATTTGTTTGGTTGGTTTTTTTAAAATCATTTTGTCATGAAGAATATAATCAATGCCTGCCAATAATCCTTCGGTCCAAGTCATCTCTACCTGTGTGCATTTTAGGTTCTTACCTTCTCGTAGGGAGGTTAAGGTATAGATGCATAATGTAAATAATCCTAATACATAGGAAGTATTCAGTGCTACAAAATGATATAGATAAGTTAGTATAAGAGTTTAAAATCAGGAAAAATTACTTCAAGAAAATATGGGCAATAAAGAATCAGGAAAGATTTCATGGAAGAAGTAGCCTTTTAGACAACTGGGCCAGACAGAGAAAGGTATTTCAGTGTTGTAGTAATACCAGCAAAGGCATAGAGATGAGAAGAGCCAGAGGAGTAAAACAAGATGACGTTCAAAGGCACTAAAATGTAGAGTATATAAAAAGATGTTTGGGGAAATAAATATGAAGAAAGGTACACAGCATTAGAAAGATAGACTGCAATGTCTAAACTATTGCTTTGAAGCCACTGAAAACTTGTGATAATGAGAGAGGTGATCAGAGCTGAACTCTAAGAAGATGCATTGGCACAAGCAAAAATTTAAAAACTGTTTATAAAATTATTACAACCAACTCTGAAGAAAGATCACTGAGAACCTGAGCTAGGGCAGCGATCATGAAAATGAAAGGGAAGAAATGTGAAGAAAGAGTCCAAAAGTAGAATCAAATTGATAACTGGCTGGACTAGAGGATGAGAACAATGTGAGAGCAGAAAATGACCCCATTATAATATGCTAGTATAAGATGCACTAAATATATAAATATTTCTTTATTCAGTCAACAAATACTGATTGAGCAGCTATTGTGTGCCCAGAACTAGACTAGAAATCAGAGATAGGGTAGCAAATGAAAATGCATTCTTCTGTCATGAGGGAGATGTCATCTGCAGTCTTTGAAGAGCTAGTTACATAGACAAAGTGGTTGAGATATTGTGGTAGATGAGACCTACGAATACAGCAGGGCCCAAGGAGTGAGCAATTCACCGTTGGACAAAAAGATCTGCAGATGCCAGGTTACATAAGGGCCAGATGCATGTGGTCATCTGCACCACTGTGGAAAGGCTCCCCTCTGAGGACGCTATCTCCTACTCCTTGAGGCCTGGGTCTTAGCTTCAAATGAACCAAATAAGGGAATTACTGAGCTCTAACTTTCACTCATCATTGTTACAAAAGGAATTATCTGTCGATTGCACTTATATCAAGTATTGTTATCAATTTATGTGACATGTAGTGGCAAGGAAGGGGCTTAGCAATTTGATGAAGTCAAGAGCTCTCAGCTGAGTCATTAATCCTGACTTCCTTTCTGATTCTTTTACTGACCAGCTGGCTGAACTTTCACAAATACTTCTCTTGGCCTTAATTTTCTCATTTATAAAATGGTAACATTAAAACACTGTTTTTTTATATCAGATTATGTTGTATGAGTAAAATATATAAAAAACAATTTACAAAAAGAATTGTAATATAGTTACAGAATACTATTAGTTACATCTGTTTCAGTGAGTATTTCTACAGAAAAGAAATGATACACTTCCATTAGATTGGAAGATGGTTTATTTACAAAGGGACTGTTTAGAAAATGCAACAGGTTAGGCGAATAGTGCTATACTCCAGGGAAAGTAACATGGAAGAGCTGTTATCATATCTGTCTCCAAAAGAATAAGAGGTAAGTGTCATTGTAGAAATTAAGAAAGAAAGAAAATCTTGTGAACTATAGAATCATGCTTGCCGAGCAACAGAGCAAAGAGGAAGCCTGGGAATAAATCCTTCACTTTCCTCCTTGCCTCCAATCAGCTGCCAGTCAACTGTCTCAAGCCAATCAGGAAGCAGAGAAGAAGCAATCCTAGCTGGTATTAGCCAGCCAGGTCAGCTGCCAGGGTCAGTGGGTCAGGTAGAGAACGTATATGACCCAACATCAGAACTTCCATATTAATTAATTTCAGTGAACACAGAACCACCTGGGGAGCTCATTAGAAGTTAAAATCCTAGGCCTCACCCCAGACATTTTGATTCTATAAGCTTAGAGAAGGAGATCAGCAATGTACTGTTTAATGGAGCATTCCATAGATTCTTCTACAGGTGGTTAGTGGACTGCATCTTGAGAACACTGAAAGATATTTAATTTCTAGTTAGGTAAACAAGTTATTTGAAGGAGTTTTGTTTAATATATAATGCTAAGCTGAATCAAGTGGGGTTTTTCCCCTTATTGGTGTGGGAGATGGAATCTTACCAAGAAGCCTAGACTAACCCATCAACAGAGAAGACATTTGATCCTCTTCCCTTGTATATCCTGGAGACTGTTTATGTGAACCAGAGGAGTTTGCATTTTTGTTAGCACTCGTCATCTGGCATAGTTCAAATGTACTTCTAAGGTCTTCCTTTGAAGGTCTTCCAAATCAGCTCAGAAAAGAGAAGTTGGCTACAATGTTACATTTCCTATGCATTTATTGAACCAAATTGTACAAAATATTATTCTATAAGAAAGAGTTTTTCATGTTTTACAGTATCCTGTTGCACTGGAAATTATTGCCTTTCCTCCATCATTGTATCCCCAGCAGCAACCCACTGAGAATATATCAAGAGTTCAGTAAATACCAATGGCCACCATTTTATTACTAAACAGAAGGGAAAAATCAGTTCAATTTAAATGTCTGCTGTAAAGTCTGGTGTATCTAGATAAAATACCAAAAAAATCTTTCTTTTAAAATAAGAAAATTAAACTTCCATTTAAAATCAAATCCAAGGAAAGTTCAAAGAAGTTTTTAAAACTCTGCAGTTGCAATGTTCCTCAAGCATACTGGATGGGTCCTGGAAAGAGAACCCCACAAATTGTACTCTGTCACTCCTCCCGGGCTCCCACCCACTGTTCTGCACATCCGTGTAGTTGTTATTCAAAGTAACTGAAGTTTTTTAGAAATGCATAATTTGCAAAGATGATGAAACAATGAAACATAGGCTTCTCCTTCTAAGAGTTTCCAGAGTTTCTGCCACACATCCCTTTTCATAGGTGTGTAACTCGCAAAACCAAATCTTACCAACTAGATTACACAGCTTCAAGTGAATTTATTTCATTCCAGCACACATTGCCCATGCGACACCTGTTCCCTGCAGAAGGCATTAGGCATTTTGCACACACCTGCACATTCCTGGGCAGGAATTGCAGCTGTTTGAAATTTTTTGGTGTTATACCCCCTAATATGGAATAGAACTAAAATAGGTATGATTCATTAAAATTAGGGTGTTTACAGATGATCCTTTCTAGTAAGACCTCAAAAATCCAGAACAAAAAGTAAGACAATAATTTCCAAAAGTTTTCAGTGCAGTTTATTGTTTTCTGAAAATAACCAATTTTCAAGGTTTCCTTCCATTGAATGAAACAACCTCTCACCACCTCTTTCCTACTTTTATGTCAGTCCTATAAGGAGACAATATTTACTTTCTGGACTCCTAAATGCATTCATTTAATATGATGTTCTAGCCAAAGAAAGGGAATTATTTGTAATCTGAAAATAAAGAGACCCAAATACTGATATATCATTATTTTAAACTCTTTGTGGTTAGCTGATTGTGATTAGATATGGTACTAATTGTTTTCTTATGTTTTCTCTGTTGGTATGGTTGTTTTCTGCTTCAAGAAACAGATGATCCAACTCCAATGGCTTTAAAAAACTAAAGGATTTATTTTCTCACATCACAAGAAGTCCCAAAGAAGCAAAGCTCAAGAGGGGTTAACTCGGATTATCGAAGAGCCAGGTTCTTTCCACATTTATACTCTTTCATCTGAATTTACAAAGACTGAAAAAAGACAGTGTATCAGCTAGGGCTCTCTGAGAAACAGAACCAGAAGAATATATATATATATATTTTTTTCAGGTAATTGGCTTAATGTGTTGTAGGAGTCGGCAAGTCCAGAATCCATAGAGTAAGCTGGCAGGTGGGACTCTTGGGGAGGAGCTGATGCTGCAGTGTTGAGCAGACTTTCTTCTTCAGGGAAGCCTCAACATTGCTCTTAAGGACTCCCAGAATGATTAGAGTCCACCCAGATTACCAAAGATATCCTTTTTTACTTAGAGTCAACTGGGTATAGATGGTAACCACATCTATAAAATTCCTTCACAGCAACATTTAGATTAGTGTTTAATTGAGTAAGTGGAGACTCTAGACAAGCTACACTGACACATAAAATTTACCATCCAAGACAGTTTCTTCCTTGTACAACTCTTTTTTAAGAGCAAAGAAGTCTTTTCCAAAAGACTTCGTCTCAATTTTCCCCTCCCTCCCTGCCGCCCCCCAGCAGACTTCCTCTCAATTTTCATTGACCACTGCTGGAATTTATACCCCTTAGGAAATCAATCCCTTATAAGAAGAATGAGATCAAGCTTGGTTTAAATCAATTGAGTTTTAGTTGAGCTATGTGGAGCAACAGTTTAAGTTAAAACTGAATTTGGCTTGTGCCAGAGGAAGAAGGGGAAAGTTGTTCAATAGGTAAAGAACACGTCTGGTACACAGTAGGCACTCAAAAAATATTTCAATGAATAAATAAGTCAATGAATGAGTGATGAAGCATACCAAAGATAATGAATATTGGTATATTCATCAAATATCCTATTGAGCCATGGTTTCAACAGGTAAATAGTGCATAAGCTGTACATGTGACATTTGCCTCTACTTGCATGATATCCCATTAAAATCTTTAATGCCCACTGCTAAATCTTATTGCTCACAACCATGTGAATGCTGTGCTCTAGGAGCTGCACTGGGAAAGGAAGGCAGAGAAATACCATTCTAAATGTACAAACTATTTAATTTAACACATTAAGGGAAAAGCTTTTCTTTGAATATACTTAAACTCCTAATTCTAGACACTAGATTTTGGTAAATAAGACAACAGATCAGATATACCTATAGGAAAGCAGAGAACCTCACCTGGAGACTATGAATTGCTCCAAAGCGTATGAAGGTATTTGCAGAAAAAAAAAATGATATTTTTCTTGTTGCCCCTGTTACAGGGAGAGCAAGTTGAAGATGTGTTTTCAAGGTGATTAAAAAGACAGAATTAGTCAGAGACTCCTCTGACAGAATTCCTTGTTACAGAGTTCTTTGTTCATGTTTTGCTGTCCTGTCAAGGCTTCTTTTGACCAAGAGTCTGAGTTCATATGACATGTGATATAGGAATAAGATAGAGATATGTAAATGGAATACTGATTTATCTCACACATATGCCCATACAAAGCCACACTCATTTACTTTTACTATTTCTTTATAATTAGGAACTATGTTATGTTCCTTTTCTATTAACTTTTTGGGGGAAAGAAATGTTTTAGCTTATCAATAAGAAATTATTATGAGCCAACTGACACATGTCCTTCAACTTCATCTCCCCTCCTTCTGTGTGGGTCCCGGCCAACTTGCTGCCATGTGTTACTCTTATAACCTTGGCACAGTACTTTTCTATTTTTAGATGGTTTCTTTCCACAAAAAATAGGAAAAACAATGGGTTTCTGTGATGCCTTCGAGGATTGTAGATAGCTGTTTCCCATGTCAGCTTTTCCTACTACAATGAGATATCCAAGTGGGCAGGAACTATGATATTTTTATCTTTATCTTTGTCAATAAATGTTGGCTGAAGAGGTAATGAAATATCTGCCAATTAAGGTTATCTGCCAAGATTTTTCTTTTCTGTTTGTCTTTTTATAACTACTGCCTATTAATTTTACAAAATGTTGGGTTTCAGTGTGTATATTTTATTATATCCATGCTCCCTGTTATCCTCTCTTGCATTCCTTCTTCCTTTCCCTTTTTCTTTCCTAAAAATAATCTCCCTTCTACTTTTTGTTATTTTTTAGATTTCACATATTAGAGAGAACACAGAATATTTGTCTTTCTAAGTCTGGCTTATTTTGCTCAACATGATAATCTCCAGTGCTATCCATTTTCCTCCAAGTGACAAAATTTTGTTCTTCTTTATAGCTGAATAACACACTACTGTGTACATTTTTTCTTTATCCAGTCATCTGTACACTGGTTACATATTTTGGCTATTGTGAGTTGTGCTGCAATAAACATGGCTATGTAGGTATTCCTATAGTATGCTGACTTTAATTCCTTATGGTATATACCAAGAGTGGTATAGCTAGATCAAACAGTAGCTGTGGCTTTTTTTGTTTTTTGAGGACCCATCCATCCTGATTTCCACAGGGACTGTACTAATTTCATTCCTATCAACAGTGTAGAAAGGTTCCATTTTTCCCACATCCTTGCCAGCATTTATTGTTTTTTGTACTCTTGATGATAGCCATCCTGACTGGAATGAGATTGAGTCTCAATGTAGTTTTGTTTTGTATTTCCCTAATGGATAACAATATTGAAAATTCTTTCATATACTTACGGCAATTGCACTTTGCCTTTTGATATGTATCTGTATAAGTCATTTGCCCATTTATTGCCTGGGCTATTTGATTTTTTTTAATGTTAACAGTGCTTTTGTTTTGTTTTTGTTTTCTACTTCTTTATATATTCTAGATATTAATCCTCTGTCAAAAGAGTAACTGACAAATATTTTCTCCCATTCTGCAGGAGGTCTCTTTACTCTGTAGTTGTTTCCCTTGCTGTGCAGAAGCTTAATTTTTTTTTTGTAGTCCTATTTGTTGATTCTTGCTATAATTTCCTTGGTATTGGAGTCCTATGGAGGAAGCCTTTGCCTGTACCTATGGCTTCAAGTATATCCACTGTGTTTTCTTTTAGCAGTTGCAGTGTTAAATCTGATACCCAGCTCTTTGATCTATTTTGAATTGATTTTTGCCCGGAGTGAAAAATAGGGGTCTAGTCTCCCTTTTCTACAAGTGCACATCCAGTTTTTCCAGCACTATTTATTAAAGAAGCCATCTTTTCCCCAACATATATTTTTGGCTCCTTTGTTCAGCATCAAAAGGCTCTAGTTGCATGCATTTGTTTCTGTGTCCTCTGTTTTGTTACGCTGATTTATATGTCTATTTTTGTGCCAGTTTTTTATACGTCTATTTTTGTGCCAGTTATGCTGTTTTTGTTACTATGGCTTTGTAGTATAATTTGAAACCAAGCATTATGATGCCTCTTGCCCTCTTCTTTTGGCTTAGAATTGTTTTGATTATCCTGGATCTTTTGTGTTTCCATATGAATTTTAGGATTTTTTTCTAGTTCTGTGAAGAATGATGGTATTTTGATGGGGATTACATTGAATTTGTAGATTGTGCTTGATAATATAGCAATTTTAACAATATTTAATTCTTCCCATCCAAGAATAGGATGGGTCTTTCTATCTTTTAGTTTCTTTTTCAATTTCTTTTTTCAGTTTTGAAAGTTTCATTGTAGATATCTTTCATCTCATTGGTTAGAGTGATCCCTAGTGATCAGTTAGGGCTCACTAGAGGAACAGAATATATGTGTGTGTGTGTGTGTGTGTGTGTGTGTGTGTGTGTATCTTTACAAGGTAGGCTTACAATGGCCACTTGCAGAGTCAGATGTGGAAGAATTCCAAAGACTAATCTGTGTGCTGAAGAGCCAGAGGATCCAGTTGAAGGACAAAGACCTGGAGCTCATTACAGAGTCCCATACAAGTCCCTATCAGGAAGCTGAAGAGTCTGTGCTGTAAGCTGGGAGACAGACATTGAAAGGCGATGGTGAAGACTGATGATCCTCTGAAGAAGCAGAAGTGATACTTCCTTCTTTCTGTTTATTCCATCCAGGCTACAAGCCTGTTGGTTGGTACCACCCACACCCAGGGTGGGTCTTCTCTCTTCAGTAAATTGATCGTCCATATACACACCCAGTATTGGGCTAATTGAATCTGCTGGACATTTCTTCTTCAAGTTGACACCACAATTAACTATCACACTTAGGGTTTTTTTTTAACCCATTGTGAATGGGATTATTTTCCTGATTGCTTTCTCAGGTAGTTCATTATGAATGTGTGGAAAAATTGTTGATTTTTTTAATGTTGATTTTATATCTTGCTACTTTGCTGAATTTGTTTATCAGCTCTAAAAGTATTTGTTGGAGTCTTTAGGTTCTTCTAAGTATAGGATGATTTCACTTATTCATTTCCTACTTCTATCCCTTAGTTTCTCTCTCTTGTCTAGTTTCTCTAGCTAAAATTTCAAATACTATATTGAATAGAGTAGTAAGAGTGGACATCCTTGAGTTTTTCCTGATTTTAGAGAAAATGTTTTCAGTCTCTCTCCACTCAGAATGACGTTGGCTATGGGTTATTCACATATGGCCTTGCCTATCTTGAGGTATGATCCTTCAGTACCTAGTTTCTTCAGGTCTTTTATCATGAAGGAATGTTGAATTTTGTCTAGGGTTTTTTCTGTGTCAATTGAGATGATCATGTGATTCTCATCCATGATTCTATCTTGGCTTATGGCAAGTATTTTTAAAGCATATCTCTCTAGATTGTTCATGTGACTCTTGAAAGTCTCCCACACTGGTTCTTCAGAGTGGAGTAGTGTTGACTAACTCTTTGAGGACACTTTGGTTTTGCTCTTTACTTTTAGTTAAATACAATTTCACTAGACCTGGATAAGACTGCTAGATAAAAGGTAGGACACTACTAATAAATACATATTGATGATTATATTTCATAGATATTGGTACTGAATTATTACACATCATGAGATAGTGATCATTTAGAGCAGTGGTGGCAAACTTATTGCCTGTATGCCACAGTAGGTTGTTTGTATCATTGAAAGTTCTAAGAGGTTCACCATCACTGATTTAGAGGTTTGAACAAGACATTGGAAATTTATCCAGGAAGATAACATTCCATTAGTAAAACTGTAATAAAAATGTTGATTTCATGTTGACCAATTTAACATGGGAAAAGCTGTGGTAATTGACAGAAAGTTTTATGAATGAAAAAAATTAAAATTAGTCTTGTGTAAGAATATTTCTATTACATCAAAATGAAGTAGAACACTGATAGGTGTGTACTTTTAAAATGATGTAGTTTGAACAAAATAACCCTCTTCCTTTGATTAGTTGAAAAGCTTTCAAGAGATGGTTATCAAGTACTGTTTTCATGAGATTTGAGAGACATCTTGATGTCAAAAGCAAAACTAGGACTGAAAAAGGAAATCTGAGACCAGAGAGGGTACGTGGTCATGGTGAAGCAGCACTGGAATCACAGATGAAGAGAGGAATGAGAACAACTCAAGGACCAGTTTTGCATAGGAGATAGTTACACAGCCCAAGTTCAATATCTGGATACCTACCTATAGAAGAAAAGTAGACTCATGCATGCTGGCATCTTGAAGTTATTCTTCGAAATTATTAGCACATGAAGAGGATTTAACACTCTAAATTTAATTTTACTGTTAGAGAGCAATATATTCACATATGTGTGTATGTATGTATATGACAAATATATGTAAGACATATGAGACTATATAAGACGTGGTGACTAAAAGCAAAAGGCATAACGATTGCATTTTAACACTACATAGTGTTAAAATGAGGGTGTAATGATTCCATTTTAACACTGTATAGTATTAAAATGCAATCATATTGTCTTTTTGGTGGGTTTGCCCTTAAAAGTGCAGAGTACAAAAAGGAGGCTTTTAAGAGACACTTATCCTGGAAAATAAAGTAATTTTTGAAGACCTATGACATTCCTTGTCATTTTCCAAATCTGAAGTAAAAAACTTTCCAGAAGTGCAGTGCTAATGTGAGAAAAAATATAGATTAATTTGCTAGATTGTAAGGGAATAGTAGACATTTTTCTAGTGGTATATGAAGTAATCTTTAGAGAAAAGCTTAAACTATTTTGTACCCTAAAAATTGACAGAAAGGTTATGCAATTGTGGTAAGCAGTGAACATGAGTTGGGAAGTAGAGGTTGTGCATTGTCATTCATCATTCCTCTTTCACAAGATGAGTGGGGAGTGGAGAGCCTCACCTACTTTCCCTGCTTGGAGTTTGACTTCAAGGTTGCAGTGGCAATGCAAGTAGCTGATGGCAAATAACTGAGTCAATTTACTGGAATTAGATATGTATATAACAAAAATAGTGCCAAAGTTTACCTTGACATCTGTAAAGCCAGTGTGGTGTTTTTTTGTTTTTTGTTTTTTGTTTTTTCTGGATTCCACAGGATTTGGAGTTCTGTTCTTTACCCTTGGGTTTTCATCTGTTGCATGAAATTATCGTCTTCAAAGATACAACTGAGACAATTTTGTCCCTTAACATGAAGCCCAAATAAATATTATATCATGTTCTTTTGAGAAAACGAGCTAATACATGTGAAAAAGTGCTATCAAAATAGAAGTTTTGTTGCTATTCCATGGTTATGATAAGCTTTGTCATAAAAGAGCAATTTTGATTGAACAGTAATTTACATGTTCTGAAGACCACTTGTGATTAAAATTTACAGTCTCATCAAATTTTTATGGTTTAAGTTATCTAATTGTCAAACAGTAGTTCTTAAACTTTTTGTTTAATACATCATTAGAACAAAAATAATTTGACTAGGTTTAACATAAAAGTTGACATAGGCAGAAGCTATATTTTAGGTTTGGGGACAGTAAAAGGCAGATTCTTGTGAAAATGCCTGTAAGAGTTTGGAATCTGCCTGAATCCATGATTCTCACACACTGTCCTGGAGTTTACCACTCTGGGCTTTTGCCCTCATTTTTCAGGAGCCTGTTAAGAAATACTCCTTACTGACAACAGGCCCATCCATGAGTGGCACACATGGTCAGGCCCCAGAAGTTTAAAGAGGTCTGTGGTCACTTTATTTTTAGACCCTTGGTATCTTTAAAAATGAAGAAATGCCACAATGTGGTTAACAAAATTGCAGTATGTCTAAATATTTACACTTACAGAATTGATGTCCTTAATACACATGAATAGATACATGACTCAATGAACAGCCTGTTTTCATAGAGTCTCAAAACTCTAAACTGAAGATTCTTCCTGTATGCAAGCATACAAATCCCTAAAGGGCCCTGGGTGCACTGGTCTGTGTGCTTAGCCTTCCTGGGGCTCAGTGTGTGGCTGTACATAGCAGCCACAGCCTCACCCACTGTTGGTTGCAAAGTGACAGTGGTTCGAGTTGTCATTTTACAACTGGGAAAGCCCCTTTGTCTCCTGGACTATTACTGGTTGCTGAAGATTTTTTCAATTGGTTCTCTCACTTTGAAACCTCTTTTCACTTCAAAACAACAGCACAAACAAACTGATGCCAAATTAGATAATCTGTAAAGCAATCCCTTGGAATAGAAAAGAAGCTGATATTGCTATTTCATTCCAGACTGCACAGATAACACTCAATCTCCTAATAGAACTAAAACACATTACTGTCTTAATTGGGAGAGGAGGACTATAATAACAAGTAGTCAGTTTTCTCTCCTGAGAAACTCCATGTTGGGAAGACAGACACATATTCTACACAAATCTCAGTCCCTGCTTGCGCTTTGTAATGCCCTAATGTACCTGCACATTCTTTGACCTAATGAGGTACCTCCCCAACCCACAATTCACTCTATATGCCCTACGTATCTCCCATTTCACTATCAACGCAGAGCCCCTGGAAGAGACTCAGAGATTAAATTCTGAAAAACAAGCCTCATCATAATGGAAAATCCAATTAACTTTAGATACTGTAGCTGCATACCAGCAGTGGCACTGTAATTTTGCCTTCTCTGAAAATGGTTTAGATGTTCATTAGGTAGCATGTCAAAAATTAAACAATGCCAATTATTTTCCTTGTCCTGATATCTAGCATTATCTGGAGAATTGTATTAGAAGACTGATTACTGATACACATTCTTA
Organism: Heterocephalus glaber; assembly: GCF_000247695.1. Next base: position 4,531,332 of record NW_004624732.1, on the reverse strand, counting down.
CTAGATGTAATTCTTGGAATCTGTTTTTTCCTGTTTTATCTTTGCTTGTATATCCCGGTATAAGGAAAAATAATTATCTCTGGAGAGCCCAGTCCGAACTCTTATTGAATGGTTTGGAGTTTGTGAAATGATGATGTTGATAACGTTGATGTCATTTTTACCTTTTCTAAGTGAAAATTGGTATTAAGTAGTAATATTATCGAGTTTACTCTCACTGCTGCTATATGGGAGAAGTAAGAAAGTGATTGTTATCCCTACTTACAAGCTGGGAAACTGAAAGGTTTTATGACTTGCTCAAATTTTCATATGAGATTCTTGGTAGAGCCAGAAACAAAAGCCCATCTAAGTGTTCAGCCATGAGACTATGTCTTGTCACAATGGCAAAGCTGACATTCCCTGGTTTTCTATTGCATGCCGTTTTTATTTCTTTTTACAGATTTGACTGAGTTGCATTCAATAAAAATACGCATTCTTTACCACAACATTATGAAAGACAATGAAGATGTTCCTTTCTTCCTAAGGGATAAAATGGCATCACAAATACAAAGTAGAGAAATATTAACTAGCATATTAGACATATGAAAATTATACAAAAGCCTTTTCCAAGTAGGTAAAATATAAATTATAGGTGTGTATATATGCCTACTTAGAAGTACACAAGTGGTATGGAAGTTATAGGAGATCTCATTTGGCTGGGAATAAAGGAAAATCAAGGAAAGCAAATGATGGAAGAGGGGAAGAATACTGGGATGCACTTTTCTCCCCTACAGTTTGTTTTGATTTAGCCATCATGCCCTTCCCCAGATAGATTTCTACACTTCAATGGTGTACTTAAGACTTAAGGTACTTTGTAAAACATGCAAATTAATGGCACACATCCACCACCCCCTAACATCCATCTTCCATCAGTCCACAGTGGGATCCTGAACTCTGCATTTTTAGCAAGCTTTGCTCTGACTTGGAGCCAAGTTTTTGGACTGTGCAATGGGAAACAGCTTTGTGGTCATATAATTCACTAGTTTTAAAGAAAGGAAAGCACCAACTTGGAAGATGTGGACCACAAACAGTGGCCTTCATAACTCTGTTTTGCATTGTGGTAGCATAGGACTGGAACAGGAAAGGAAAAGAGAGATCTAGGTAATTAACTGACACAGTCTTCCTACAGCTCAACACACTTGGGCACAGCCGCATCTGAGTGCATCAGTGAAATCTGACTCCCGTCCATCTCCTGCATTTCCTCTGACCCTTGTATTATGCTCCATCTGCTCCACGACTGCTCTCATTTTGTATTTATGAATAATTTGAGGTTATATTTAGGTATTTCCAGTCATTAGGTACCTACATTTCTGTATACAGCCTACAAGGTTTTATTTTTTTAGAATTAGAGAAATTCATGAGAAAGAAAGCTCTTAATATTAGGTCACATAGTCAATTACCTCCTTTCCTGCCTAATGCAAGATTATTCCCCATAGTCCTGTTTCTAGCGCTCTGTTTCCTATTTTTAAATGTACTAACTGATGGTGATTCTGCCACTCCCCTCAAGAGACCATTATCCTGGCTCACCATTCTCAGTGTCAAGGGGCTTTCTCTAGTAATTAGCTCCAACTTGCTCTTTCCTCCCTTTCCCATTACCCTTAGTTATCAATTCCCTTACAACAATATTATTTCTCTCACATTGGTTATATATTTTTAAATAGTCTCCACTGTTTCATAAGCCACTCTTAAAATGAGCTGAGCTCCTCAGTACCAATACATATCTTAATTAGTCACACTGTTGCAAGATGAGGAGAGAATTAACCAAATCACTTGCTGGGTTCTCTGTTTCGAGCAACATGCTGCATTATCTCATGCCTGAATCTCTGAGCTTGTCCACATTGATTTTGTCAGTCTGAGGTCATCCTCTCCTGCAAAGCAATGTCTCTTTAAACGTAATATGTCTGGGTCATATGAAAGTGTATAAAAGAGTCACTTTGTGTTTTTGAAAAATGAGGAATGAGAATTCCCACTTCGTTAGAGGTCTAGGAATGTTAAATGATATCAGGTATGCAAACAATTTAGCAAAAATTCTAGCATGCAGTAAACATAATAAATTATGAGGCATGTTTATATACTACAGTGAATATAGATTTGGAAGTCAAATAAACCTTATTCTATTTGTAGATTTGTCACTTGCTGCTTATATGATCTTATCAACATTTACATGCAATTATTTATTATATAATATTTCATAGTTTACTGGACTGAGAATCCCCTAAAGGGAAGTATTTTATCTTATCCATCTTTATGTCTAGTGTATCAAACTTAAGTGCATACATCAATTTAAGTCACCTAACACTCCTGAGCCTCGGTGTTGCAATCTGTGAAATGCTGGGCATTTTATGTTTCTCTGTGTCAGGCATGTTTTATATGCTGTCTTACATCTTCTTAGCCACTTTTGTGCCTAAGCTATTGCTGCACTGCCAGATGTGTTCAGGGATATACTGATGACAGCTCGCCTCCACTACAACTTGAGGAATCATTCAGTCACTCAAAGGACATCTGTTGGACCCTGGTTGCAGAAGGACAGCAGCTTCCATCACCTAAGCATGGTTCTCATTGGAGAAATTTGGCTATCACAACTGAGGTTTGGATGTACTATTGGCATCTAATAGGCAGAAGCCATAATAAGGTGTAGTTAACATCCGACAAGGCACAGAACAGCTTCTCACAACAAGCATTTATCCAGCGCCAGTGTCAATGGTGCTATTGACTCTTCAAAACCTCATCTGAGAAAGATACATCACTAAACACCCTCCTACCCCTCATGTTTTCCCCCATGTCCCATCACTACCTCTGAACTAGAGGGTGATTTCCCTGCTCTGTGAGTACACATACTAAACAGCTAGCAGAACCTCTCATTGGTTCCTATCTGTAGGGTAATAGCTATAACAATAAGAATGTTTAGGTCATACCATCCCTGGAGGGCATATATGGTCCCTTCAGTAGAAGGAAACCGCACAGCCAAAGAATTGCAAGATCTGGTTTGTATACGTTCAGGAGCAAACAGAGAACAAGTGTGGGAGTACGTCTTGGGAGTGCTCATATTAGAGCTTGGACTATAAAGCTGGAGAGGGGAGAATTTATTGACACTGGAGCACTTTCCCATAACATGGGGTTTCCAAGGACACACAAAACTGGTCCTAACACATTTCAAAGATTGTTTCTTTAAGCTGAGACCTTATCAAAGTAATCAGATAAATCAGGCCTTGACACAGTTTTCAGAAGGGATGGAAAAGCTAGCTCAGGGAAATGAGAATGTTGTAATGAATTTGTTATGTTAGATCAAAGAGCCTATCATTTGACTATGCTGCCTGAGGAGGTCAAAAGGACACGTTTGCACTCAGCCAATAAAGAACACATGATGACAAAAGCACCAACATTGTAGAGAAGGTTGGTCATAGTTATTGACATCCGAAAGTGCTATTTTGGAAGTATTTTCCCAGGTATTGGTGGAATTGATAGAATTCTGGAACAGGAGAGACTAATTTGCCTTCACAGAAACAGAAAGCTCATAATTACTGAAATATGCAGTAAGGCTAGAGTTACCATCAGGGTGTCTTGAGCAATAGAGATCTGTAACAACTGTTAATAAATCATAGGAGCAAAATGAATGGTAGTTGTTACAGTTTAGATCTTACATTTCTCCCAAAAGTGTCCTGATCAGAGGTGGGACCTGGTCGGAGGCAGTGAGTCACAGGGAACATTACCTGGAAGGGCATGTTCTTGTCTCTTCCCACCCCCTTCCTGGCTGCCATGGGGCAACCAGCCTTCCTCTGCCCTGCCCTTCCACCATTGCATTTCTGCCTTGGAGCCAACTAACTTTGCAATGAACCAACTGAAACCATGAGCTAAGATAAACCTCTCCTCTTTTAAGTTGCAAGTGTCAGTTTTTTTTGTCCCAGAGGCAGGAAGGTGACTAATATAGCAGCCAGCTACGCTGTTGCTTAATCTGTATAACCAGAAGTTGAGACCTAATAAGCAAAAAACTGATGTCAGCCACCACAGTGGAAAATCATAATCCTTCACCCACTTTTCAGATCTAAATCAATTTCTGAGAACTGAGACCCAAAGCTCAGGCACTGACCCAGACCTCATCAACTAATAAAGACATTAGGTCCCCTTTAGGGAGTATCCTGCAACATCTCTACAAATATATTAAATATCCCCTGATATTTTCCCACAAAGACCTGAAGTTATCTATCAGAATACCATGCACGCACTGAGGGAAAGAAGAAAACTTAAATTGCGCATGAGCTGCTAGATACAGAGTCTGAGCTCACTGTAATAGCAAGGAACCTTCCAATTATAACTCTTCATTACACAGAAGCTATGGAAACCAGGCAATGGGTGGAATCCTGGCCCTTATCCATCTCAGTGGGTCCTTAGGCTGTCTATGTGCTTAATTGCCTAGTCCCTTAGAGCAATTAAGGTTGGTTCTTTGGCCAGTAGTAGAATAAAAGCCAGCATGAGCTTAGAGGGCACCAAGGGCTAGGCACGGTGGCACTCATCTGTAATACCAGCACTCTGAGAGGCTGTGGCAGAAGGATGACAAGTTTGAGTCCAGCCTGAGCAACTTAGTGACTTAGCAAGATTCTGTCTCTAAAAGTGGGTCGGGGCTGGGGATATATCTTAATGCAAGGGCCCTGGGTTCAATTCCCAGTACTGGGGGGAAAAAAGGAGGAGGAAGAGGAGGAAGAAGAGGAGAAAGATGAGAAAGAAAAAGAGAAGGAGGAGGAGGAGGAGGAGGGGGAGGAGGAGGAGGAGCGGGAGGAGGAGGACGACGACAAGAAGAAGAAGGTGAGGAGGAAGAGGCAAAGAGACATCCCTGAAATGTCAATGCTACCTCTCGAAGAAATTGCAGAAATTATACCACCAACAAAGACAAAGGATGAAGGGATACTTCCATTTAATTCATCTATTTTGCTGCTGCAAAAAATGAGAGAAATCATTGTAAATAAGAGTGATCAAAATAAGAAACCACATGGGACCTACAACTACAACTGCTATGCCAGGTGAGATGTGGTACTAGATAGAAGAGATTATTAGTTTCTGAAACTTAATATGCAAATTTGTTGCAAACAAGTATATTTTTTCATTTCTCAAAAATAGGATCAAAAGCAGTTTGCTATTATATAGGAAAGACAGAAGTTTACATTTACCATCTTGCCCCAGGACCAGTCAACTCATCTACTATCTTCACAATATAGTCTTCAGAGATCTTCATTGTCTTTATATTGTACAGGCAACACTGATGGGATAATTATAATTGGACCCGGTGAAAACCAGAAGAAAGTATTCAGGGTACCCTGGAGAGATACATATCTAGATGATGATAAACTTTTGAAGTTTCAAGGTCCTACAATAAGGTTATATTTTTAAAGATCCAATAACTGGAACATGTTGTAAGATTCCCTTTAATATAAAAACAAATTATTGCACTCATATTTTCTGTCACTGTGAAAGAGGCACCACACTTCGTAAGCTTAGTTTTGTACTAGAGTCAGCACATGTGATAAAGGGTGTGAACCATTTTTTGTGACTTGCAAGGCTGCCATGTTTGGGTGTAATATATATTGCCAGAACAAAAAAGCAACCGGTACCAAACAGGTCACAACTATAGTATAAGTTTCCCCGTTGCTCAGGCAGTAAGACAGATGGAGTGAAAAGGAGCCTTAGTAATTAACATACTGTGTAGAGTCTCTATTAAATATCAACATGAGAGTTTCAGTAGAGAACCTTGGATTCTGGAGCAAGGTCAGACCTTCAAAGGCCATTCCAAAAGTAGCTTCTGGCATGTATTTTGAGCTCTAGGATATCAAATGACTATGCAGCTGGAACTGCATATGATGAATTGAGATTATGAGATTAACAGAGACATAAGGTCTTGCTGTAACAGCATCAATCTATGATGTTGCTATGGACTGAATATTTTTATCTCCTTAAAACTTCGTGTTGAAATTTAACCTTTAGTACAACAGTATTGGGAATTATGGTTTACCCTTCATGAATGATATTGGGTGCTTAATGGAATTGAGACTTGATAAAAGGGGTTTGATCATTTTTTCCATCCTTTCCTCCCTTGCACCACGTGGGAATATAGCATTCCTCCCTCTGAAGGATGCAGCAACACAGTACCATGCTGGAAGCGCAAAGGAGCCCTCACCAGAACCTCTCAGTACCTTCTGTTGGACTTCACAGCCTCCAGAACTGTAAGAAATAAATTTCCATTCTTTATCAATCAGCCATACTCAGTATTTTGTCATACCACCACAAAGAAACTAAGACAGAGGTGAATGGGACATTTAGAATTGGTCCAGATCCTGGACATGGAACTATAGGACTTACTATTTGCCCCACAGGATTTAAGCCTTGCTTTTCACCTGTCCTTTTCTATTCCCTTATTCCTCTCTTTTAGAATGGGAATGTTCACCCTGTGCCATTATCCCTTTGAACTACGTAACTTGTTTTTTATTTTTACAGAAGTTTACAGCTAAGAGTTTATCTTGAGTCTCAGAAGGGACTTTAGGCCTGATGTAGTGGTGCCTGCCTGTAATCTTAACACTCGGGAGGCTGAGGCAGGAAGATCATTGTGAGTTTGAGGCCAGCTGGGCTACATAGTGAGTTCAAGGCCAGTCTGAACTACAAAGTGAGACCCTGTCTCAAAAAAAAAAAAGAAAAAAAAAAAAGGGGACTTGAACTTGGTCTTTTGAAAGAAAGATGTTGTAACTGTTGAGACTTTGAGGAAGAGATTATTGCATTTTCAGTTGTATACAAGAAAGTTGTATCACATGAGATGAAATTATTAACTTGTGTTTGTTTGTAGATTAAGTATGGTTTAAGGAGATATATTTGGGCTTCAATTTGATAATGGATGGGATGTGAAGGTTAAGATTGTTAATTTGATTAGATGGGAGCCACATAAGTGACTAGGAAATCGCACTTCTGGGTATGCCTGGGTAAGTCATGAAAGTGTGACCTTGGAACTGTATCTGGTACCTGGCCCTTCCTCTCTGTGCTGTTTCCCTGTTCTGCTTCCAGACCACCATAAACTAACCAGCTTTGTTCCACCCCACCCTTCCACCATGATGTTTCTGCCTTGAAGACAGCTAATCATAGACTGAGTCCCCTGAAAATGTGAGACAAATTAAACCTCTCTTCCTTTCAGTTATAGATGTTGAGTATTGTGTCCCAACAATAAGAAAGATGACTAATACAATGTGCATAATTTTAATAGAAATAACATTTTGTTTCCTACAGTAGAAAAGCTTTTGATTTCTTTTTTGTTTACTTCCCTTTCGAAGTAGGAAGGTGCTGTGATTTGGATTTTAAATGCCCCTCAAAAGTTCATGTGTTGAAAGCTTGGTCCCAGCTGATGGCACTATTTACAGCTGGTGGGAACTCTAGAAAATGAAGCCTAGTTTGAGTAAGTAGGTCACTGGGCACATGTCTTTGAGGAGATGTGTTTTGCCTCCACATCCTAGCTCTCGCTCGCTCTCTCTCTTTCTCTCTCTCTCTCTCTCTGCTAGCTGGACGCTTTGACGTAAGCAGCCTCTTGTGCCATATGTTCTCCTTGCCATATTTTGCTTTACTACAATCTCATAGCAATAGAGCTAGCTGACCATGAACTAAAATCTCTGAAACCATAATCCTAAATAAATTTTTCCTCCTTTAAGTTGATTTTCTCTGTTATTTTGTCACAGCAATAGAAAACTGACTGACACAGAAGGCAATAGGACAAATATCTGTTACCATTGCTAGCTATGTGTACTTCACCCAGGGACTAGTTCATCTTGAGTTTCAGTTTCCCCTTTTGTCAAATAATGTGACAATAATCTTCACCTTCCCCACAAGAACATCATGGGGATGGGAGTAGATGGAGAATAAACTGTGAAAAATGAGATAAGTAAATATAACTGTTACTGTTATTCTGATTTCATCTAAAGCAAACAAAAGTCATATACCGTGTTATGGTTTAAATATGAAGTGTCACCCAGGACTCATATATTGAGGGCCTGATCCCCAATACAGAAATTTTGGGAAGTGTGGTCTAGAAAAGGTGAATCATGAGGGCACTATCTTCATAAATAGATGAATCAATTAATGATTTTTTGGCTGAACAGGCTGTTAAGAGGTGGGGCCTAGTTGGAGGAAAGAGATCACTTGCAGTGTACTTTTGAAGTGTATGTTTCTTCTTGGGCTTCTTCCTATCTTTCTCTGCTTCTTGGTTGGCATTAGGTCAGCAGCTTTCCTCCACCATCCCCTTCTACCACTTGATGCTTCTGCCTTGCAGCCAGTCAACCATGGGCTGAAACCTCTGAAACCATGAGAGAAAATAAACCTTTTCCCCTCTAAGTCATGTGTGTCAGGTATTTTGTCCCAGCAATGGAAAAGGAACAAATATATGGCTGGTTGGTCACTTTTCTTTTACTATAAGGAGATACCTGAGATAATCAATCAAAGGAGAAAAGGTCTATTTTGGCTCACAGTTTTGGAATTTCACCCCATGGTCAGTTGGCCCTGTTCCTTTGGGCCTGTAGGTAGTACATCATGGTGAATGTGTCGTATAGTAAGCTGTTCACCTTGTGTTAGCTAGGAAAATAAAAGGAGAGAGAGAAGGAGGGCCAAGGACTCAATTCCCTCTCTAGGGCACACCCTCGTATGACCAGATTTCTAAGTAGGCCCCCATCTCTTAAAGGTCCCACCATCTCCCAATAGCACCATGGGCTAAGGAGCAATCCTTTAACATGCAGACCTTTAGGAGACATTCATCCAAGCCACATACCTAAGAGAAGAGTCTGGTAAATTATCAATCCACAGTCTGTTCACATAACCTAATGCTACTAATTCACTAAAAAGCTCGGACAGGACTCGTTTTCTGTAACTGTTCTTTAGTCTCTATGATCTCTGTGTCTTATTTCACTCTTTATACCATGAAAAACTGGGCTCATTAATATACTCTTTGACTCTTTTCTGACTTTTCAAAACCTACCACATGAATGAATTACCTCTCAGTTAGAAAAACTACTTGAAAGAAAAGCTAAAATATACAAATGTGTCCATTGCAAGGACCTGGCAGTAAATTTTCAAAATAGCTTTGTGCAATGGACAAAATTAGCTTTCCTTTGTTCTTTTGGTAGTATGTCTCTATAAAGCCTGGCAGAGACATTTAACAGAACAGAAGAAAACTTTATTTTCTCCTTGTACTGATAGGAGGCTGTCAGCCCAGGCATCCTCTGGAATGCTCCTGTGCACTCTGAAGGACTCTGTGCACTTGTGGGAGGCAGAAATAATGACCTGTAGACTGCTGAAGTGGGCAGTGCTGCAACCTGGAACCCCACCAGCCCTGCTGGGAAGGAAGCTTGTCCGTTTATCAAGCTGACAGCAAGGCAGCAAAGGGAGCTGCTGAAGCATCCTTTGCCAAGGACGAGCATAATGCAGAAATATACGTCATTGCTGCTTGTGAATGAATATATTTCTGGTTCAATTGCTGGATCATATCACCAGTCATCTAAAGTAATGGACAGTGAAGAATGACCAAAAGTTACATTCCCCCAGACAATGCCAAAAATAGCTTTATCTAAAGTGAGCTATTGAGTTGGAGTCAGATTTACTGGCCTCGTAGAAAAAATACAACACTCGTATACTTTTTCTAACTTAGAATCTATTAAAGATAGTGCCCTAAGAACACTCAAGGAACTGTGGCCTTTTCCAGATCATGAGTTAAGTTTACCTGTCTTTTAGTAGAACCTTGTCTTTTCCATATGGTTCAAACTATACCAGCAAGACACTATTGCTGTTTAGGTAGATTTCAAATAAACATTCTGCAAGACAGTACTGTAGATGCTGGTACTGCCTCTCCAGAGTACTGTACTATATATCTTTAAACAGGAAAAGAAACATTTGCACTATTTCTAGCCTATTTCACCATCACTACAAAAAGCCATTCTGCTTGTGAAACTCAGTATCACTACTGAGATAGTGAAGCCAGAGTAATACATTGCCACTCCTCTCCAAATTGTACGTTTTTTTTATGTCAAATGCTTCTCACTATGTCACTATTTCTCTTGCAGTTTTACATATACCTATGTGATTAGTTAATCAATGTGATCTCTAACACCAAACTATAAAACCAGTGAGGCCAGGTTCTGTCTACATTTTGTTACCTATTGCAATTAATGGTACACAGAACATAATCAAAACATACTTGTTAATGAATATTAATTAGCAAGCTCATTTTCAATAATTTTGTATTGGTGAATCATGATGTGCTAAGAATTGGATAACATAATCAAAATAAAAAAGAGCCAAGTCTAGACTTCAGACTTTTTCATTCTAAGATTGTTCCATTTAATAGCATATACCCCCACACCTCCAGCATTCCCTATCCCCTTTTTTCTAGTTGCATTTATCACTTTTATAAGACTATGCAGTTTGCTTTTTAATATTTTATTCTTTCAACTTTCACTGAAAGGTCAACCTGGAAGCAGAAGTCTCTATCTTGTTCATTGATGTTGTACTAGGCCATAATTTTGCTAATTGGTAATTTCCACCCCTTTGAAACAATTCTGCATTTCTGAACTGACCATCTGTCCCTTCCTACTTTGTCTCCTACTACTCTCTCTATGTTAGTCAGCTTTCCATTGCTGTGGCAAGATACCTGAGAAAAACAAAGGAGGACATGCTTATTTCGGCTCATTCTTTTAGAAGTTTTAAACCATGGTTGTCTGATTCTGTTGTTTTTAGGCCAGTGGCATAAATATAGAAGCATCATGGAAGAGCATAACAGAAAAAGCAGAGCTGCCCACTTCACAGCCACCAAGAAAGAGAGTGAGAATGTGAGGAAGGGGGAGAAAACGAAGGCACCAAGGACAAGAGAGAGTCCCCAAAGTCACACATTCCCTTATGGTACACTCCTTTCAACTTGGTACCCCCCACCTAGTAGCCCATTCAGTCCTGAACTCATCAGTGGTTAATCCATTGATGAGGTTAGTGCCTTCTGATCACTTCCTAAAAGCCCATTAGCTGGTCTTTGGGGAACATTTTGGATCCCAATCATAACAGCCTTCTTCACCCACTCCATTCCAGCCACATTCTCTTCTTTCTCTGCACCATGCCAGGCAGCTCTGCCTTTGTACTTGCTGTCCCTTCTCAAGAGGATGCTCTTCCATAATTTACCTTCGTGGTTCACTCCTTCAACTGCTTCAGACCAGTACTCAAAAGTCAACCTGTCATTGGGGTCTTCCCTGAAACTCTATTTCAATTTGAATACTACCTCTCTCCTCACAACACTTGCATATTCCTGGAACTTGTCATCTTCTGTACTGCTTTTTCTCCATTATGCTCATTATAATCTAATATACATTATTAGTTATACATGGTATGATCAAAGGAATATGATGTTTAATTTTTTAAAAAATTATTACAATAAAAGATGCATTGCCATTAATCCCCCTTAAAATGCTCCCTCACACTTCAAACACACTTATCCCATCAGTCTTGTCACTTTCTGAAACAGTTATGGAAGTCCTCTTTCATGAGTGTCTTTTTTTTTTTTGGTACTGGGGATCAAACTCAGGACCTCACACTTGCCAGGCAGTTGCTGTGCCAGTGAGCTACATCCCTGGCCTTCATGAGTGTCTTCTGTTTCACAGTTGTGGCTTGAATCAATGCAAAATGTTTATCTTTCAAGGTCATTTTAACTTTGGGGACAAGCCAGAGGTCACACAGTTCAAGATCCAGTAAATAGGTGGATGAGGACATACCATATTATTTTTTGTTACTACATGTTTGCAGTACATAATTATTATATTTATTGTAAGGAGTTGATACATGCACACAATACATCTTAATTCCTCTTTTCTTTTTTTTCATCCCCCTATCCTTCCCCCAGCTCCCTGCTCCTTCCAACTCTTGGTCCCCTTCCCATTTCCAAAAGCTCTCTTTTCATCATTTTTTCCTTCAATTCTTTTTTTCCATCCCTTTTCCCTCTTCTCCTTCCATCCCTGTAATATTTCTACAAGCCTACCTTTCTGTTAGATGGCTCTCAACAGCAGCATTCACCATATTTTGAGAAGGGACAGCAAGTTCAAAGCAAGGGAGAGTATTTGAGGAGAATTAATGGTAATGTGCCTTTTGCTGAAATAATTTTTAAACCTACGCCAATCAGCTCTTATATATTTCCTATCTCTCTCTGTCTCCCTCCTTGTCCCCAACATACAAGAATTTAACTCCATGAAGGCAGACGTTATTGTCTTCTTTGCTTACTAATCTGTTCCTACTGTTCAAAATAGATTGCAAACTGGATTGCATTTGGCAATCCACATATTCATTGAATAACTGAATCATCATAAATAACAATTTTTATACATGAAACATCAGATTTTAGAATGTTCCACTTTAGTTCAGAAAGCAAACACATGATTATAATAAGACATTTGAATTTCAAATAGGGACTTGAATATGAAATAAAAAATATAATAAGAAGCAGGTGGCTTGGAAAGGTTAAGTAATACAAGGCATACATCTTTGCTTTTTGATGACTGCAGCCTTAGAGTTTAGGTTGTTGATAAATTTTGGCTTGAAAATCTCTAAGCAGTTGTTTGCTATCATATGCTCTTTTGAAAGCAGCAATAAACTCTCTCTCTCTCTCACACACACACACACACACACACACACACACTAGCTTTCATGTATAAGACTGCATCTGGTACCCAGGGAAAATGAAAGGAAATGACTTTTAAATGGCTAAAGAAAGTATTCATGATTTATCATTTCTGCAAAATGGAAGAGCAGGTACTCACTTGATAAAGCAGAAAGAACCACTCAACCAGGTAGATTGTGGCATAGAGACTCATGGACCAAAACTACTTTCAGGTGCGTGGTTGTGGTTGTGAATGAGTGATTATTGGAAACCTCAGAAAAACATGGCAGCATCTTCCTCTTGTCTTCCCATTAGCTGGGAGACAAATTCTTAGGGAATAATTTTCTCCAAAGAAAGACCAACTTGAAGTGTACATTCTCCCTTCCAACCAGGGACTCTTGAGGCTGATCAAGAGATGTGGAAGTGGACATTTGTTCTCTTTGAAGGCAGCATAGAATCACTGAACTTTAGAACACAAAGAGACTTTCATAATCATGCTTTCTGATCGCAGGGTTATAGAAAGAAGAAAATGGAATTAAGCTAAAAGTTCCCCAGCTAATTTGAAAGGAATACCTCAACCATCCTCAAGTTCTCAGAAGCCCTACATCAGCGTCTTCTTCCCACACTGGAGTGTCATTTTTGGTATCCTAGTTAAGTCTTCAGAACAAACACCATTTCAACCAAAATTAATGCATGCAGTCACCCAAATCTAGAGAGACAGAGGAATAAATATAGATATGCTATATATAAAAAAAGCAATGTCCTCAACTTCATTGATCTTCTTTTTTATTTATTAGTACATGTTTGCAGCACATAATGATTATATTTATGGTGGGGAGTTGATACATGTATACAATACATCTTAGTTATTGTTTTTGTTTTCATCCTTCACCTCTCCTCTCCCTCCCTGCTCTTTCAGACTCTTGTTTTTATAAGGAGATATGAAGGAAAAAATATAAAGTAGCCTGATATTCTATTAGTCCTTAACTCATACTGACATTTAAATCCTTGTATTTTTAATGTCAGTATCTCTTCCATCTTAACACAAATGTAGTCATCATTTCTTGACCAGTTATTTTGTACAAAGTTCTGTTCTAGGTGAGTATGTTTTCAAACTTCCTAGTAACCCTATGATGTGGGTCTGATTAATTCCATTTTATAGAGGGAGAAACGGAAGTTTTGCAAGTTTCCTCAGAAAGTAACTTAGCTAATGCCAACCACAGAGAAGCATGGCCAGGTCCTCAAACCCAAACCGGTCAGCTTCCAAGACTGGAGCTGTTTTTCCTGTCTCACACTGCATCCTCACAATTTCTCTAGCAAATGAAACCCCAATTTCCTTCCTCATCCAACACAGATACTTCAACCCTCTGTTTCTGAGAACTTCTAATAATATTCCAATTACAATTGCTCTATTTTGATAAAGATGAAGTAACATTGTTAATATTTAAATAATAAATTTGATTGCAGATGATTTCATTTTTCAACAAGGCCTTTGGTGATCTCCCTTCAGACAGGGAGCTATGCTTTTCCAGCTGCCTGTTGAAGCTTTTAGCCTCACATGGAGAAGTGATTTTCTTGTGCATTGTGTACCCAGAAGGACTTCTCTAGAGCAGAACTTGTATCTACAGATTCGTTGTGGAGGGTGGGCTGAGCCAAGCACAAGATTGGCTCCCTTTGGAATGAACAAGCTGACCATTTCTTGGCAGAAATGCAGCCAGGATCCCAGGCAGTCACTCTCAGGAAAGGAGCCCTGGTGCAGGAATAAATGTCCCCCTTCTTTCAGACAACTCATTACTTGCTCTTCCCCCTTCCCCAAGTCAAAGTGAGATTTCTTGTCAGTATTTTCAGTAATCAAATCATATGGTTTGAAGAGGTTCACCAACCCTGGCAGATCCTGGATACTTTCCAGAAATACAGGGTTACCAGTCTTACTCCTAGGACTCAAGCTCTGAGAGCCTGGAGAAGGCTTTCCAGTGTTCCACCTTCCTGGATCCGATTTGCATCTGTGTTCTCCTCTCGGGAAACTTGCAAGGTGGAGGGCCAGAGCACGAAGGAAATCTTTGGGTCTGTTCTTTATCCATTGTCCCATCATCTGGTGACTGCCAATCATCATTTTCTTAAACATTAATCATGTAAACAGCATTGCTTTATTTTTTTAAAAGAAGATAATGCTCCATAATGAAGGGGAAAGAAACTTAGTTGTTGCCTCCAAAGGGAACAGTGTTTAATTTTGACTCCAGAGATTTCAGAATGTGCAAAATGAGTTCTGCCTTTCTTACTTATGTTGCCCTGCTATTCTTTTTCCTATTTTTCCACTAACAAAGAGTGCAACTATTGCCACCCTTCTTGACCAACTAGCTGGCTCTTTTTCCTGAAAATGTGAATCATAACCGTAAGAGGCTTCTCAGCAGGCCTATCTATGGCAAGCACTTCCACTGGTCATTAGAATGCTCTGGCTAAGATTTCCTTGTAATTTTTCTGTTGTTCTCAGAAGCCCCAAAATCTATTCAACTGCTTCTACTGGATGACACAGCATAAGTCATTCCAGAAGACTTCCTTTTTAATACTTTTCACTTTGACCTATCTTATTTCTATTAGTTATGCTCAAACATATATATACCTGTATACAAATCACTGTTAATTCCCAGCAACAAAAGTCTTACAGATGCCATTACCATATATGTATGTGTGTGTGTGTGCGTGCGTGTGTGTGCACATACAGATCTTGAAAGGTTAGTGCACTCAATCATCTGGAAAAATAATGTTGAATAAATGCATCAACACTTTGGGGAATTCAGAATGTTCTTTTTAGAATGTTTTCATAAGTGGAAGCATAGATGACAGTTATGCTGTGTAGTACAAGATGTTATCCCTGTATTAGCTGGGAGAACAACATAGATGTTAATCAATAGAATTCATTGTAGTTCCACATTATTGATGTTCTTTTTCATTTCTTTACTCATTTTCTTAAGCAAATTAAAATGCTTCACTAAATGTGGTCTTGTTTATCAATTTCTTTCTCAATCATGTAGTGTGGGTGTGCTTATTTTTCTTTCTGTTTATTGAATGCAATGACAGGAATTGAAACATGTATGGAGACTAATAAAAGTATAACACTTCTTGGTGTGCTTAATACATTATCTTCCTAGAACCCTAGGATAATTTCATCATTAAACAATATTTATAGATTTATGGGTAGAAAGTAATCTCCTCATTATAGAGAAAATGAGTCCAAAGAACTAAAACAAGCTGTCCGGTCATGGATAAGATAGCAAATAAAACTCGAAAGTCCTATTGCTGGCAGACATTTTTTTGCATATACAAATGGAAAACTATAGCAAACTTGAGTAAAAAATGTAAAGGAAGAATAATTTTAAAAATATAAAAGCCTCAGTGCTGTCGCAGCATCAGGTCACTGTAGTGCAGCGTGGGTGCATATGTGTGGCCATCCACCCCTCGTACTGTACCTTCTGGGCAGGCCAGGCTCATGGGCATGGCCAGCGGGTACGTCAGTGTCACTGGATGTCAAGCAGTGATAAATTAAACCAGCAACTGAAAAATACATATATAAAAGCCTACACTCAACATCTTATTAAATGTACTACTATGCTTAATGCTAAAAAGAAATCTCCCCACCACCACCACCTTTGTGGCTTTGTCCCACATCACTCATTTATGCTGGACCATTAGTGTAAAGAGAATAAATGATGTCAGAATTTTAGGATTTTTTTTTCCAGAATCTGTAAGTTTGAAGACAAAAAAAGAAATTTCACCCAGTCTCAACATACTGAAGTAACCTGGAAGCATCCTTGAGAAGCATTTTAAAGTAAGACAATATACAAACTCAGGCAGAATGATGGTAGAAAAACCATGCGGGTAACTATAAATAAATGTTTAAGTACATCAAAGAGAATATGCTTGAAACTTAGAGAATACACACCAAAAATGTATTATTCCTCCTTGAAATCTGAGTGATAATATTGCTTGCAATGCTTTCCAGTTCTTCTGAAACTCAGGAACAAGTGTTACAAATTTCAGGTTACCTTTTTTTCACTCATTGGTTCAATAATATTTATGTAATGCCTGCCAAGTAAAAAATAATTTGCCAAAGTTAAAAATTAATATTTATGACCATTACAAAAGTAAGTTATATTTCTATAAGAGCTTCCACTCAAACTGGTTTTTTTTTACTGCATTTCATATGGATGACCACAGATATATTCTTTCACTTTTAAGAAAAGAAAAATATTTCATAATTTAAAAATACTAAAAGAGAATCTCATGAAAATGATAGTAAATTTTAGAAGTCTTTATTATCTTACTAGTTATTGTCATTAGAACAAACAGTCACTAGGGCCAGGGATTTAGCTCAGTGGTTCCGGCGCCTGCCTTGCAAGCGCAAGGTCCCCAGTTAGATCCCCGGTACCAAAAAAAAAAAAAAAAAGAATAAACAGTCACCAAAATATGACATCAGAGCCCTCCACTGAAGATTGAAGGGGAGAAGAGAGAATAAATCCAAAGAAAGTAGAAGAATGTAATGAAAGTATTAGCAAAAATTGATGAAATAAAAACAAAATCCAAAGAAATAATGAGTCCCCCAAAATATCCCATCGGACTTCTAAAGCCCTTTTTGTGATGAAAGACAAAGCAGACTTCATTTGTCAGCTACTGCTAGTGCAGAGTACTGATCACCATTGCCCAATAGATACATAATGTGAGCCAAATATGCAATTCAAATTTTATAGTAGTCACATTAAAAGCTAACAAGAAATAGGAGAAAATGCTTTCAATAATATATTTTATTAGGCAACATATCAAAATTATGGTCATTTCAACACATAATCAATATTAAAAATTTTTGAGGTATTTTACATTCTTTTCCTATGCTGAGTCTTTAAATCTAGTTTACATTTTACACTTGCAACATATCTCAATGCAAACTAGCTACACATCAATTTCTCAGTAGCCACATGTACTGGCTGGTGTATATGAAACTAGACAAGACACCCTTGTGTTCAAATGGTCTGCCATATCATTTCCAGATTCTTTGCCTTTTGCATTCATTGTTTCATTATGTTTTTTTTTTCTTAATTTGGCATTTAGGACAAGATAAAGACATATACCAATTGTTTCGTTTGCATTTTGGGTCTTGCAAGGTGGGTAGCAACCCTTTAGGAGTTACCTTGCCACCAATTTCTGAGTAAGCCTCTTCCAGAGAGATGTAGTGGCATCAGCTTAACAGCCAAAGTTCTAACAGGAATATAGTTGATGATGGCACCTCAAAAAGTCACTTAGTTACTTTGCATAGCAGTGTTTACACAACAGAGATTCTCTGCAGGCATCTCTATTCCCCAAGATTTCATGTTGAAATAACAAAATGGCCCAAATCCATCTGAAAATAAATTGCTTTAATTATTAGGCAGATTGTGAAGTGCACTGTTTCAAATATCAGTCCATTCAATGCACAGTGTCCACAGTGGTTTCACTGCAGTATTTCTCCGGGTGCTCCCACAGAGCTTAATGTCAGTGAAACACAGCCACTCCGGACTAGCTTTATGTCTGGAATTTGTTCACTTCTTCAATAGAAGAAAGTTGATCTCATTAGCTGTGGGAGGAGACTATGATTTCCCAACATTGCAAAGTCTGCTGTTTTAGTACAACTGTCAGCACTGATGCTAGTATCCATGGAAATCTCACTACATAATTATTTCTCTGAACCTCACCTTCTTTGAAATGGGAAAATATTGAAGTTGTAGAGAAGATTATACAAAACAATTTAAGGTGTATAACACAGTGCCCACCATTCAGAAGTATTTCATAAACATTAGCTAAGCCATCTGTGGGTTCTTAATTCCATCAGGCCAATTTGTTAGCATCGAAAAACGTGACCATCTGATAGCCTTTCTGAAGCTCTGAAGATAATTCTTTCAAAAGGAAATACTAGCTGACCAACTTCTGAAAAATTTTTCTCAGAAAGATTTCCCCAACTGCCATATCTTTGACTTCCCTTCTGGATAATTATTATGCAACCATGTTAATGTTTTGGTTTGGAAACTCTCCCATTCAGATCTCATTATCAAGAATCAAGTCAGACTAGCACTTCCTAAACATATTCAACATCACCTGGTAGAGTAACCCAGTTTTGACATAATGTAAACCTTACCATTCTGAATCACGAGTGGGCATTTGAAACCCATTTGAAACAATATGACTTTTATACCATTTTTGCTTGGGGTAAGGGGAAAATGAAATAGTAGGCTTTATGTAAGCAGGCTTCTCCAGTGGGAGTTTCTCTGGAGGCATTTCCTCCTCTCCTTACTGTGAAGATAAAGCCCACCCTTAGACACATAGCTTTTCGGGTGGGTAATTCTCCCATGTCTTGTCATTTAGATTTATAGCTTTTCTCTTTAAGGTTTGTGTTCATTAAGACTATAAATTTCATCCCCACACTAACCATCTGCTGAAATTATAGTATTCTGGAGCTCAAATTATACTTCCAGGGACTTCTGTCAATTAATTTAAAATATCATATAAAACTAGGCAAGCTTTTGCAATTTTTCCAGTGGATCTGTTTTAATGCTAAAATATTTTCTCTTGAAAATCCTGATAAAGTTAATGTAGTGATCAGTATGTGCCAGATACTTTCCTATTTATTTTACATAAATAATCCTATTAATCTTTACAATAGCCCTAAGAAAGAAATATTATGATTTCTCTTTCAAGGATGAGAAAAACCAAGCACAAAGAAGTTAAAAATTCACCTAAGGTCTCTTAGTTGCCAAATGGTAAAGTTGGGATTTGAATGCAGATTGTATTCCAGAGCTTAAGACTTTAACCACACCATACTATATTCTACTACACACACACACACACACACACACACACACACACACACAAGGTACCATACATAAAACCAAAGAGAAGGCTCTGAATTAAAAAGTAAGTTTGCCACATTTTAGTATACCTCTGGAACCAAAACTATTTAAACAACCTAATCTTAATTTATACATATTTCAGAAACCATATGTTTTATAAATCACTAGGGGACACAAGCAAGAATATCAACTGATTATGAAAATTAACCAAAAGGTCAAGGTAGCTTCCACCACGGGTTACTGTGGTATTTCAGTGCTTTTATTTATGAATTAGGAAATATTTTTCTTTCTCTCACATATATATTCAAATTGTAAAAAAGATAAAGATGACTTATGCTTTGGATGATGTTGACTTTTTAAAAATTTCAGCAGGAAATCATTATCCAAGCTCAGCCTTGAATGTGTGCTATATACAAAACAATTTATCTACTAGAGTTCACGGGCAGCTGGATTGGGAAAAAACCACATTAATTATCATTCAAGTGTAAATGCCCCTATAGACATACCATTTAATTAACAAAAAGGCCAGTATTGGAAATGAATAATTTGAAGCAAGACAGAAAGAGATGAGTGAGATAAACCCTTAGGTGATTGAAAAATATTATTGGTGGGTAAACAGAAAAAAATAAACAAATTATATCTCTATCTTATAAATTGCTCATAAATATAAAAAGTCCTTAGAATAAAGGCCTTCCCAAGCCTCTTCCTTGCATGCATTTAAAGTCATTCCTTGTGAGCAGGAAGTGAGCTGCATTCTTCAGGAACATCAGTTCCTTCACAGGCTGGAAAATCCCACTCCCTTGAATTAAAACTCTAAAAAGATGAGAGCTAAAATCACTTCATGTAGCAGAGTTCCTCTGTCTTCAAAAGCTCTTGAAATCTGTAGCTCTGCCAAGATTATAAATAGAAATGGCATGGCAGCAGCGAATTGATCATTCTGCTAAATGTGCTCATCCCATTTGGGATAGTTTTATGAAGCTTGGTGGCAACTGGGGCAGTGGTAGCTCCTCGGCCACCATGCTCACAGTTGCTATTGCTGCAAAACACCTTTCTGTTTTTCAATTCTTTACTGAGATAAACCAGAAAAGATTTCCCTAAAGCACTAAAATAATAAACAAATAAATGAAATTTTATTTAAAGGTTGTTTCTTCGAGCAGTATGAGAGACCATCAAAATCTTAAATGAAATCACATACAATACATTCATTGACTTCTGAAAATAATCTAAAAATCAGAATTTTGGGACTCAATTTAGGTGGGCTGCAGTGGGTTGTTGAGGCTATCAGATTTTGTATTAGGAATTCTGAGAATATCACCCTTTGTAAAATAGGCCAAATGCCACACCTACCTGTCACCGACTGTGTGTGTGGGGGGGGGGGTGTCAGGTAAGTCATCTCTGACTTTAGTATTTCCTTACAACTAACAGTAAAGCAAGACAAGTTCATTTTCAATGCTCTTTCCTTTATTGTAATTCCCCCCACACACACACAATTCAGCATCTCTAACAGTACCAGGGTTCTTAATTTAATTCAATGCAAGAAGTATTTCTATTTGGAAAAGAGGAACTCTTTAGCACTGGAATAAGAAACAGGGTGGGGAGAGGAGCAAGGGGAAGGGGTTCCATGTACTAAGTTCTGTGCCTCTTGCCCAGTGATGCCTTCATCTTGGGGGTCTTTTCCTGATTTTCTCTATCACCTCCATGATCACCTCTGGGAATGACCTTCTTCCTTATAGACAAAAACTTCTTCCACAGCTCAGCTGAGATTTTTTCAATGAAATTTTTCAAAATTCCAAGAATTAATAATAGGAAATAAACATGAAAATGCAGAATAAAACCATCCAGACTACAAAGAAAACCATTTGTTCTCCTCTGCTCATATTTTTTCACCAGGAAAACATTTATTTTAAACAAAATTTTACATAAAGCCTTGACAGGTACAATGACAACCTCTGGAACCACTCCAGTAAATGTGAACAGAGGAAAAACCTCCAGGTTCTGCTTTCTTAATGATTGCACCCCTAGGAGTACCTGAGGCATCTCAGTGGAACACCTAAGGAGTCTCTGAGCATTACATGAGAACAACCTTAAATAGAGGCCTCCACAGGACAGATAACACACCTCCTGGCAACTGTCTTACTCCCCCAGACACACACACACACACACACACACACACACACACACACTTTACATATACAATAGACATTCGAGCACCTCTTTGAAAGTCATTGTAAGCAGTGACCACACTCCATTCCTCTCTCATACCATCAGGGCTGGTCTAATGTGTGTGCTCCTTCCCCTCATGACAGACACTAGACTGAACCTTTCTTTTCAGCTGTAGCTGGGTCCCTGGTATGGATGTGACCAGATCTCAAAGGCAAGTCCATAGCCTAACACCATCTTAGTATAAAATAATAGCCTCAGCATTCACATAATAATGATGTGTTATCACAATAGCATCCAAAAAACTGAAATACCTAGGAATCATCCTAATGAAAGAAATCAAAGACCTCTTCTCTGAAAACTATGGCACTCTGAAAA